>WBMV01000020.1:35811-115214 GCA_013396655.1 Campylorhamphus procurvoides
GGAGGGGAGGGGAGGGGAGAGGGCAGAATCAACACAAATACTTCTACCCTGCTGGTAAGGGCACTGCTATGGACTTTTTAAGGGACTGGGGACAAGTAGGCAGTCCCCAGAGCTGGAGGCAAAACCTGTCTGTCTCCAGGGAAAAGTAGCTCAGCAGACCTGAGAGGTGGGGGTGCTGGATCTGAACATTGCATCCTCCCGGGTCACATCTGGGTCCTGTCCCAACATGCAGGCTGTGGTGTGATTTGTGGTGTGACACCAGGCTGTTGGATGCTGCATTTTGGACAGGGATATGGTGCTTGCAAGTGGTCCAGCTCTGTGTTGCTTTTGGTGTCTCCATCAGCCCCTTTCCCAGACTGCAGCATCCGACAGGCTGGCTTCCTGCAAAGCCTCATCCCCAGTCTCTCCAAGCTTGAAAACCCTCTACCCACGTGAGGGGCTGTGCACGCTCCCTGTCATCCCTCTCGGGAACTTCCGAGCACCTCTGATGGGGTGAGTGGGAACAGCCCCACGGAGCATCAGAGCCCCAGCACGCCACTGCCTCTCCTCTTAATCAGCTAATTGTGTGTTTGGGGTTTCAGGCAAGGGCCCCAGCCTGGTGTTGCCATACCAACCACATCAGCTTCACTTTCAAACATTTACCAAGCAGGCTTGAAATGCAGAGGGGGGGGGAGAATTAGAAAAGGATAGGAGGCCAAACAGAAGGTTGATGGGAGGGGAGAGTAAAAGGGCTGTCTGTGCCTCTTTCACTACCCCACGCTGAGTCCCGCAGGGCAGAAAGCTCTGATTAAAACAGCTCTTGCTGGGTTTCAGAGGCTTTTTGGGGAAAAAGAAAATGCCCCTGCCTGCTGGAGACTGTCTGAGGCACTGTTGTGGGTAGGATTGTCTTGGTTTCTTCAGCGGGGTGAGGGGAGGGCTGTGAGATGAGGGTGCCCAGGTCCCTGAGCAGGCAGTGTAGGGGTATGTGACAGATACTGTCTCCAGGGACACACCACCACCAAAACTGGCTGGGCTGCCAGCAGGTGTGGTGGCTGAGTGGAGGAGGGAAAGAAGGTGACTGTGGGGTGATGTGGGGCCAATCTTACAGCTCAGTGAGTCTGGCCCCTCTTTGTCACCAACCTGCTGTCATCCCATGCTACAGAGCAGGACCTCTACTCCTAAAAGCACTGGCCCCCACTGGCATGTTCCTGCCCTTTCAGAGCTGGGTTGCCTGTCTCCCTGCTCCCTGGCCATGCCCCTGTCCCTTCTCTCTCCTCCTTCCAAATCCACCTCGTTGCCCTGCTTGGCCTTTCTGTGAGGTGGATCAGCCCCTCCAGCCTGCCTGGCCCAGCCAAGCAGGCTCTGGGCTCCTTTACTCTGCCAACCCTGGCATGGCATGAGACCTTCCTTGTCAGCCAGCACCCCTTCGTCTTCTCAGCAGTGGCCTGCATGATGCAGGCAAGGAAGCTTCCCCAGGAGAGGGAATGGAGGCAGATATGTGTTCCTTCCCCAGTTCATCCAGCTTCCTCTGCAAACCCACTTAACAGATCAAAATTTTATATGCTGAGCCATGCTGAGCCCAGAGCACAGCAGATTTTAGTTATTTTCAGATTTTGGTCTAAGGAGGACCATGGCATGAGCAGGAGGCGTTGGCTGCTGCAGGTACACAGGGGAGATGATGAAAAGGGAGGGCAGGTCAGAGAAAGGATACCATACAAGGAAACGGAGTTTTTGAGGATGACGTGGCCTTTTTGGCATCCTGTCTTGTGGGATGGCCCTTGCTTTGGCATCTGAGTGCCTCTGCCAGTCCCTCTCCCTCCTGGCATGCCGTGATCGCAGTTGTAGTCAGTGAGCATCAGCCAGCACCATCAAGGAGACTCTCTGCTCACCCTCATCACAAGGGTTTCAGGGGCCTATGCCGTGCCTAGTGGCCTGGGGAACCCTGCCCACACCAGAGCTCCTTCCAGGGTGTCTCCCTGGGAGTCTCCTGTCCCAGCCATTATTTCGGTGGTGCCAAAAGCTGCTGGACTGGGCTGTGGGGTGGCTACTCTGAACCTCAGGCTGGAAGCAGGCTGGTCAGCAGCATGAGTGTAGCCCAGGCTTTGAAGGGGAAGCTCTGTGGTCTCCTGCACTGCCTCGGGCTTTGCAAGCAGCCCTGAGATACCTCGGCCAGCACAGTCAGCTTATCAGCCTTGCTGAGCACCTCTGAGTGGTCCAGATGGCTTTCTGCTGGCAGAGTGCAGCCCTGGCAGCTCACATCTGCTGGAGATGGTGTGTGGGCAGACCCCCTGCCTCTTCCTGTACACCCTCAGGGGCTGGTGTGCTCAGTGTCAGGTACTGGGGCTTACCCGGACCAAGCCACAATGCAAATCAAGGCATGTACAGGGCAGAAAGGCAAATCCTCCTTCTGTAGACTGTGTGTGTGCTGCTAGCCCTGCTTTGATGGAGCAATTTGGCCATTCTCTGTGGGATGCCCTGTGCCATGGGATGTCCCTGTTGGGCAGGATATCCTGGAGTAACCCTCCTGGATCCTGCCCCACCCCATGGCTTTCCCACTATGGACCAAACACCAGCAGGGAGCTGGGACAAGGACTTGCCCTGCCACAGTCATGCCACAACCACCAGGACAGGTAGCATCCTCCTAGGTGTTGCCTGTTTTGCCATGAATATTACGCTTTGTTCTCCAACCTCACCAGGTATCCTTTTGACAGGGAGAAGCCCCCAAGCTGTTATCCCCAGGCTGTTCTTCCCAGCAGGTTCAGAAGGAGATAACCAGTGTGGCCCCTGTGCAGGTGGTGGTGAGAAGGAGCCCCAGAAGAGCTTAAGCTCCTGTGTAGCACCTCTGGGCATCTTCATATTGGGTATGAAACTCTTTTCTGGGCAGCTCTGTCTGTGAGTTTTACATCTGCCTGCAACATCTCCAAAGGCTTAATTTATTGTAATTCCTCTGGAAAGCAGCTTTTGTGATTGCTAGCCTGGAGATCTCAAGCTGGACTTAAACAACAGGATCCTAAAGAGGCCATGAATAATTGAGCCTAATAAATATTAATAACTGTGGCAGGGCATGTAATTGCAAGGAGCATTCTGGAAGCACAGCTCTGCAGGCAAGTGTGCACTCCCTGCAGGCCAGAGCAGAGCCCAGTTAACACTGGTACTGCCAGGCCATGCAGAGCTGTGCATGGCCACCAGCCCTGCCACTCTCCCCTAGGGTTAGTGGTGGTCAGAGGCAGGGGATGCTGCCCACACTCTGAGTATTTAGCTGTTTGTATTTAGCAGAGAGTTTCTCTCCCATGAAATGATCTCCTGTCATTTGACATCCCTCAGGCATCCTGGAGGATCTGGGACATCCAGTTCAGAAAGTCCTGCCTGCCTTCACATACAAGCCATAGGAGGTATGCCCCAAATGCGGTCAGTCTACGGATGGTCCTTGCTCTTTTTCCCCAAAGATCTAGTTGCGTGTCTCTGCCCAAACTTCATACAGGACTGTCTGTGCCATCACAAAATCCAATGCATTGCAAAATCTGGCTCTTAGGGACAAATGATATCAAGAAGGCACAGTCTAAGCTTTGCATGACGTAACAAGTACTGCAAAGTTTGGATGAGTGAAGACGTGACTGAGGGATGGGATATGCATGGATTTTCCCTTTGTGTCAGGACAGTGATGGGGAGTAAATGTGGCCACCCCTCTTGACTGAGGGATGTCCTGCAGGGAAAGGCTGATTTTGTCACTTGAACCCTTGCTGAGCCATTGATCAGAGATTGAGCAGATGGATCATTCTGTCCAGAGTAGCTAAGCGTTTTGGATGAAATGTAACAACAAAGCTGAAGACAAAATCCAGCCATTCTCCTCCTCTAGTCCCTCACTGAACCACGTGCCTGAAATTTGCCAGTACCTGATCAAACCTAGCATTTCCCAGTCCTCTGCTTTTGAAGGCAGATGAGAAGGAGTCGAGAAGGGGTCACAAGTGCCTGCATGGAAGGGCACAATCTGCAATGTCTCAGCAGTGTTGTAAGTGGGGTCAAAATGTGTATATGGAGTCTTTGCCAGAGCTTTCTGGGTGTTGCAGTTTGGGGTGAGGGTCTTGTAGACCTGCCCCTTTGCAATAAAGTGTGGGCTTTGCTACGTGATGCTGATGATGTGATGAAGGATACTATGTGGCATACGGAGGAATGAGACAGAAAATCCCCGAGCTTAGGGCAAGAGGTAGGGGCAGCTCGTGTAGGATGCAGACCACAGGTTTCTGCTTGAAAACTATGGTGCTTGGGCAGCTGAAGACCTGTGAATGCTAGGCACGGGTATTGCGAGGCTGTATCCTCTGCAAGAGCTTCTCCCACACTGAGCAAGTGTTTCTTTTCCCCAAGCTGCCTGGCTGTTGAGACTGCATCTTGCAAATGCGGTTTCAGACAATAACAGCTTGCAATTATGCAGTGCTTTCAAAACCAAGATATCCTGAATTTCGTTAACGTCTTTGTATAAAACTAGCTGAGGCTGCTGTTGGGATGCAAAGCTCCAGCCTGTGCGGAAATGTCGCAGCTGGATCACCCAAATCTTTATTCTGTGCTGGAGATGGATCATCCTGCAGATTTTAGGGTGTTGCTGTCTCTCTGGGACACACTGCCTGGGCTCAGCCGGAGAAAAGGGTGCGCAGAGACATCTCATGGTCTCTGACCCCCCACTTTCTGTGATTTCTGTTTCACTGTGGGTTGTAGGAGGAGGTCTGGCTGGTGGTGGGGATTATCCATGCAGGAGTCAAAGGGCTCTGCACTCTGAGGAAAGGGGAAATGTGACCTAGTGAGAATCAGTAAAGGGAGCAGCAATTGCTGTAAGACCCATTATGGAGAACAGCATATCAGAAGCCATTTCTGAGCGTGCGAAGGGCAAGCAGGGATTTCCCAAGGGAGAGCTGTGCTGGACTCTGAGGGTCACCAGCAGCAGCTCAGCTGCTGGCAGGTGACTGATAAAGACTGAAGCCCCTGGGGGCTGACACAGAACTTGCCATCCGCAGCAGGGGCACCCACACAGGAGGAACCTTTAGTAAAGTCTCAGGTGCCAGCAGATGAGGGTGGCTGACACCTGACACAGCCCCCGTCCAGATTAGATAAACGTGAGCATCAAGCCCCTGAAATTCATCAAGGGGGATGTGAAGTGCAGCACTGAGGTGCAATAAGCCCCTGGCAGGGAAGGAGCTGAGAACTGAGTGGCAGCGGTGATGGAAAGGACCTGTGTGTTATCATGGACACCAGGCTGAATATGAGCCAAGAGAGCACTCTAGTGAAAAAGGGAAACCACATCCTGGACTACATTAGGAGGAGAGTGTCCAGCAGATTGATGGAAGTTATTATCCCCACTCTGTGGCACTGGTGGGGGTGCACAGATCACAGAAGCTATTCTTGAATTGCTCCTAACAGTGACTCTCCCCCAGCTTCCTCTGTTGTTAGTGAGAAATGAAAATATACGCGATGATACAGGGGTTACTGCAGGAGCAATAAAAGGAACTGTAATGTTATGCCAAGCCACTTGAAGCACCTGCTTGGAAAATAGATGGTCTTTCCTGAGTCCCATATAGATCAAGTGACACATCTGGGGAAACAAGGAGCTTTACACTTGGATATTAACTTCTCTTTTTGATGAAAAATTAATGAAAAACTCGTCTGTAAAAAGCCTGTTTTTTCTGTGGTAACAGATACTCAAAAACATGAGAATTTTGAAATGCTTCCAGTCGCTCTGAGATGCTGTGCAGTTGCTCCTGAACTGAAAGGCAGTAATACTTCATCTGCTGGACTGTTTTCAGGATAGAAAACTGCTTCAGCAGTAGTTGAAAGTGTGAAAAAGCGAGTGGTCAGCAGCTTGGCTGACCATTGCCATGTGCAGCTGACAGTGTTGGGGCTCTGGGAAGGCATCAGAAATCAGTATTTGCCAGGGGCTGACTGCCCAGAGTCTGTGTTGCACAGAGACTGCTTACATCAGTCCTTTTTTCTTTCCAGCTATGGCCACGGAGTTTCAGATGAGTGTCATCTATAGTGGATAGATAGAACCACTGCAGCATGGTCCCCCTTCCAAGGTTAACTCGGTACCCTATTGTTGACAGGAACTAAAATAGTTTTGGGGGCTATCACAGCTGTGCCTGCCCTACTTGTTGCATTTTGTGAGGTCTCTGAGGCAGGTGACACCTGGGAATGGTCACAGTGCTGGGTGAAGCCATTACCCCACCATCAACACTTCAGAGGGATCCAGCATCATGTGGCAAGGCTGAGGCACACACAGGAGAGACAGTGGCATGGCCAGGCTGGTGACAAGTGGCTGGGGAGAGCCTCATTCAACAGGGAATTGAGGGCAAAACTGCATGCCCTGGGACAGCTTTGCCCCCAGCTCCTGCCTTCATGGGTGATTGCAGAGCATCAATCCCCAAATCCGCTCCACTCCTCAAAGCTTTTAAGCTCCCTGGGCTTTACTATGCTCAAAGGCAGCTGCATGAAAGAATATTTTCCCTTTGTAAACAGACACAGTGACCTGCTTAGCATCGATCCTTAGCAGGGCTTCAAATTCAATTTGTTTCCGTCATATCTGTGAATATTTTGTTAAATTGACTTTTGAGAATAAAAATGTATTGTCAGTGATTATAGCTGATAAATACAATTTTAAATAATAAGATGAGGCTTATGATCACTGAATTGTTCACCTGAGGGATGTAAAAATATACAGTAAACGGTATTTTTCTAAGACATCAGTTAAAGTGCTGACCTTTATTTTTCATGAGATGACTCCAATTTCCATCTCTTTTTCAAGGAAGGAAGCCCTGAAAAAGTCATGGAGTGCAGCTGATGATCCCTAAACCTGCAATTTATGCGACTGCTGTAATCTGCGCACAACTGTAACTGATGAATATGCATCACATCATTTCTATGCGTGGCAGAAAGTAACCTACTTCTGTCCCCTAGAAAGCTGTGGTAGGTCTGGCTGCATATGCCTGAGACTCTGAGCCCGCGGTGGGGCTGTGGGATTTTGGGGAAGGTGGGGGCACGCTGGGAAAACCCTGGGTACAGACCTGTTCCTATTATCTATCCATCTGTCCCATGGATACTGGTGTGTTGCTCTGTGCTTGCCTCCTCTCAAAACTCACTTAAGTTAGGGTCTGGTGGACAGTGAGGCAGCAGCCTTCTGAGGGTGGCTGGGAGGATGGTGGCCACCCCAGAAGTAGCCCTGAGTTAGTATCCTGAAGCTGAAGCAGCTTCACAGAGATGTGATAGACGCAGAAGAAAGGCCAAGTGGCAGTCTAATGAGTGTTAATGGGAGGTAGGAATTAAAACCTGCCATCTCATTAGCAAGGGAAGAAGTGCCATCTGCCATGGCTGGCGGGTTCCCTGCCACTGTTTGTGGAGGGGGGCTACTGCTTCTGTGGGGATGTGAGGAGACAAGACCAGTGCCTAGGAGGGTCTGTGCTGCTTTGCCTGTGACAGCCAGGAGCCAGGGCTGGGCAGTATTGTGTGCAAGACCTTCCTTTGCCCAGATATACATGGCTGCCTCGGCAGTAGGAAGAGTCCCTGTGCACTCTCATTTTGTCCAGGGACCCCTCAGGGCAACAGGACTGGTGGCAGAACTGACAAGGGGATGAGCTTCAATCCTGCCAAAGGAAGCTGATGGTCTCTCTGTGAGTGACCACTGCCTGAATACTTCCCTTCCAGCTTTCTGGCAGCAACACAGGAACACTGGAATTTCCAGGCATAGCCAGTGCCTGCACTGCCCCAGAACCCCTCAGGACTGAGAGATTTGGGGCTGCCATTTAGACAGTGGAGCTTGAAGAGCTGCCACTATCACTGGGGAACATTGTGTGTGAGATACTCCTAAACTGAGAAAGAGTTTCTTAGTTGTCTGTGGTGTCCCCAGCCCTTACTAATGCAAGGCCACAGGACCTGTAGCAGGACCAGCTTTGATCCTGCCAAAAAAAAATGACCATAAGACCCATTCTGGTCCCCCCCACCCCCATGCTTGTGCATGGTTGAGGACAGGACCCAGCCTCATATTGCAGTGCCCGTTGTCTTCTCAAATCTGGAGCTGAGACAGGAGGTGACCAGCAAGCTCTGGTTGCACACAGCAAGAAAAAGGCTAGAGATAAAACTGTGAACCTTCCTGGGGCAGTGCAGTGATCCATGGAAAGGCTGCACTGGCTGCTGCCCATATTCTTGCATGTGGTGACTGCCTCATTGTGCCCATGATGTGCCTGTGTCCCCTTGATAAAACCAAAATGCCTTGCTAAGCCAGAGCACATCACACATCACCATCCCTGCAGGGCTGACACATACCCTGTCCTTCCCTGCATCCCTTGCCCAGCCAGTGCCCACTGACAGAGCTTCCTCCTGCTGCAGTGGGGCTGCTGCCTCAGCCTGTGGCACCAGGCACCTCTGTCCCTACTGCGCCACACTTTGTCCCCTTCCTTCCCCCAGCCTGGCCACCCTGTGGTGCAGAACTGAGCCTCAGTCCCTGGAGAGCCTGAGCAACATGGACCTGACCTAGGGAGAGAAGAACTGGGCTCTGCCTGCTGCCTTGGATCTCTGCAAGGTTGCAAAGCCTCTTGAGCCTGGGCAATGTAGGTGGCACTGGACTGGAGAGACTGAGATTGTGGCTGGGGGCTATGCCTGTGCTGCTGCACAGTCTCAGCAGGGACTGCTTCTGTGGGAAGGCTGCCCCATGCTGCCAAAACCCATCCAGGTGGGGAAGACGCAGCCCTGGGCATGGCACAGTCTGTGCCTGTTGCTACATCCACCATGGTCTCCTTGGCCCTCATCCATGGAATCCTTGGTATGAATCTGAGGCTGGAGCCATGTCAAATAGCTCATGTGATGGGAGCACCATGGAGGCTTTGGAGGACCAACCCCAGAAATAGAGGCTTGCAAGGGAAGTGGGCCCATGGTAGCCTTCTGGAGAAGGAATGCCACATCAAACAGCTGTGCTGCATCCTACATTAACATCCTCCAGCCCAGAAGAGACCCCAGCCAGTACAGCTCACCTTTGCAGGAGCAATTCAGGCAAACTGTAGGAGCTAACTGCAGTGCCCCTGTCACCAGGCACATGTGTTCGTGCTACCTATGCAAAGGTAATGGCCCCAGGGGACTGCAGCAGTGCTGGCACCATATCTGTTTGGTGTGAGAAAAGCAATAGATAAGGAATCAGCTGGTTGGCTGCATCCAAAGAGTTACAGTCAGTAACTCAATGTCCAAATGAAAACCAGTAATAAGGGGTCTGTACTGAGACTAGTGCTATTCAATGACTTCATTAATGACATAGACAGTGGGACTGAGTGTACTCTGAAAAAGTTTTGCAACAAACGAAAAAGTGGAGGCTGGAAAAAAAAAAGGGTGCTTTAGAGAGGCATTATTAGAAGTTGAATCCTGAACTGTGCAATGGGGAAGGGGATTTTATTGGTGGGCTCAGCAGAAAACCAGGAGCAGCTTTCTGATACGAGCTGGTCAGCATGGAAAGTGTTTATAACTGCGAATCCTCCTGGGAGATATACATTGCTGACCACAGCGATGAGGAGGAGGAGGAGGTGCTACCAAAACACATCCTCATCTTTTAAATATTTCCCAAAAGAATGAAAATACTGTTACGCAAGGTGCAGAAAGGAAGGCAATGTCTGTATTCAGTGTTTCGGAAGAAGCAAGCAAGGCTATGAAATATTTCCAGTTTATCAGGCACTAGAGGGGATGCTAGAAGATATAAACCAAGGGCAGATATTTCAAAAGTAGCTGCCTAGATAAATTGTACCCAAGAGCCTTGTTAAAATGGGCTGAGGGACCTTAGCTGTAATGGTCTTTATTTCTTATAAAACTGGAATTTCCCTGGCTTTTTTCTGGAGGTGCTGGGGCTGACAGACCTCTGCTGGGTATCTCTTTGCACAGGCATCCATGTTTCCTGGAGCACAGAACATCCTTCATATGAGTCAGGCACACAGGGATGACACAGCTCCTACTACAAACATCCTGAAAGAAGACTGACTGCTTTCTCTTTCTGAGAAAGGCCTGGGCAAAGGAAATCAGAGCCAATGCAACTCCCACACGACGTTTTAAAGGGAAATGGGAGGATACCCCCGGGGAACGGGCCCCTTCCCTGATTCCCCTTATGCCCAGCTCTCCACCTCTGCCTCTTCCATCCCTGTGATGACAAGTTTGTTGGGAAAGATCAATTCTCCTTGGACACTGAGAAACCCTGTGGCTTGCTGCTGGGAGACAGCACCTCTTTGTGGTGTGCATGGACTCAATGTTAACAGTGCTTCTCTTTTCCGTAGTCCTTCAGAGGTTTGACCACCAATCTGCAGAATTGTCCCCCACAAAGAAAACATCCTAATGTTGCTTAGTTACTGTTCTTGCCAACCTATCACAGAAAACAATCTCCAGTATAACTTCCAACTTGCTTCATCCATGCTGCAGCTTTCTGCAGGTTCTGTGAGATTTGCACAATTAACTTGTAACCTTGTTTGCAAGCTGTGCTGCCATTTACAGTCATTTCCTGTGCTGTGAAGGGTATTCTGGGTAGCCTAGAAAGCCTAGTGGAGGTGGGAGTCCTTGGGAGTTTGGAGACTCCAGGTTGCCCTGAGTTGAGGAGGAGCAGGAGGTTACTCAGGACAGCAGGCACCAGTAGTACCCATCTGGGGGAAGTGACACCTGCTAGCCTATTCCTCCAGAACTGGTTCTGGACCTGATGACATTCACCATGATGGGAAATGAATATTAGAGGTTTGTAGATGACATCTGCAGGTACAAGGAGCTAAGACATTGCAAGGAGTGGGCAGCTACACAGCCACCAGCATGACTTGGGACTGTGAGAAGCTGATCTGATGGCTCTCTCTGTCCATAGTCTTTCTGAGACTGTGGAAAAGGCATCCTGTAGCTGCTGCCTTTCCATGGACATCCAAAAAGATGGAAAACCCATTTGTTTTCTGGATCTGTTGTCTGCAAAACACCTCCTCCGCTGCTTTGACCTGTGAGGTTTAGGGCAACACAGAAAGATGGGGCTGGTGCTGTGCCGGGCATCACTCACAGGTTTTATGGGCGCACAGGAGCTAATCATCATTTCAAGGCAGAAAAAGTCTTGAGCTAAAGTAAAATCCAGAGCAAAAGTCTTGGCAATACTCTGGAGCTGCTAAAAGGCAGAAGGGCTCAACTCTTTCCTGCTGATCTCAGGAAACGATTGCCCTCTTTACTGAGCACTCATTATACCACATCTGGGTCATGTGTCAGGTTTTCAGCCCCCTCATTATGGGAGAGACATGGATAAACAGGAGTTAGTTCAACAGAAGCCACTAAAGTGACAGGGGCTAGAGCTCCTGCGCTGCAAAAAGAGGCTGGGGGAGTTGGGCTTGTACATCTGTGAGAAGGGATGGCTTTGGGGAGACCCAAAAGCAGCCCCACATCTATGGGGTGATTACTGAGAAGATGGAGTTTTGAATGGACATACATGATGGGGGAGGGGTGGGCATGAGAGAGAGTGATTTAGCTTGTAGCATAGCAAAATTAATGCCATGGGGACAGTAATTTTTAGATTGGGGTCTGGAGAGGTGGTATAATCTCCACCCTTGGAACATTTCAAGATAGGCATAGTCCTGTGGAACCTGGTACAGCCTAAGTGATTCTCTGATTCTCTGATCTCATGCTTCTCCTGCTTTGTATGGAAGGTTGAGACCTTCCTTGGTTTGAGATGGATTTCTTGGTTTGTGAAGGTGTGGGGAGGTGACTGGGGAATCAGCAGCTGACAGTGGTCTTGGGCAGAGGGAATCCATAGAAGGGATAGAGGAGGGCTGGATACTTTGTGGGAGAACAGCCTGCTCTTCCCCAGGCTGTCCCTGCTGCTTGGTCTGAGACTGAAGGGAATTGGTCTTGGCAAGGGCCTGCTTGGAGCACAAGACTTGGAACTGACAGAGAAAAGCAGGACCAAACAGCATAAAGATTAAGACAAGCTTACATAAGAAATTAAGCCAATTCCTATAATTTTCTTCTGGATTCTGATTCATCCCAACAAGCTCTTCTGCCAGCTCCAAAGGAGATGGGAGAGGGGGAAATTAATGGAGCTGCTTGGAAAGTGTTTGTAAATGCCTTGGCCTAATGCAGAGGGCTGTGGGGCAAGGGTCTGAGGGTGAGTAAGGCAGCCCCCATGCAGGGCATGCCCTAGGGCTGGGGACTGAGCTGTTCAAGTGATGGGGGCCAGAGCTGCATTCTAGGGAAAAAGCAACGGGATGCTGATGTCTACACTGGAAGTGGTGCAGGGCATGAGGTTACGCCTACACTTCAGAGGAAGAAGGATGTGAATCAGGGAATAGAAGGGTGCACTGGGCAAGTAAGCTGTCTGGGCTGTCTCAGCTTCTGGTGGGACCCATGTCCATCAACAATTAATGAGGGAACTGTTGGCTTTGGATGAGGTGATTAAGTGTGCACAGCAAGGCCACTAAGCACCACAGCCAGCTGGCAGGGAGAGCCTCTGGCTGAGCTCTCTTATCCCTAGATGGAGTGGCTGCATTCCCCCATCCCCTGAGGATGGTCCCTGACCCTGATCACCCCCATATACTTCTCTTGGTGCTAGCTGGCCTGGCTCAAAAGCCTGCGAGGGAGCCTGCAGACAACTTTTCAGCACACATGGGGTTGTCACAGTGGTGCTGCTGCAGACTAAGTATTGCTTCAGGACAGCACCATCACTCTGCGGTAATAAATCAGGAGAAACCAACGCAAGAGACTTTTCTGAAGCTATAGGTGATCCCTGGTTTCATAGTTGAGGTACTGAGAGTCTGGGGGCTGTAGCTATGGAGAAACCAGTGGAGAAAGGGACAAATGGAATGGCCACTGCAGTTTCTGCCTAGGAGCTGCTGCCATTAGGTCACAAAGTTGAAAAGTTGAGCCTGTGTGCTCTCCTCTGGCTCTGTTTATCCTCTCTTGCCCTTCATCCATGGATAGTTAGTAAGCCAAAAAGCTACTCTATCTGATCATGTCTCTGTGATTCTCCAGGACGCTTTTGTCCTCATCACTAACAAGAAACAGTCGCCTCTCTGCCCATTGTTTAAGGAGAGGGCATTCATCAGTGCTGTGGGTTCCCAGTATGCCCTGGTCAGCATGCGGTCCTCAGTGCTCCTCTGGCAGCTTTCCTGACTGGAAAATCCATGCCTTTCAACTTTCACCCACATGGCTTTCAGGAACATGCTTATTTAAAAACAAACAAACAAGAAAAAAAAAAGGAAAAAAATAGAATTGAAAGTACTTTTTCTTCCACTGATTGTGCTTCTTGGTTTAATTAATTGAGCTGTTTGTCTCAAAATCTCCCCTCTAAATCTGAGCTGTATTTCTGGTTTAACTGACCAGTGTTTGGGTCCAAGTTGTTCTGTTTGTATTACCGGCAAAAGCTTTGGGCTCTTATGCCTGGAAGACATCACACTGGGAACAGCCGGATATGTCAAGGAGGGGATGGGATGTTCTGTAGCTGAGACACCACAGACAAGGCACTCGTTGGGCTCCCTTCACCTGGGTCATCCGGATCCCTGGTCACCTTGAGCCCTCTCAAAATCTTAAGCTGTGCTTAACCTGAGCTTTGTGGTTGGTAGCAGTGTGAGCACTGCCTGCTGCCAGCCTTCATTCATGGTCAGGCAGGGGAGGTCCCAGTGTGGCTGCCAGCAAGGCCAAATGCCAAATGTAAATCCCTCAGGCCTTGTGTCATACGGCCTCTGGGGAGGGTAAGGGGGCTGAGGAGGGGAAAAAGAGGACAGACCTCCCTGTTTGAGAGGCTTGTTTGGGTCACTGACAGGAAATGGGTTGTATGCTCTGCTCCTGCTCTGGTGTCATCACATCAGCTACTCCCTGTCCCTGAAAGCATGTGGGCATTTTATCCCACTGTCATGCCCTTACAGGTGAACTGCCTAAGGAAATACCTTCCTCACCTCAAAAGCAGACCAGGGGACCTTCTCCACCATGGTGGGGGAAAACATTTCAACCACAATCCCCTCTTGTGGGAGTATCTATATTCTCTTTCCAGCTCACCCTTGCACCCATATGTCAGGATTCAGTGCTGAACAGCTGCAAAAGTCCTATTTGTCAACTGTTAATCACATACTGCAGTCCATCAGGACCCCAGATGTCTGCACCCCCTTCTTTCCCTGTGCAAGCACAGCAAGGCCAGCTGAAAACTGCTTCCTTCATGCAGTGGCAAACATGGAGCTACAGATGGGCTGGGGGTCCAGAGTGATCCCTTGAGCTTGTTAGTAGAGAAAACAACCTGTTTACTTTGACGGGAACAGCAGCTTACTCAGTGGGAGACTGCAGAAACCGCAGCACACATCTGGACAGATGCAGGATGGCTTCTCTGTTGTGTTGTCTTAGAGTCTCTGGGCCACAAGGGTTTGAAGGCTGCAAAATCTGGAGCCAACTGAGTAATGAGCAGCTCCAGGCAGCAGCTAATGCCTGCAGGTGTGGGGCAGCACAAGGACAGGGGAATCTGGCTGGGAGGACTGGGATGGAGGATTCACTCTGCTCTGAGCTACCCGCTGAGCTCCGCTGTGCCCTACCAGGATGGTGGGCTGCCTCCTCCCTGAGGGGTGAGCATGTTACTGTGCTCAGGAGGGTGGAGGGGACAGCTGGGCAGAGTTCCTGGGGAGACACAGGACACTAGGGCCTAGGTTTTCTGGTGAGATATGTTATGGACATGACTTCTTTCTGAAAGCTCTGGGCACCTTTTCTCCAGCCTTTCTGTCTCCCTTCTCTTCCCCTTTCAAGGACGTGTGCCTGGAGACCCTGTAGTTTGTATTGCCCCTAAGCTGGTGGCTGGCTAATCTGTCTGGGTTAGCACCAAGCCCTTCTTGGGAATTCTCTTCACAGATGCTATGGGGTTTATTAGCCCATGTGCTTTTGTGCCAGAGTGTGACTGCAAAAGCTGCTTGCAGAAACAGGCTGGAGCTGTTTGCAAACCTTCCAGGCTGGGTCTTTGCCTTAATCTCTGTGATTAGCTCAAATGGAAAGGAACAGCTGGGCAGCTGGCGAGCTGGGGAAGTGGGACAAACATATGTGAGATCCAAAGCTTCCCAGAAATTGTGGTGTTGAGTTTAGTGCCGAGGGACTATAAGGACAACTCTTTATGGGGGCATCCTCGGAGCGGGAGAAGGGGACACGTAGTGTGTTTGCCCAACAGATGCTCTAGCAGTCATGGATAGATAGGTGAGCCCTGGCTGCATGGTGAGGGCCAAAGAAGATGTGGGATGCCACATCTCCCCTTATTTCTTTTTTGGGTAGGCTTCTGTTTAAATGGATTGGTGTTTAAGGCTGGAGGAGACCACTGTGTTGCACAGTCTTAGCCCTGCAGAGTGCAGACAAACTGTGTGATTACTCTGGGGCAGAAAGCATTGCTGCCTGCATGGAGACCCACAAGAGATGCTGCTGGTTCCCTGGTGGACTTGATGTGGGCCTGGGCTACAGGTCTGCCATCTGTATCTTTCTTCACCCATCTCTTTTAGGGCAGCCTGGGGCCAGGACACTGGGGTGTCTTGGGGTCCAGGGACTGTAGAGAGGGTTGATGAACCCAGCACACTGTTTCAGGGAGGTCCTTAAAGGGAGGTTTGGGGGTACAATGTCAGATGGACTGCACTCACCCCAGAAAAGCTCTTCTAATGCCCTGCATCACTTGTTTTAGCATATATAAAATGCCTATTCCATCAACCCATGATGAGCACAGGAACCAGCCAAGTCTCAGGACAGTGGGGATTTCCAGAAGATTTGGAAGAAAATGTTATGCCAGTATTTGACAGGGGTACAGGAGTGACTAGAAAGACAGTGTGTCTGTCTGGGGAGGCACTTAGTCCCTAGCACCTCCCCAAGCTGGAGGAAGTCCCTGGAAATTAAAAGTTTTTAAGTAAGATGGAATTTTTCCTGGATGCCTGTGTGTGACCCAGGAGATCCCAAGGCAGATAACATCAAGTGGGGAGGGAGAACAACTTGACCTCCAAGAGCTGCTTGGATGTTTGGAGCATTACCCATATCTTTGAAGTGCTCTAGCCAAAGTGGCTGTGTGTGATCTCGGCTGGACTCTACACTTGGGCTCCTTAGCCCAGAGAGATGCTTAAGCTTTTAATTCCCTGTGATACATGAGCAATTGCAAATTTCAACAGGTTCCAGGAAGATCTATTATCCCAGGTAGAGAGGCCAACATCTTGATGATAGAAGGTGAAAAGGCACTTAAGAGGCTGGGAGGAGATGGGCTCAGTATGATGGGGCTGGTGGCAGGACATGGGGAATATGAAAGTTTATTTGCATGGGAAGCTGGTGACATGCAGAGGTGCAAGGCTGACCATCCCTCTGTTCCAGCCTCCCTTTATGGAGGGTAAAGTATTTTGTGTGCTTTCTGCTGTAACCATGTGAACTGGCCTTTGCATTTGGGCTCCAAACTGTCTCCCCAAAACTGCTTAGACCAATCTGTGTTTGTGCTGGTGGTGCCCTGGCACAGGGTGAGCCAGCTGATAGGCACTTGCAACCTCCTTGCATCAGCAGGGCCATTGCAGATGGGGGATCTTGTACCCCAGATGGGTTCAGCATATCCTGCCAGATTCCAGCAGAGCTCTGCTGAGGCTTGTGCCCTCATTCCCTGCTCCTGATTGCTGTCGCTCTTCTGGCAAGAGGAGATGAGGGGCTGGTGGGGTCCTACTATTTAGAAGGGAAAATACAGATGGTGCTCCAAAGGAAATTCTGCTTTGTCAAAAAAGGTGTGTGGTGCCCTTTCCATTATACTGGAGGCATAACACGAATAGAGTAGGTGACTGTGTGGGGTTTGAAGCCCCTTATGTGCAACTCTGAACCTCACAGCACTGCCAGCATCATGGATAATCATGCCCTATGTCCATGGACACACAGAGAGCAGCGGGAAATGCTCTGAACTGTGCTCCTCACCTGCCCTGCTCTGGGTTTTAGTTCCAACCCTGAGTTTCCACTGCTGCTACAAAGCTTTGGTTGTTGGATCATAAAGGGATGCTACACAGTGTGGTGAGGGTGGAAGACACTTGGTTTTCCAGGATTAGTAGAAAGGTCCTCTCCCTGGGCATCTGGCATGCAGCTCAGGGGGGAGCTGGGCTCTGGGCAGTCCTGCTCCCAGAGGTGGGAGCACAAGGTGGGTTCAGAGAGAGCAGGAACATCCACAGAGCTTTTGGCACTGAAATGGCACACAGTACTCTGCCGATAGTTTGTACATCTTCCCGCTCTCCCTCCAGTGAGATTGTTGTTTTGCAATGCTGGCAATTCTCACAAAGACCTTCAGCACTGGAGCAGAGCCCTGCACAGATGGGAATTAGGGCCATGGCCCTTGTGGTCTTCCTTGGGAGTGCAAAACTCCCTAATTACCACCACAGTCAATTACTCCTGGGACACATGGGGCATGATCTGGTCTGAATTTCATCTTGGCAGCCTTGAGCTCCTCCAGACTTCTGCAACACATAGGGTATTCTCTGCGGCCGAGGTGTTGGGACAGGACCCATTGGAGGTGTCAGGAGTGGGACCTCTGTTCCTAAGATGAGAAGTTGGACCTTCAGAGGGCACACAGCGTGGGGCCCCACGTGTTTGTACAGAGACACCCATCAGCTGGGCCACCAGAGGTGGATCTGCTCAGAATGCACAGGGATTTCCCTCTGTCCAGTGGGCACATGCCACAATAGCTCTGGCTATGTTAAGCCCACCTTGCTGTCTCCATTGCTCTCTGCAAAGGAGAGAGGTCCCCATGTGTCACATAGAACTGATCTCTAAGAGGAGTTAGAAGAGAAGAGGCACCCACCACCATACAGGAAAACACTGAAGAAAGTGTCCACAGCAGACTGGCCAACATTTGAGCTCTGGGATTTGGTGGGCAGGCAGTGTGGGATGGGCCAGGAGCAGTGCGAGGGGCTGGAAATTCCCTTTGGGGATGGGGATCAGGCAAGCAGCTGTTTACAGCAAGGAGAGAACTACAGGGACAGAAGTTGAGAGACCTTCTGACAATGTCTGCCTGCCAAAGCTCTGGAGACACGTCACAAGAATGGAGACAGGACATATCAGTCCATTGGAACAGAACAACTCTGGGCTGTAGGAAAAGGCCAAGGCAGTTTTCCTAGGTCAGAAAGGAAAGATTTGGACTCTTCTCCAGAATAGATGATAGCTTCCTCACTATTTTCCAGCTAAGATCCTTTTTCTAGGGCAGTTTGGTCTTGTGGAATGAGAAATTGCTCATGATTTGGGAGCATAGGGGGACCATGGACACTTGGGTCAGGTTCACCCTGAATGCTCATCCCCTGAGGAGCTGGGGCTGTTCATGGCTTTGGAAATGTCCTGTAGTTTCAACAAATGCCACCAGTTCTTCATCCCTGGGAAGGCCCAGGGTCCCTCCTGCCCATTATAGGATTTCCTTGTGATATATTGGGTGGAGGTTCTACCTGATGTTTCTTCTTCTGTGGGGAGTTCCCCATGGAAACTGGATGTTGTACCCATGAGAGGGATCATCATCACTGTTCCTTTGGGGAAACAAACTGTTTGCTATGGCCAATGAGAGTGATGGAGAACTGCTTACTGTGCTCTGGCCTGGCCCTGCAGCTTTGAGTTGGTGAATGCGCCCGATGACTACTGTTAGGGGAAAAATCTGGTGGGACATTATGTGTTTGGGTGCCTGTGAAGGCTGCACAACAGTCTCTTATTCCATTAGAGACATCTATTAAAAGTTTCCCACAGCCATAAAGAGAAGTTCTTACTAGGATACGAATTATGTCATAGAATCATAGAATGGTTTGGGTTGGAATGGACCTTAAAGATCACTTCATTCCAATCCCCCTGCCATGGGCAAGGACACCTTCCACTAGACCAGGATGCTCAGAGCTCCATCCAACCTGGCCTTGAACACTTCCAGGGATGGAGCATCCACAGCTTCTCTGGGCAGTTCTGTTCCAGTGCCTTACCACCCTCATCCTAATATCTAATCTAGACCTACTGTCTTTCATTTTGAAGCTATTTCCCCTTGTCCTGTTAGTACATGTTCTTGTAAACAGTCACTCTTCATCTTCCTTGTAGGCTCCCTCCAGGTACTGAAGGGCCTCAGCTCTTCAGAGCCTTCTCTTTTTCAGGCTGAACAATCCAAATTCTCTCAGTCTTTCCTCATAGGACAGGTGGTCCATCCTTCTGATCATCTTGGTGACCTCCTCTGGACTCATTCAAGTTCATGTCCTTCCTGTGTTGAGGACCCCAGAGCTGGATGCAGTGCTCCAGGTGGGGTCTCACCAGAGCAGAGCAGAGCAGAGGGGCAGAATCCCCTCCCTCACCTGCTGCCCACCCTGCTCTGGATGCAGCCCAGGACACGTTTGGTGTCTGGGCTGTGAGTGCACATGGCCGGGTCATGTCCAGCCTCTCACCCACCAGCACCCCCAAGTCCTTCTCAGCAGGGCTGCTCTTGATCTGTCCATCCCCAGCCTGTGCTGATACCAGGGTTGTCCTGACCCAGGTGTGGCACCTTGCATTTGGTCTTGTTAGACCTCATGAGATTCCCATGGGCCCGTATCTTGAGCTTGTCTGGATCTCTCTGCATGGCATCCCCTCCTTCAGGTGTGTCCCCCCTCATCCCTCTTTCAAAACCTTACGCTTTCTTTTCCTGAAAGTCTGACCACAGAACTGGAGGATATCAGCAGTAGCCCACTGATTCACGTGTGCACAGGGGTGCATCAACTCCAATGCCTTCTTTGTGATTTCCTGGTGTTTGTGGCAGACACGTATTTTGTAAGTACAGGTTATTTTGGATGATGAAATTATTGATATTGAACATACTGATGGACAGCAGGGCTCTTTGGGTTGTTCTTACAGAAAAAGAATGGACCTGATTGGTCATTTTGATTACAGCCTCTGGCCTGCGGTCGGACAAGTTGAACACAACCATTGTTCTTATCCTTCACATCTATCAAATTAAATCTCCCAGACTACTGTATTTTGGCCTCAGTGGAAGAAGGAGGTTGAGTATTTCTGTTTGTGCTTACCCTGATTCCACCTGTGGCTTTTATAGCATCATGTGCAGAGCTGGAGTGAGCTGTTGAAACACTAACCAGGGACTAGAAAGGTGTTCATGTCTGATATGGCAGATGTACTGGTTTTGGCTGGGACAGAGTACATTTTGGCACCCAGTGTGGTGCTCAAAGGATTTGAGATAATGATAGATTTGATTGGAGTCTGCTGGACTGAATTTAGATCTGTTATTGCTGCTCAGCTGCCAATGGACAGACTCCTGTGCTTACCATGGGGCTCGATTGCCTGACTATGTATCAGTCAAGTGCTTATTAGTGGCTGCTTTTTGCTTTCTTTGCTTGCTGCAGTGCTGTGTTGCTTATCACCCTTCTCTGCTGTGCCTGGGAACATTCTGATAACGTCCATGGTGATAGGACTGGGCTGGCGGATGGCCAGGGCATTGCTGCTGTTCCTGCTCTGCTGTGCTGGGCAGGCTGGACCTCCAGGGTGAACTCCAGTCAAGGAGACTGTGACCTGTGGATGAGTCCCTGGAGTGTGGATGTGGTGCTGAGGTGCCTGTGGGTATGTCCATGACACAGCAGGTTCTCAGTGAAGCACATGTGGCCATGCATTAGGCCATGCTGGAACAACTCAAAGTGTCTGGGGCCATGAATAAGTCCACACCACAACAAGTTCTTCCTGAAGGGATTGTGGCCTATGAAAAATTCTACAGCAGAGCGAGGTCAAGGGTAGGAGTTCATTGCAGTGTTAAACCCCGAGAGACCAAGGCTGAAAATTGTTATGTATAAACCTTTACACTGTGATAACCTGGATATAGATTGCATGCTATAGGAACTACTATAGCAGGAACCACCTGACCCAGTGGAGGATGAGCCTCACAAGAATCAGTGCAAGTGCAGCAGTGACCTGACGGGAGCTGGCTTTGGCGCCCAGTAACTCCACCCAACGCACCACCTATCCTGTCCCAGTGACCACCCTAACAGACAGAGCCCAAAGTCATTGACTAAATGAACTCAATGGACATTTTGTGGACACTTTACAGGGATGGCTGATAGACTAAGGGACTGACACCTGTTTAAAAATCAAAGAATGAAAACAGAGGGAAGGTGATAGTTAATGAGGAGGTATTGGGTGGTGTGGGACCTGAGCATAACATAAATGGTATTAAATAAGATGTAGAGATTATGCTGGTTTTATCTGCTAAAGAGTGAATTTTCTTCATTGTAGCTCATATGGTGCTGCATTTTACATTTGTGACCAAACCAGTGTTGAATAAAATAGGGATTATTTCATTATTGCTGAAGAGTGTTTGCACAGTCTCAATCCTTTATTGTTAAGTTGGGAGTGCATGAGAAGTTGGGAGGAGACACAGCTGGGACAGCCGAGCCCAACAGACCAACAGGACATCTCATACCAAGGGTGTTCTCAGCAATAAAAAGCTGGGGGAAAGAAGGAGGAAGGGGGGAGATTTGTCGTTAAATAGCTTGTCTTTCCAAGTAGCCATTAGAGGTGATGGAGGTATTTACTTTATCAGCATGATGAGAGCTTTCCTGGAAGTAGTAAATACCTACCTTCTTGTGGGAAGTAGTGAATTAATTCTGCATATTGCTTTTCTTGTGCATGCAGCTTTTGATTTACCTATTAAATTGTCTTTTATCTCAACCCATGAGTTTTCTGACTTTTATATTTCTGATTCCCTGTCCCATTTCACTTGATGGGGATTGAGTGATCTGTAGGTTTAACTGTTTACTGGGGTTAACCCACAACAGCACATCAGACGGTTTTTAAGTTAAGGTGTGCTACCCCAGGGCTGTGTTGAGAGGGTGAGGCCACTGCTGTGAGTTCATAGAGTCATAGAATGGTTTGGTTTGGAAGGGGTCCTTGAAGATCATGTAGTTCCAACACTTTGCACTAGACCAGGTTCCTCAGAGCCCCATTAAACCTGGCCTTCAACACTTCCAGGGATGGGGCATCAACACTGGGCAACCTATTCCAGTGCCTCACCACCCTAACAGTTAAGAATTCTTTTTCCAGATATCTAACCTAAATCTACTCTCTTTGAATTTTAAACCATTCCTCCTTGACCCCAGTTGTTGATGAAACATGTTCTGCCCAACTCAGCTATGAGCCTGAGACTAAAAGTGGGAAGAGATGGGAGCAGGCAGAACATTATTTGTGTCTGAAAACCCATGGTAAGATTTGGATCTGACCTCATCTCCCTGCTGAGTGGGGAAAGAAACCCAAAGGGCACAGAATAGACTACATCGGCCAGAGCTGTGCCCTGAGGGGCTTCAGGGGCTGTGATATTTGTCTGAGGGATCTGCTGTTTAGTGGGAGGTAGCTGTAGGCAGTGAAGATAGCAGCACAGAATCACACAAGCACAGAATGATTTGGGTGGAAAGGACCTCAAGAATCATCTCATTACAACCCCCTGCCATGGGCAGGGACACCTTCAGCTAGACCAGGTTGCTCAAAGCCCCATCCAGCCTGGCCTTGAACACTTCCAGGAGTGGAGCATCCACAGCTTCTCTGGGCAACTTGTCCTGAGGATGATCTCTCTGCCTATTGAGTAATGCCAGCTGTACCAACTGGTCTCACATACCTCTTTCTCGCCTGTGTAACCTTGTCTTGGGATGACACGTGGGGATTGCAATGCTGGCAACCATCACAGGGACCTTTGGTTTTGGGGCAGAGTCCTGCACAGATGGAAATTTAGGCTTCAGCCCTTGTGGTATTCTCGGTAGGGAATTTTGCCTTTGTGACTGTGACCAGAGTCAGCCACTTCTGGAGGACAGAGAACAGGGCCTGCAATTAGTGTTGTTCTGGCAGCCCTGAGCTCCTCCAGATCTCTGCAGTGGGCATGGGCTGCTCTGCTGCCAAGGCACTGGGATGCAGCCCATCAGTGGGTATGAAGGTGTGTCTCCCCTTCCCCCTGATGCCTGACCCAAAGAGAGTCCTTCAAACCGATCGGGTGACTTTTCTGAAGCAGCCATGGCAGGGTCTGTGGGGCTTCGGCAGGTGGACACTGCAGGGAGGTGTTCCAGCTTCTGCTCCCTTGCTGTAAACAGCCTGATACCCATTCCCAAAGGGAATTTCCAGTGCCTTGCACTGCTCCCGGACCATTGCCCATTGCCTGCAACCATCTGCTGAACCACAGAACTCAGAGGCTGGCCAGCTGGCTGTGGAGTCTTGAGCAGTGTCCCGGCTCCAAATAATGTTCTTCCACATGTTTAGGATACGCCTTTTGCATCCTCTTGGACACACCCATTTGACAAGGGCCAGGTCAAATGTCCAGTCTTGAACTTCCCAGGTCCTTGGTGTGCCTGGGTCAGTCCCTGCTCTGTGTGTGCCTGGGAGAAGGCTGCTCTGCATTGTGCAGGTCTACTTGGTGTTGCAGGATGTCCCCTCTGCATTATAATCCTGTTTGCCTGGTGCCAAAATGAGCCTCAGGTCCCTCCTCATGTCTTTAAGGTCTCGCCTCGGTGGTGGAGCCTGCTGCTGTGGGGTTTTGACAGCTCCTTTGCTCTGCCCTGGTGCTCTGAATCACTGTTCATGGCCAGTTATAATTAGTTTTTTGGAGTATGTAACTTTTTCTGATCTTTTAACTCTATCCCGGGAGGATGAGACCTGTCCACTGCATAGCTGAGCTCCCAGAGCACCTCACGTCCTCTTTTCCCTCTTCCAGCAGCTGTTCCCTTTCCATGCAGACTGCTGGGAACAGCTTGGCCAAGTGCAATTCAGGTGTCCTGCTGGCACCTTGGTGCCAAGTCCAGATGCTCGTGGCCCATGAAGCTGGCAAGGCAACACAGTGGGTGTCTCTGCCTGGCATCACTGCCCAGTACCTCCTACCCCGTGGGACTTCATCTCCTTTCTCTTTGCTTTGTCTCTGGTTTTTGCCTTTTCTACAGCTGCATGGGCATTTGGTGGCTGCTTCCCTGGTTGGGGTGGCTGGCTGAGCTACCACGAGGTGCAGAGCCCTTCTCTGGTGTTTTCCAGTCTTGCCTGAAGCATATCCAGTTTCTAGTTTACGCTTTGTTGTAATGTCCTCTGCAAACTCTCCAGAGTCTTCTTAATGTTTTGCTTCATTTCCCTTTGGCTGTTTTCTCTGTCTCCACACACACCCTCCCCCCGCCCTGCCCTCCCTGTCCCAATGAACTCTCCGAATGTGTCAGCTGCTCTTTTCTCTGGAGGCTGGATTGGGCTCTCCATCCCCGCTCGTGACAGAGGTGTGGGGCAGAGCGGGCTGCTGGGAATCTGCAGAGGGGCTCTGCCTTGATATCAAGTACAAAGTCTGACACCCCAATACAGAGAAGGAGCAGTTTCCTCTCCAACAACAGTCAGCCAGCTTTTTCCTCAGCAGCTTCTCAGGTCCCTCTGAATTCACACACCAGAACAATGCCTTTGCACAAAGTGCATCCCATCCTAGACATTGCCTGGTCAACCCACCCATCTCCCACTGCCTAGAGCTCCAGGTTTGCTGGCACACATGCCATGCTGTGCCTTGGGGGCTGCTGCTGGCTTTGCTGTGAAAGGATTTATGACTTGTTACATCTCCACTTTCCGTGAAGGCTGGGTTGGCACCAGCAGTTTCTACCGAGATTTACACTGCCATGCAAGGACCCATGAGATTTCTGGATGGAGTATTGATGCGTTTCTCATTGGAAAAGGGAGGGTTGAGCCTGTGGTGGAAGGGCTGAGGACTAGTTGAGAGGGGCACAGCATTTGGAGGGCTATGCAAACAATAGTTGAACCTTGCAGAGTTTTCCCACTCTCTGCCGAGAGCAGGATCATCTTGCCATGTCCCCTTTCCACCACTATCCTTGGTCACCCCAAGGAGGTCTCCACAGATGGACAGGCTCTGAGCCATCACCCCTGTATTTTCTGGTGACACAGTGACAAATTTGCACACTTACAGCAGCCCAAGTCCTGTGTGTTGGGTAATGCCTGGATCAGGGGGGCTGAAAGTTGAATGATGCTGACCAGGTACTTTCCACAGGGGGACAAAACACAGATCCTGGCCAGTCTTTTTATTTTGGGTCTGAACAAGCACTGTGGGCATCACTGTGCATCACGCAGAGGATGCTGTAGGAAGAGGGCATCGTTCCAGGATGCAGGACCTGCTCAGGTCCCTCTCAGCCAGCTCACTAAGTCCCTGAACAGTTTCTGGCAGGGTTCTGCCCCAAACCCGAGCCAGCCACTCTGCAGGCATGCTAGCAGCCAAAGGTTAGCTGCTTGCAGCCACATCCAGCTGGGGAACCAAATTTCCATCTGGGGCAAAGCAGTGGCTGTGGGGCAAACTTCTCCTGGCTGAAGACCCTCTCCAAGCCCAGCTGGCTTCAGGACCCATGCACTCCCAGTGAGCTGCTTCCTTGCCCTTCCCAGCATGTTGTGCTCATCCCACTCTTCCTACCGGCCTCGTCAGATGCTGGAGACAGTGCAGCAGCCAGCAGGCAGCCTTCCCGGCTCGTGTGCCGCCAGCTTCCAGCAATTGTTTCCCGAGTCCCAAGGACTGTGCCGTTATATGACATTTCTATACAGTGTGCCTGGCAGGCAGCCTGCTCCCCTTCCCAGCCTGCTCCCCTTCCCAGCCTGCTCCCCTTCCCAGCCACGGGGGTTTTCCATGCTGGGCTTTGAGAACTACCTCTGTGCTGGGTCCTGGGAATCGGGGCCTCTGCAGGAAGGAATTTGCTGGTCAGCGGGTTGAGCTGAGCTGTGCGACCCTTTTCCTGTTAGCACTGACTTTAACTTGGAGGCAACATCCAGAAGAGTTCGGAAATTCCCAGTCCCCCTGGTTGGCTCCTCTTGATGCCTTCAGTTCAAGGAACCTCTGCTTCCAGGCCCTTGGGGAGCAGACCCTGCTATCTGGTTACACGGGACAGAGCTGGGGGCTTCTGCAGGTCTGATGGTCAACCCAGATCTGGATGAGAAGAAGGCTGAGTGCTCACAGTAGAGGATCTCCTGGCTTTGTGGTGTGGAATGCTAGGAAGCTGTGATGCTAGGAACCAGGGAAGTAACTCACTGATGAACTCCAGACCCTGGAGCTCTGGTGCCCAGGTGCAGGGTGCAATATGGGAAGCATTTGGGATGCAGGCTTGAGCGAGCCCCTACAAGCTGCCACAGTGGTTTCACTGCCTGGGAAAAGATCACAAGCAAGGCAGTCCAGTGACCTTTGCCATGGTCCCACTGTTTATGTGCACTCTATGTGCGGGGAAACCATAGTCTCTGTGTAGGATACCCTCCCCTATTCATGAAGTGTGAAAGTCCCTCAACCACAGGGATACAAAGAGCGGGAGCTGGGCTGCCTGAGAGTGGGGGTTCTGGAGGTATCATTGTACAAAGCCCTGTTGCAATGGCTCTGTACAGTGTCAGACACAGACCAGAATGGGGTTCTCTGTAGCTGAGGCAATTCAGAGGGGCATCCTGCCTGGTTATGTGTCTGCGTGTCCCTGTTTACATCCCTCCCTGTTTCTATCTCCATCCTGCACCTCTGAGCTATAGGAAAAGTCTGGTGGCTGCAGGAGCCCAAAGTGATGAGAAATGGGCTCATGTGAGTGCATGTAAGAAATTGTGCCTGTCAGAGTAGCGGCTGAACGTTGCTCGTGGTTGAGAACCCTAAAAAGCCTTGTCTCCACCCCCACCCTGGCAGCTCCACTGTATCCTAAAAGTTCAGTCTGTCTTCTAACCCCTCCCTCGCCCCACCCGCCCAGCTTGCCCCTCTCTCATTGCCAGAGTCTCCCTGTTTTCTCCCTGGGCTGGGGGGACAGGTGACAGAGCAAGGCATACAGAGAGGACAGAGTGAAATGGGGCGCTCTGAAGGAAGGGAGGCAGGAGGAGAGATGGGGCATGGACCCCCAGGGTGATTTTCATGGGGGCCTGCTGCTCAGGCATGCAGATGTGTCTGCAGTGGCCAAGTACCCCTTCCAGTACTGGAACATCTCCAAGCACCCTCCTTGGAAGGACTGGAGTGAGGGTCCTCTCATCCAGATGTCTTCTTTGAGGTGCAAGTTACAGCAACCAGGGAATTGCCAAAGACTGATGCCTGTGAAGGGAAACGCGTGCCCTGACCCTACTTAGCAGCCCAGACTGGGGCTGGCCACTGGCTGGAGGATGCTGCTGCTGCTGCTGCGGTATCTTAACAACACTCAGAGAGCCAGGGACTTTCCAGGAGCTTGCTGCTGTGGTTAGGATATGGACTGAGTAAGGAATGGACCTAAGTTCCATGCTGGGACCACAGAGCTTTCCTGGGCAACTTTGGGAGCCGAGGGAGTCCTGGAGTGGGCTGGTCTGTGGTGAGAACAACCTGTGACATGTTGTTCCTCCCTCCATCCACATCATTTGTCTTGATACCATGTAGGCTCTGGGAGAGACTTGAGCAGAGTGGAGCGCTATGGGATCAAAGCTCCCTCAGCTTGCTAGCAAAGGGACAGTGCTCCAGCTTTGCCAAGGGTGGGGGCTCATCCAGGTGCTTAGCACCAGAGCGCTGCTCTCTGGAGAGTTTGCACAAATAACAGCAGGAAAAGCACTAAGTACCACCATGGCTCTCCTTTTCCTGCCCTGTCCTGATGCCCGCAATACTTTGGGGTTGGGGCGATAGGTGGCAACACACAGAATGCTTCCAGGGACCCATTCCCTGTGCTGCTGGACACCCTGGTGAGATGCACCAAACAGGCAACCTGCTGCTGTCCATGTCCCATGCCTGCTGCATGCTCCAGGGTCTGCTGCCCGAGTCCACACCAACCTCAGTGTTGCACAGGTGTGTTGGGAGCTGCCTCCCCCTGTCTGGGTGCTGGGCAGAATAGGAGCTCCCTTTCTTTTCTGCACAAGTGATGGAGAAAGTGCAAGGAAGGCAGCTCTGGATCCCACACTGCCCCAGGCACCCAGTTTGTCCTGGAGGAAGGCAGCTTGCTGGTCTCTTTGTCCAAGGGAGGGCTGCAGGACACTTGCTGGTGAGCCCCTGTGAGATGACTCCAGCATTGCTCTCTCCCTGCTGAGAGGGCAAGAGTGTGGGCAACTTATCACATCTCTGCTTTCTACAGCATCCAGGACTCTGGTCTTCTCCTGGGTTACTTATTGCCCTTGATGACTGTTTCTGAGGGTCATTATCTGGAACTGGAGGAAAAGTCCTGGGGTTGCAACCCAGGTCACAGGCAGTGGGGCGTGGGAAGGGACTTGGCTCCCACCATGCACCATTGGGTAGACCCCACTAGGGCTGCACATCCCACTGGGGCTCCCAGGACACAGCTGACATGAGCAGTGGGACCTGAGCTGCTGAGGACCTGGCGGCCAGGGCAGGTGAAGAGGGACTGTTGGCAGTGAGAGGTGAAGTTGGAGAGGAGGGGATAGCAAAGAGAACGTCTTGCTGGCAGGGACTGCCCAGAGAGGGTCATGTTGGGTCCTACATCTTCTCAGAGGGGCTCTGGACCAGGGCAAGAGGTGGTGACACATTATGTATCAAAGGGAATTCCAATTAAATAGCAGGGAAGATGTTTTCAGTGTGAGAACATTTCAAGCACCGGAACAGGTTTCCCAAAGCAGTTGTGAAGCTTCCATTGTGAAAATGTGGAGGTCTCTGTCCATCCGTTCCCCAGAATAGGACTGGTGTCACACTGGGTTGCTCAGGACTAGCTGAAGTCACATGGCTGCCTTTTTGGGTGGCTTTTGCCACCACAGGGTTTCCCTGCAGTGTCCTGTTCAGCTCTCTGGGTCCACTTGTACATAGCCCCCATCTATCCAGCTATGCCCGAACTGTTCAGTTGCACAAAGTCATGCCATTGTGCCCATGGGACTGCACATTTTGTCTGTGTTAGACCTCAGAAAGTTCTCATTAGCTCATTTATCAGGCTGGTCAAGGTCCCCACTCATCCTCAGCTCCCCACAATTTGGCATCAGCACCAAAGTAAGGTGAGCTGTGCTATTTCCCACAGCCTCATTGCAGTCTGGTTTGCACATCCCAGTCCTACAGCTGTGTTCAGCTGTTTGGGGAGGTCCCCAAGGCAGCCAGACAGGGATGGGGGGATAGGGGATTGGGATGTGTGGTTAGCCACTTCTTACCTATTTGTGTGGGTGGCTTGGCTTGGAAGCAAAGCACGAAGTTGGGAAGCAAAGCAGGTTGACTCCTTGGTTTCTTTAATGGCTTGGCCACCTGCCAGATCCCCTGTCCTGGGAATAAACAGGCAAGAAGCAACACCTGACCCTCTGAGAGCAGGTAGAGGCAGGTTGTGAGACTGGGTAGGAAACTGGAGCCCACAAGCTCATATAGCTGTGATGGGAGCTGCATCTTCAGTATGTCCCCCACCTGCCACCCCATGCTTTGTTGGGCAGCTGGGAACAAGACAGGACGTGTCTGTAAAGGGGGGCTTGCTGCTTACAGGAATCCCCCACCCTCTCCTTCTCCATCACCCAGCCCTCAGCCGGCTGGTGGGCTGCGTGCCAGGCTGGCCGAAAATGAAAGCAAAGCTCCAGGGATAAATAGGAGCAGCCTCTGCACGAGGCAGCAGTGTGTGTCCTGGTCCCCAGCCTTTCCCTGCTCAACACCCGTGGCAGCACCATGGCTCTCCGTCTTCTCCTGCCGCTGCTGATGCTGGCTGCCACCCTCCTCATCGCCCAGGCTCAAGGTGAGGGACATGGAGCCCTCCTGCCTGCTCCTGGTGGATGGGGCAGGGGGTGTGGGTGCTCAGTGGGGTCTGCACAGGGTGCTGGGTGGTGCGGGAGCAGGTTAGGGTGGTGGTTGCAGTGTGTTTGGGTGTGTAGTTGGCAGTCCTGTGCATTGGCTTGCAGTGCTTTCTTGGCTTGGGAGAGTTTGCGTGTGCAGCTGGTGGGGCAGCAGCACCTTGAGCTGAAAAGTGCAGGCAGGAGAGCAAGATTTTGTCCCTTATCACGGAGCTCATCTCTGCTTCAGTTTCCCCTCTGTCACCCTCTGGTGTCTTATATTCCTGGGGCAGGGTTTAACCTGCAACTAAGCACTGGGCTTGAGACCTCCCACCCTCAGCTACTGCACAGCATCTCTCCCACAAGTGACATCAAGCAAGCCCTGTGCTGTCAGCTGGCATTGCTGTGCTGAAGGTACCCTGACTTGCTGGTGGTTCAAAATCCCACATCCCCTCCTTGCTCACAGGCATTGGAAGCCCAGCTTCGGACTGCTGCCTGAGTCACAGCCGGAATGCCATCCCCAGGGACGTGGTGACATCCTACAAAATCCAGGGACCCGAGTCAGGGTGTTTGCTGCGTGCTGTTGTGTAAGTACTCTGTAGCACTCAGGACCACCCACAGCACTTTGCCTCCAGACAAATCCTCCCTTTCCATGTCCTCCTGCTTCTCACCCCTCAGGCAAACCTTTCTTTTGCACCCCAGGTTCACCACCAAAAAGGACAAGAAAATATGTGCCTCTCTCAACAAACCCTCTGTCCAGAAACTGATGAAGTACCTGGACAAGCTCAAGAGTGGCAAGGGCAAGAAAAAGGGACTCTCCCAGCGTTCTGGGGGCAAACCCAAGCAGCAGAGGCAGCAGAGGAAGCGGCGGGTCTAAGTCATGCCTCAAGAGGTAGGTGAGGTGGGGGAGAGAAGGGTGATGGAGTGAGGGCACTGCACCCCATCCCAGATCCCTCTACATGGAAGGGTGGGCATTCAGTTCCTGGTGCCAAGCCTGAGAGCTGCCAGAGCCATGGCTGGAGTGTGGATGCACTTAGGGCATGGCTCTCTCCTGGTCTGTGCTTGCCATGAAATCAGATTTGTTTCTGGTGCAGTTGGGACAAGGCAATGCTTGGGGACAGGCAAAGCATGTCACACAAGGGAATAACCCCCAGCTCTCACTGGGACCCTCTCCATCTCACCACCTTCTCCTTGCCTTCCTTAGGACGGATGCCTTCCCACTGATGACTGACCCACGGCCCGGCAATGGACACGCACAAACCACCCACCCACCCACTGGCCCCAGGGCAAGGATGGGGCTGGCTGAGGGGGCTGCCCCCTGCCCCACAGCCTTCTTGGCGCTGTTGTGCCTGACACAGAGATCCCCCAGCTGGGACCCTCTGCACCAGCTGGGTGCTCTCAGGAAAGGGGGCACCCAGGTCCTTGCCCATCCCACAGCCACACAGGTGGGGGGACCTGGACTCCTGTGAGAGCTGAGCCATGGCCTCGAGGGGGAAGTGGACAGACTTCCCACTGAAGGGGATTTCTTTAGCCTGGCAGAATGGCAGCTTTTCCTATGACTTTTTTGGGGAGATTTTATACATTTGTATTTATATTTGAAAACTGTGCTTTCATTCAGTCTTCCTGGAAGGCTTTCCTTCTGGCTCCTTGTGCTTCACAGAGTATCCTTTATGCTTCAGGCTGGCTTTTCTGGAAGATTGCTCTTATTTTTCTACCAAAGAAATGATAGGTGAATTTTACTTCCCTCTCACTTGTTTGCTCCTTTTTGGCTTGCAGGGCTGTGGGGTGCCAGGCAGGTCCCAAGTCCCATGGTCCTGCCTGAGCTGCTTCTTGGGTGCTTCCTTGCAGGGCAATTAATAGTGGCTGAGCTGGAAAGTTTAGGGGTGACAGTGTGACTCTGTGTCTGGGCTGTTCTGTTCTTTCCCTTCAGTTTTTATGATGCGCTGTTGCAGTATAGTTTGGCTAAAGATAGCCACAATTTGTCCCTTTGGTTTTTAATTTTCTTTTTGATGTAAAATATTTCCATGAAATCAGAACAAATTGTCCGGTTTAGTGGAATTATACCCTTTTAGCTCCCCTGGTTACAAAATTGCAACAGAATCAGAACAAATGGTTCATTTCAATGGAATTTTACCCTTTTATCACCCCTGCATTTGCACGTGCCAGGGATTCAGACACTGTTAAGCCAAATGCTTAGTTTTCTGGTGAAAAAGAAGCTGGAAACTCATATACTTTCTTACCAAATCTGAACGGTGAAAACTGCACATGAGGCTGCGAAGGTGGGGGAATAGAAGACTTTCCAAAATTTATTGTGGCCGTTTGAGAGCAGCTCCATCCCAAACCTTTAATGAAAGAAGTCACTATCCACAGGACACTATTAGGTGAGACTGAAAGTAGAGGGGTGACAGGCCCCTGGGACAGGGCTGGAGGGCAAATGGCATCTCCCTGTGCTTATAACCCCTCTTTCCAGCACGCTGAGAAGGAGCAAGTGCTATCTGCTTGCAGACATTTCAGACGTGGACTTTGGTCAGTAAAGGTCTATTAAGTCATATAAAGGCAATAATAGGATTTGCAGAGCTTAACAGTATCAGCAAGGGCTGTGTGTGTCGGCTGGAGTAAAGCTTGTAGCTGAGTGTTTCTATCAAGCACGTTTATCTGGCTTGATTGCTTTATTAAGCGGGCATTTAGGTCTATTATTTTAAGGCAGTGTAAAGTAACTGTGAAGTGCAAGATACTGGGCCTTAGTATGGGACAGGCGCTGAGCTGTCTCCCTGCTTCCCTCTTCTCCATGTGGGAGCGCATGGCCGTCTGCCAGACCGGATTTTGGACAGGATGAGTGGCAATAAAATATATTCTTTATAACCAAACTCAGTCGTTCAGCTGTTGTCATGGGCTTTGATGGGGTGGGAAGCGTTGCACAATGAGGTGCTTTCATGCGCCCCACACCCTCATCCCCCAGGTCCTGGCTTTTGCAGCCCCCATGTGCAATGCATCTGTGGGGTGCATGGGATGGGAGCTGCTGACACAGGGGAGAGGAGGTGTGCAAGTCCCCTCTCTTGCAGCTGTGTTGCCCAGCAAGGTGAAGACATCCTTGTTGCTCATCTGTCCTCACAGAGGGGTTCTGAAGTGCCAGCAAACATGGGGCTGGGGAACAACACAGTCTTTTACGCAGCATCTTTGCTCATGGTCTGTCCCTCCAGCTCTGACCCATCCCAGACATGCACTGCATGTTCAAAGCAGGGTGTCTGTGCTCCCTTCTGCTTTGGGAAAGCAGCAATAAGTCAAGTAAGTCATGAACCTGTGCTCTGGCCAGGGCTTTGCTGGGAGCCTGAGAACTGGTACCTCTACATGAGGAGTCAGCTGGAGATGCTGTGGGAGAGCTGAAGGCAGATCTGTGTTTGCCTGGGACATGCTGCATCCAGCCCTGCCTTCTGACAGACTCCTTCTGCTAGTCATGGTGTCAGGGGATTGCAAAATAATTGCAAAAAACCCATAGAAATGTATATCATCTGAATATGTCTGCAAACACAAACAGATAAGCATGAGCAGATGGCAGGAGTGAACCAGTGTGAAATGTATCCTGGTGTCTCTGTGGCTGTGCATATGTACACTGCATTGGGTGGGTTTGTTCCCTTTAAATGCTAGGCGGGCACTAGGCTAAAACATGTTAAAAAGACATGCCAATGGTGGTGCTTTAATTTACCCTAAAATTGACTCTAAAAGCAGGGGTTTTGGAAGAGTTTGTCCGATGCTCAGGCACAAATACCTGCTGAGGAAGGCACACATGAGCATGGACAGAGATGCACAAATACAACCCCATGTGTTCCCTGTGCCTGTACACGCACAAGTGTTTGCACATCCCTTCCAGCTTTGCTGGTAAATACTGCTTTCAGGGAAAATATGGTGGCAGGGTTATTGGAAGCCTCTGACTCATGAGGCAGATGGCTGCAGTGCTGCCTCAGTGAGATGGCACCAGGGAAATACCTTCTAGGAGATTCCTTGTGAGAGACAACAAACTGGGATCTGGAGCCCTCAACAGGGGCTAAAATCCCTTCTCCATGAAGGAGCTGGATCCATGGATGCCTGCTAGAACAAGGGGTGTGAAGAAGATGGTCTAAGATGATGCTGCAGTGGAGCAGCAGCAAAGATTCACACAGCCGTTCCCTGGGCAGAGCAAACCTGCTGCTTTGCCCCATGTGCAAAGAGAAAGCAACATTGATGCAGAGAGTGTGGGGGCAGTGGGTGGGCAAGGGCTTTAAAAGCCCACCTTGCCTTAAATCAGTCTTCAGGGATGGAAAGAGAGTTAAAATGATGTCAAGTAGATCAAAAAGTTAGGAAAGCTCCGCTACCCTTGAGCAGAAAGGTTTCAGTGACAGCAGAGTAGCCAGACAAGACAGAAAGCAGAGTCCAGCCAACAAAGTCTTGAGCCCAGGCCAAATGATTAAGTCAAGTCATTAGCTGGCGCAGACGATGCTCCAGAGTTGTGCCGGCAGCGAAGCGTGCTGGGCTGGGATGCTGGGCTGAGCTCCAGCAAGGCTCACCTGAAGACGGGCACACTGGCTCTGTCCCTCTGTCCCACACCCTTTCCCAGAAGCAGGAGCTATGCTGCAGCAGCCCTGTGGGAACCAAGGGCTGGTTTGGGGGCTGCATGGGTGCTAGAAGGGCTGTAATTTCCAAGAGAAGCTTTAAGGTGATTTTTTTTGCTCTCTCCACCAACACTGTTCTCCTGGGCTCTGCCGTGGTCTTGAGAACAAGGAGCAGGTGGGAAAGTGACTGGTGGGCAATAGGAACTCTCATCCTTCCTGCTCCAAGGTTATTTCCAGGTCCTGACCATCCCTTGGCACACATCCTGTCCTAGAGGGCACAGCCCAGATATTCCCTTCAACTCTTTAATTGCCTTTGTATCTCCCAAGTGCCTTCCTTCCCCCATGCTCCATTTTGCTGTCTAAAGACCCTTGGCATTCAAGTGTCTCATGCTGACACTTCTTCCACTCCCCCAGACCCCAAGGTCCCTCTACTTTCCTCCCATCTTGATGGGCATTGCAGACCTGCTCCTGGCTGCAGCTCTCCAAGGTGCTGTGGAAGAGCATCTGCTCTCCTCTGAAGATGTCCTGTGCTGGGGCCAATGTGAGCCATGCCCCAGAGCTGCAACAAACCAAGAAGCCCACAGCCTTCCCTGCCCAGTGGCAGCATAAGAGACAACAGAGCAGTGAGAGCAACCCCCAAGATTTTGTTCTATCTCATGTACTTGTAGATCTTTCCACAAGTCAGTTTGATGTGCAGCCCTACTAGGTATCCTTCCTTCCAAACCACACAGGAAATGGCAAGAAAATTGCTGATGGGCTGCTTTTTGTACAGGTCTTCAAGCTGTTCCCCAGCCATCCCCTTCTGAAATCCCTGGAGAGGCTCCAGATCAGACAATGTAATGGCAGGGAGTCAGGGCTGGGGCATCCCACCTGGCCACTGTCATCTCAGTGCGTTCACAGCATCCCTGAGGATATTTGCAGGAAGCACCTGGCTGGGAAACCGTGCAGCCCAAAGGTGATGCTGAGGAACACATGTGTTGTAGGGATCCTGGAAGAAGGCTGCTCCCCTGGGAGTGTCAAGCAAGACATAGCTGAAGGGTCTTGGGATCTGCTCATCACTCATGGTGAGCTCAGCATCAATGACACTGAAGATAACGAGTGTTAAGGACAGAGTAGGAACTGGCAGCATCTGAATGCTTCAGAGCCAGATTCTCAGGTTTACCTTTGCTCCCTCTGAGCAAAGGTATCACTTGCTTTTTTATCTCATTAGTTGTTTTTAAATCAGATTGACTGGGTTTGCTCAGCTAGAGGAGACCCAGTGAGTCCCGAAGCATCACAGACTGGCTGCGGTCCCAGTTCCTTTGCTACACCAGGACTGGGAATGCGATGGAAACCATGTGTGAGTCTTCCTTGAGTCGGCTGTTGCAAGTGGAAGCAACTACAACGTCTGCCCAGTATTTCCCAATGAGATGAATGTAGTCAGGCCAGATCCTGCCCCAGGGACTGGCTGGAATTTGCTGAAATTCCCCCTTTGCTCATTCCAGCTCTGTAGCTCAGAGGTGGAAAGCAGACCACCGCCAGACATGGTGGGGAGCAGCTGTCAGGTCTCCAGGAGGGAGACTTGACCTCAGGGAGCATGGCAGGTGCTGCCAAGGAAAGCCTAGGGATGGAGGTGATAACTCACACGCTCTGTTTACATTTTGATGGGTTGGATTTCCCACAGGGATCCTTCATTCCCTCCAATTTCCACTTTACTTAACAACTGTATTATCAAAGTTTCTGCAGGGTGGGTGCTCATGGATGCCTCATGCTGCCTGTGGTGTGCTCAGGTCTGGAGCTCCAGTGCTCCCTTGATTGCTCTGGAAGAGGCTTAAAAGGGTCAGTGCACACGATGCTCTTGCCTCATCCCAAATCCCCTGCCTGTGTGTGCCTCTGGGAACTCTGGACCCTGAAACATCCCCTCTTCCCCATCTGCACCACGCTGAGCCCGAGGCTCAGCACTGCAAGGGGGTGGGGATGACCTCCCTGCATACCAGGGGGCTGCACTTCAGAGATGACTCTTTTCTTAGAAATCTCACTGACCCCAGTAGAGGGGGGAAACCCGTCACATTCTCCTTTCACAACGCGAGTGGAAAGCCCCTTTCCTCACACTCTAGTGCTCCTCCTGGGGAGCAGAGGCGTGTGAAGCAGATGGGCTTTCACTCACTTGGTTCCCAGGCAGCTGCAAGGAGAAGGCAGAGCTCCCCTTTCCTGCCTGTGTGTTGGCAGGGGCTGTGGGCAGCTCGAGGGGCAGGGGGTCCCCTGCAGACAAAGGGGTTTACTTCCAGAAGGATATATTCCCAACACAGCACGGTCCTTTTTGTGTACAGCCAGTTGGGAGCCAGCAGCAGGTGGCAGCCCCTTGTGCCAGAGGAGTGGCTGCAGACCCCCCTGCTTGCCATGGGGACCTGGACCCAGCAGTGCCTGGAGAGGAGTCCCATGGCACAGGATCCCCAGCACTCTCTGACAGCCCTTGGTCATGCTCCATGATCTGCCAAACCCACCAAACATGCAAGAAAGTGGGGGTTTGCTGTTGGACAGTGCAGCCAGCACCCCGTGCCAGTGGGTGAGGGCTTCTCACTTTGGGACCTGCTTACACTGTNTTTTGCCAGAGGAAAACCAAACTGATGCTTTAGTGTGTGTTATACCCAGTGGGTCAGGGCCAGTGGGTCAGGGCTCAGGTCTAAGGACGCCCTCGTTGCAGGGGGCTTTGCACTGTCAAACCAACCTCCAGTGAGGAGCCAGCTCTAGGTTAGGAGCAGTTCCTCCCGGNGGCTGTGGGCAGCTCGAGGGGCAGGGGGTCCCCTGCAGACAAAGGGGTTTACTTCCAGAAGGATATATTCCCAACACAGCACGGTCCTTTTTGTGTACAGCCAGTTGGGAGCCAGCAGCAGGTGGCAGCCCCTTGTGCCAGAGGAGTGGCTGCAGACCCCCCTGCTTGCCATGGGGACCTGGACCCAGCAGTGCCTGGAGAGGAGTCCCATGGCACAGGATCCCCAGCACTCTCTGACAGCCCTTGGTCATGCTCCATGATCTGCCAAACCCACCAAACATGCAAGAAAGTGGGGGTTTGCTGTTGGACAGTGCAGCCAGCACCCCGTGCCAGTGGGTGAGGGCTTCTCACTTTGGGACCTGCTTACACTGTCTTGCACCTTGCTCCATTTTACTCATCATTTGCAATTAGCTCAACTTGATTGAACCAGATCAGACCACAGCCCTCATGCATCCAGGAAAAGAGAAATTAGTTACCTCCTCTGCAAACTCATGCTTTTAAGAGCATAGCTTTGTGCATATGAATTGGGCAAAGACCACATCTCTCTTGATGCTTCTATCAGAGTTTAAGGGTAAAAAAATTCACAAAGGTGAAAGGCTGAGAGCAATTTAGATGCATTTATTGTGTCGAGCCTTCCCTGCCTTGCCCTGTGNGGAGGAGATCGAGTGGAGAACAGGTCCCAGAGTCAGCCTGCATCCCCAGACCTGCAGGGAGCGTGGGGCTGATGACTGACACTAATCCTCCACCCCCTAAATTCGCCTTCTGATGACTTGTGAGTGTTAGGAGAAGGCAGGTGCTGACTGAAGTTAAGCTGGCACATCCTGTTCCTGCTACTCATCCTGCCCACCAGCCCCTGTTTAATCCCTTCACCACCTGGCTTGCAAGGGCACAGTAGCAGCCAGTGCCTATGCTCTCCTGATGGAGGAGATCACCCCATATGTGAGGCTGGTGCCAGTGCCAGTGCCAGTGCAGGGATGCAGCACCTCGTCTGGTGTCATAGCTGGAGTCTCCTCTTGCTTCTTACCATGGAGTGAAGAAGGGGCAGAGCCAGATATCTCCTATTGCTGAGGGGAGCAGAGGGATCCACTGGGGTCCCTGTGTCCCAGCTCTGTGTCTTGTACCCAGGCAGGTATCTGTCTACATGGAAAGGGGCTGTACAGCACTCTCCATTGACATGCAAGAATAGGACAAACCTTGAGGAAGGGAGCAGGTGGTGGCATGGAGACACTGCTCCAGGATTTTTTCACCCTTTTTGGGAAATACTTTTCCTACTGTCAGTGGGAATTTGTCTGGGTGCAACTGATGCCTTTATGTTTTTCCCGTCCCTGGGCTCCTCAAAGAAGACCCTGGCTCTGGCATCTCTCCAAACCCTGACAAAGCAGCTGCTGGTAGCAGTGAGACCCCTTTATCATTCCTTCCCTGGGCTGCACAACCCCAGTGTTCTCAGCTTCCCACATGGTACATACCAGGACTGAAGCAGCCTGGTTTAAGGGACGTCACTGCAGGTGGCACTGGCACTGGCACGATGGTGAGTCACCATCCTGAGGAGAAATATCCCCCGTCCCTGTGCTCCTGTGAAGATTTGAAGCGGGAGCGCTGGTCTTTGCTCTTGGCAGTGCCCACGCAGTGGGTGAGCTGCTGGCACCCTGCGCCATGCACGCAGCCTCCATGGGGGAATTTCTGCTCTTGCATGAAGAAAACCTGTTTACAGGAAGCTCTGTAGCTGCTTTTGGGCATGAACCCGTTTGCTAAGACACCTGGTTGTCTTTTGGCATGTGAGGTCTTGGCCCTTGAGTGGAGCATGCTGACTGGGCTCTCCTCTATCTGCAAAGTTCAGATGTGCCCCCCACATAGGCACTGTGAAGGGCAGGGGGAAACAGCCAGCCTCCTGCAACCAGATGTCATGCCAGTACTGATATACACCTCAAAAATGGGGGTGAGGCAAGTTCTACTGCCATAGCATCAAAGGGTTGAGCCCGTGAAGTATCTAATGTGAATATCCCAGAGATACCTCAGAGAAGAGACTGGGAAGTGTATGGAGTGAGACCTCCCATGTGACACCCCAGGGCCCTGGGGTGCTTTTACAGGGAAAAGGGACCCTGGAACTCCCTGGTCTTGATGAGCAACCCCTGTGGCCTGAGTGCTGGCAGAGGAGACAGCAAGAGGATGGCTCTGGGACCACTGAGCATCTGGCTGCAGGGAAAGCAGCAGAAAATCTGGGAACTGCTCAAAGATTAAAATCCAGCCTGTGGCAAGACTTGTTGCAACTTCCCAACCCTCTTCTCCAAAAGAAAGTGAAAGCCACTGGCGGGAAGGATATATAGGCAGTGGAGAGCAGCTGCAGCAGAGTGCAGGGAAGCTGTGTACAGCTCACCTCTCCTGCCTGGAGCTCCATCGCCTCCAGCCCATCTTCTGCCAGACTCAGCAACAAAATGCAGCGGCTGCATCTTCTCTGCCTCAGTCTCCTGGTGCTGGGACATATCCTGGAGGGTAAGAAAGAACCTCTCATGCTGCCTGTCCAGTGGAAAGTAGAGAGTTCAGTTTCTTTCTCTCTTTTGCATTTTCATCAGAATTTTAGAGGAACCCATGGCTGGGGTTCTGTCACAGCCCTTCTGCATACTCTGATTGCAACCTGCCCCAGAGGGACTTTGTCCTGCCCAAAGGGCAGGGACCTGCAGGGCTCTGGGGTTTGGAGGGTGTATTTGGGAAGGGCTGTGGAGCAATCCTGCCTCCCAGTGCCCTACCCCAGCTTACACACATTGGGCTGGGATCACTGTTCTCCCTGGTACACCATGGGACCATCCCTGTCACCCTGTGGTGTGGGCCAGCCTCAGGGCAAGTGGCAGGGCTTATATTTGAGGGGCTGCTGGTATTGGACATGGGGTTTGCACAGGTCACAGCTATCTGGGTGGGTGACACCAGAACCTTTGCTCTGTGGTGGGAAGCTGGAGGGTCCAGACACCTGGTGGTGTAGGGGGTTCCTTGCTGTAGGGGGTTACAGGCAACCCTGGGCACTGCCAGCCTTAGCTGGGCATTATCAGTGAGTACAGCATTTGGTGGAAGGCTGACTGAGATGCCCTTCCTTGTAGCGAAATGCAGACAGCTGTGTCCCTCAGGGGTCACAGGAATGATCAGCGCAGGGCGGGCTGGTGATGGGGTAACTTGCAAACCTATGACTGCCTCAGTAAATGAAGCTGAAGTCATCCCCAGCCCCTCGGGAATGGGGATGTATTGCAGCTTCCTAATGTGGAGTAAAGATGTCCCTGTCCCGTCTTGTTTGCTGGTGTGCAGCAAGGGGCTGCAGGAGGGACCTAGTCATGCAGATGGGTTGCCTTCTGCCTGTCTGCTAACCCTCATCTGATTTGCTTTCTGTTGGAAGGAGGCAAAGGGCTCCTGGCACCAGGGGTGTGAGAGCAATAAAACTGGTGCCTGTGTGCCCAGCTGGGGTGGCATGCGAGGGCATTCCTGGGAGCACCATCCTGCCTGGCTACACCACAGCCCTGCCACCCTCTGGGGAGGCTGTGAGAGGTGCAGCTGACCTCAACCTGAATGGTGTGTTCCTCCTCCAGTGCATGGTGGGAACAACGTCCTCGACTGCTGCCTGCGGACAAGCGAGATGCCCATCCCATGGCGGATAGTGCAGAATTACCGGCTCCAGCTGGTGCAGGATGGCTGTAACATCCCTGCTACCATGTAAGAGCCCAAGTGGTGATGCCTGATTGTGATGGCCAAGGGATTGACCTTGCAGGGAGGCAGGGGTGGGGGCAAAGCAGGGTGGAGGAGGGATGTTGAGCTGGGTTTGAGAGTGAAGGAATGGGGAGCATTGTGGGAGAGATCCTGGACATCAAGAGGCTCGGTCAGAGGACCAATCGAGGAGGGAAACTATGGGAGAAAAGTCACGGGAAAAAAAGAACTAAAGGTAGAGATGGAGGAGGGCAGTGAAGGAGGCAGTGAGGGAGAGCTTGAGCTGTTCTTGAGCATCCCCAGGGTGTCCTCACTGTATCTTTTTTTTTCTCTGATGGGCCTGACAGATTCATCACCACAAAGGGCAAGCGTCTCTGTGCCCCCCTCCAATCCCCGTGGGTAATTCGTCTGCAAGAGAAGCTGGATGCCAGCTTTGCCAGGAAGGTAAGAACCATCCATCCCTGTTCTCAGACAGGAATGGGGGCAGCCTGAATGCTGATTTATCCACCGCCAAACAGGCTTTTCCCAGTGTAACTGGGCTGCTGGGAAGAGAAGCCATGGGGTGTACTCTGCTGGGCATGGATGCTTTGTCTTGGTTTTCATCCCTTCTCCCTCCAGCTGGGGCCTGTCTGTCTCCTATGCAGTCCACCTTCCACCCCCAAAAAATGCAGCCTTGGGGCTGTTGTCCACCCAGTGCCACTCTTGGCTGAGCCTGTCAGGTGTAACAGCAAATGGCAACAGGAGAAAATTCCTCCCCACTTCTGCTCTGCAAGCTTGGAGTCTGCTGTTTGTGTTCCTTTCTGGGGAGGGCTTGGGATGAGTTTCGTGGGCACTTTGAAAACTCTGCCATGTCTGGCACCACTGTGGCTTGGCCAGTGGAGGAAAGGACCCTAGAGAGGCTCCTGCCCTGAGGAAAGCACTAATAACAGTTGGGTTTTTCACATCCCCAGGCCAAACCCCAGGGCAAGTAGTCTCCAAAGAAGCCCATGGCTGGTCCCAGCACCTAAAGTGGGACCAGCTTCCAGCTGTGAATGTGATGCTGATGGAGCCAACCTGTTTCCACTTCCAGCCTCAGGGCTGACCCTCCTTGGGACTCATGCCAGTGTGTGGGCCTGGGCAAAACCCTGTCTGCTCTTTCATTTCCCTTCTGTCTCTGGTGTGACCCAAATACCTGTGTCAGGCTGAACCAAGGGCTGCTGGACTCCAGTGGCTTTGCAGCCTGGAAGCTTGTTGATGGACTGATCTGTGAGGCGAGCCTGGGCAGTCTCAGACTTCTCTTCAGCACAGCAGCTGCGACCTCCAGACCTAGTTTGATCCCTTTCGTTTCCATTGTCATCCCCAAGCCTAAATCCTTCTGTGTCCCTGGGGAGGGCTGCCAGGATGGAACAGTGTCGGGATGGATGGAAATTCTGGAAAAGTTCTTCGATGGCCATGCTGATCCTTGCTGAACACAACTTCGAAGCTCTTGAACAATGTGTGGCCAGCGTAGTTCCTTTCTCACACCTGACTTCCCTGCACTGTTCCCTGCTCTTCCTCCCAAGGGTAGAAATAGAGCCAGTAATGTGGAAGCTGCGGAGCTGGCAGTGATGGGGCTCTTAGCTGCTGCTCTCCTCGGGGACATTGACCCCATTCTCAGTCTGCCAGCCTGACACCACCTTCAAGCTCTGCCTATGGCCGTGCCTGGAGCTCAAGCTGTTTTCAGATTCTTTGCTGCTAGATGTGTTCATTGGAACAGTTTTGTGTGTATGCTGCTTCTTTTCTCTTTTATTGTTCTGTGATTTTGTTAAATAAAAAGAAAAGCCAGCAGGCAGTTGATGAGCCTCATGTTTGAGTCCAAAACCCAGTGGAGTGTGGGGTGTGCAGGCAGCAGTGCTTTCCATGCTGCAGTGGCAAGGGGGCTGTGCTGGAGAGGTGTGGGGTGTGGAAAAGGGGCTTTATAGGGGTAAAGAAAATATTCTACAGCAGCTGGGATCCAGGTCTCTCCTGGGAGTCTCTCAGCACCATGGTGAAGCAGGTGCCCTGCTCTGCATTGCTCAGCCAGGCTGCTGGAGCACATCCTGGGAGTATGTGTGCAGAGATGGAGTGGGAGGGAGCACACCAGTGTTGCACCATTCAGCCCAAAACACCAGTCCTGCCAGTGCAGCTGCTGGGCTGGAGCTCCCCAGCTGTCATATCCCACGGGAGCATGGGACATGGAAGAAGAGCTGCAGCAGCAGGAGCTTTGTCCTTGCAGTAAAGGGAAACTGAGGAACAGTGGGGTCGATTGCCCTGCCATGCTGGTACTTGATAACAGCTGTGGTGCAGCTGAGGAGAAGGAGATTTTGGTGAAACAAAGGCTGCTGAAGACACCTGTTCCTGGCCACATCAGCTCCTGCCCCTCATCAACAGTGGGGTGAGAGCCCAATGCCAGTTTCCTCCTGAGCCTTGGATCTCTGTGCACTGTGACTATGGTCTTGCTGTCTCAAAGTGTCCTTATATGACCTTTTGCTCAGACCATGTGATGTTTGAACAGAGCTGTTCCATCCAGCTGAAGCATGGACTGAACACACACAAGTGAGATTTGCATGGCCAACATCCAGGCACCATCCTATCCTCTCAAGCACCAGTGTCAAATGTGACTGTCCTCATCATTAAATTAGCTGGGTTTGGTACCAGGCAGTGTGCCTGGGTGCAGCTTGGGACGAAGACAGCCCAGGAACTGTTTTTGAAGGCAGGGGAAACATTGCCACCAGGCCTCCTGGGTATGATATCCACAGTGATGCAGTGACTGGGTTGTTCAAGCCAGGGAGTGTCCAGGCACATCATGGCCTTTGCTGAGACCTCTTGAATGCAAGCTTAGCCCTACCCCTTCTCCTTCCCTCATCAGCTGGCTCACTTGGTTGGTAGCCTGTTCCTTTCATATGTGTTATCCCCTCTGGGGCCCTCCTGGTATCTGTGCACATGCAATGCCCTGAGCTAGGATGTCTCTCAGTGTGACTTTCCCAGAGCACCAGCTCTGTTCCAGCTCATTAACTATAGTGACAGCTCCAGCAATTCAATCCTGGGGAGAAGAAGGAAGAGAAGGAAGACTGGTATGGGAAGAGAGGCCAAGACAAACAGTGTGAGTGGGAAATGAGGATAACTGTCTCTTGCTTCAACAGAAGCCTTCCTGCTGCTCGCTCAGTGACCCATGAGGGGACTGTGCCTGGGGAAGGGGAGGATGCTTGGCATGAATCTGCACTGAGGCTGAGCTGCTGCAGCTGGAGCAGATCCCTGTGAAGGGCAGGGATTGCCAGAGGGGCTTAGCCTGGGGCAGATCATATTCCTCTTTGGCTGCAGGCTACCCTGACAAGGAGAACAGTGTCCTGGACCAGGGAAGCAGAGGGAGAAGAGGCTTGCATTGACCTCTTAGATGTTGGAAGCAGATTTACCTAATTCTATCGGAGTTTGAGGGATGGCTTGGCCAAACTGCCTGTAAGAGCATGGCTACAAAGTCCATGGCTCCCATCTTCCCTGACAGCAGTAAATGTGCCCTCCTCAGAGTAATACGGCTGTTCTTCACAGATCCCTGCCAGGTTCTTTTCTGCCATGACTCTCAAGTGGGTGTTGATTCCCATCCCAGCTCTGGCAGCAAGCTGCTCTTAACCCCTAGGGAAGGGCAAAAGTAGATGCTGTGCTGGACCAGGTATATTGTCTTGGCTCCTGTCCCTTCTCCAGCCCAGCAGCAGCTGTCCCTACTCAGAGCCTGACTCTTGGAAATCTGTCAAAAACAAACCAGGCTCAGTGCTTAGTAAACTAGGGAGTGAGTTTTTCTGATGGAAAATGTCAATGATCTCTTTAGAGGGAAGCAGCCACTTTCCTTAGGGAAAGCAGCTAGTCACTGTCATGCCAAAAACCTCAATTCCCAGCTTAACACCAGTTTCAGTTGAAAAGTCCTCCTGTTTCTCCCTTCCCAGACATGTTTTTCCTGCATTTTTCCTACTCTTGCTTCATCTTCAGGGGTTGGTGGGGAAGGACTGGTATCCTCTGCAGCCTGATGCAGTATCCTCAGTATCTCCAGGGCTATATGCAAGGATCACTAAGGTGTGAGGTCTTCTGGAGCATTGGCTGAACCACCTGTAGTCCTTTATCGAAACCTGGGACTACATATTGTGAAATGACAAGGGACTATAGCTGAAAAGCTTTCATATGGAGTTGACAAAAGAGCAGCTCTCTTGATGACTGTGCACAAACCAGGAGAGAAAGATAAGGCTGCATCTATGTATGCAAACTATGCAGGCTTTGAGTTGTTCCCTGGCTGTCAGGGCTCACACCTGGGATCATGAGAGCACTCCTGTCTGTCAATGGCACAGTGAAAGCAGTCTCAGATGCTTCCCAGGCTGCGGTGAGACACAGCAAGCACAATCTGCTGCTGCCTCAAGGTCTGACCTGGCATGGGCATACCCAGACACAGAGTAGGATTGAAGGTCCATAGCAAAAACACCCATCTGCTTCTCAGCAGCAAGAGCAAGGCACCAAAGGGAACAGCTGTGCTGATCTCACTTGATGCCATAATACCCCTTCCAGGGGCTTTACTGGAACTGGTTTTGTCCCTTGCCTCCAAAGAGACAGTGTACAGGGGCTTTTTCTATCACCAGCTTCCCTCAGGTGTTGCATATGCTGCTCCTGGAGTGACGGGAGAGGAACCAGCCGCATCCTTCTCACATGCACCTACAGGCAAGGTGAGCAGCACTGGGGGGTCTAAAAGCTGTTCCCCTTCTTACAACCTTCACACACCTTCTTTACATCACTCCCTACTGCAGAAGAGTTGACAGGAGCTTTGAACCTGCCCTGGGCACATTTGCTAGTGTAACGACCAGTTGTTTCCCATGCTGGTGGTCTACTCTTCTTGATGCCAAGGCAACATAGGCACAGATTCCTGAGCACCAGTGGAGATCCAGATGGCATGGGCTCAGGGATCTGTCTGGGTTTTTGTGAGGTGATGGGACATGGGGTTGGGAAGGGTGGGAAGCCAGGTGAGAAAAAGCCCCTGTAGCCTTTTTCCCTTTTGCTGTTTGCTCTTATCTAAACAACATAGGGTTGTGGGTGGTGGAGAGGATCTAGATCTGGGATCTCTCGTCCTCAAGCCCCTCTTGCTTCCCCCTCATTCCCAGGATATAATCACCAGTGCTGCTTGTTAGGACACTTTCTACTGAGATTTGTCCTGTGGTAAGAGGTCAGAACTCTTAGCCAGGCAGTGGGGTTCCAAGAAGCAGATGGTGCCATCCCTGTCACGCTCCTCCTGCAGCTGAACTGTCTCTGGTGGTATTGCCCAGCCTGCACCACCATGGTCTGATCCCCAGGACTGGAGCATAGGACCAGCGTGCTTTTCATGGCCCTAACCCCTGGAGTCAAATTGAGACCAGAAGTTGCCTGATACGGAGACCCCTATGCCTAGGCAGGGCTCAGTTCATGTTTTAAGAAGTGGCTGGTACTACAGCTCAGTGCACTGTGGGCTCAGCCCCAAGCCAGGCACACCTTTGTCCATGTCCCAGGGTTCAGCTCACCCTTTGGAAAGGGAGGAGCAACCTATTCTCTCTGCCCTCAGATGCACCCATCTTCTCTTTATGCACAGTAGCAGTAAAAACTGGAGATAAAGACAAAACCAGGAGGACAAGCAAATAGAAAACTTATCCTGCTGACAGAAGTCTGGAAAGTACCTGTTTCCTGCCCATCCTGATGAAGCAGTAGGCAGTGATGGAGGCTTAGTGCCATTTCCTTGGCCCTCCCCAGCTCTCCCTCACGTTTCCCTGATTAGCTGTGCCTCTAGGTAAATTTTTTTCTGCTCCCCATAATGTGTTCCCCGGACAGAAGGCTGGTGAAAACCTATCCTCTCTTCTTTTCTCAATTACTCTGCAACCACTGCTAAATTGCCTGGGTTCATGGAAAACCAGAACTAGTTCCGTAGGAGAATGAGGTGAGGGGCCACCCCCTGTTCAGACTGCAGGAATGGGGGTCTTTGAGGGGGCTGGTGAAGATCTCATTATCTCTGCTTGGAAGCAGTTGGGAGAGACAGCCATGAGGCAAGAACGAGGCAAGTGAAGAGAGGACTTTGGAGCTTTTCATGAATTTGGGAAATTGGTGTGCAGCCTGAGGCATTATGTATGCCCATAAGCATGAGACACCTTTCCTTGTCTGCAGTGGTAAGGGAGAGCCAAAAGATTGCTGGTAGTAAGGCAGACTCAGAGGATCTTTGTACAATCTTCATTTAGATCTAACAAGCACAAACCTCTAACCTTGGTGTCTCCCTTTCTCTGCTCATCCCTGTGCTGCCCAGTTTCTGCCCAGTTTCCTTGCATCCTTCTGCCCTAAATTTTACTGGCAGGGTGACTATTCTGTGCCTGTCCAGAGGACTTGGCAGCTGTGTTGTGCCCCTGCAGATTTGCCAGGTGTGGTATAGCTTCTTGGCTTGGGATGTTTGCCCGTTGCAGCCTTTGGTTGGTTCCTTCTCCAAACACATCTCAGTCTTCTCCACTTTCCCACAGAAAGCAACATTTTCTTTCTTGCTGATGTTTTGCCTGGGAAAGCCCCTCCTCTGCTGGTATGTGCACTGACTGTCCCCTCAGTGCAAGCACACAACTGTGGTTACATGCATGCTCCTTAATCCTGTTTAAATTATCAAGCCATGACTTTCTGCTGTCTGTGGGAGGGATGAGGCTCCAGAAATGTGAGCTGCAGAGGTGGTCTTTGGTGAATAAATCAGCTGCTTTCCTTGAAAGTACCTGCAACTTGTGTTTTCCCACCTTTTATTTAGCTGATGTGGCTTTTGGAAAGGCACCAGTCAGCATTTATGGTGATGGATGACAACTACTGTACTGGAAAGAACAAAAGCAGAAGTGTTCCAGATAAGCTACAACTACAGATTCAGCCTCTTCTCACAGCACTTGGTTTCATTTCCTGGCTACTGCGCAATGCTCCAGCACTGTACTCTGACCCAGCCAAGGCCACCTACTCCAGGGAATTCCCAGTGTCAGAACCAATAGGACTGGGGGTTTCATCGCCTGCCTGGGGTGAACACAGGGCTGAAGCCTGTTGTGTTTATCCCTGCTGTTTCTGAAGGCTGTGTCTGTGCTCTTTGCTGAGCCTGTGGGATTCAGTTGACTTCAGGAGGGCAGCAGGTCCTGCAGATGCTGTCACTCAGCTCAGCACTTCTCACTTTGGGTAGGGAGGGAGGCTCTGCCTTGTTTGCACTGTTTTGCCCCACATCCCTGTACAGACACTTGGAGTAGCAGATATGTTTCACTTGACAAAGGATGGTAGGAGGAATGCTCTCTCTACCTTGGCCTGGTTTCAAACTAAACTGCTCACTAGCCCTGCTGCTAGCAAATCTAACGCAGGTGGCTTGTTGCAAAAAATAGCATCTCCTGGCATGCCTGTGTGCTGTAGAAATGGTGTTAAAAACTGTGTTACTGCAGATTGAAACAAAAAGTCACCATAAAGAGCCATTTGTGAGTCAGCTTCGTATCAAGAAGTCCTCAGGTATCTAGCCCAAGCTGGCAGCTGATGCAGTCGTAATGAAAGAAATGGGGAGCTGTTGGGATGAGGACAAGGGGGTACATGTTCTGTAACCTGCCGTCACTGCATCCAAGCACTGTTCCCTTCCCTCGCAGCAGGGAAAGCTGTTTATCTCTGAGATTCCTTTAGTGAGGATTTTGGACATCACTCATTAATGGTCCTGTAGTGCGCAAGTTACATGAATCAGTCTTGTTGGGAAAGGTGGACACAGATGGGACAGCTGGATCTGGGAAGGTGTGCACCCTCTTGGGATGGCTGGGGAGGATGGCAGTGAGTTTGCTCAGAGGGCTGGATGGCCTGGCCTCCAAGAACAATCTGAAGGAACTCGGGTTAATCTTACTTCCAGGAATGGATTACATAGTCTCCAAGTGCACAGAGGGACATAGCAAAAAGAAAGTGAAAAGAAGTACTCTCTAAGTTTACTTCTGATAGGTCAAGAAACCGCATGGGCCCCTGGGATCAGATTTTAGGCAGAAATTCCATTCAACAGGAAAAGACAGCTGAAGAAATGTTGCATCTCCACTACCGGAACCTTTTACTGTTAGACTAGGGCTTGTAAGAAAGCTGGAAGTAGCGTTAGCTCTGGTTCAGCACAGAATGGGTTAGATGGCCTTGGACAGTCCTTCCTAATCCTTTTTTACCCCCTTGTTATACTGGCCTGCTGGTTTCCTGGTGGGTAAGGTGGACTTCCTCTGTTTTATGCTATCCTAAGTGCTACTTGAAGTCTTTCACTTCCCATGACCTTCAGAACCTCTAGAAGGTGAAGGTGGGAGGGTGGAGTTGCACCCTGAAACCCCCACTTATTTGTTGGGTGCTTGATGTGAAGCTGCCTATGGCCACAATAAACCCTTGTTCCTTGATGCAAACCCAGGATCTGACCCAGTGCCCATGTGATGAAGGTGCCTTGGGAGCATGTGGACAGCTTGCCAAGCCAGGCTGAAAGAAGAAGACCTTGTGTGTCATCCATGATCTGCTTTTGAAGTGGAGCAGGCTGTGCAGTACTAATAGTGGAGTGTGAACCATCGGCAGTGAAAATCAACATTCTCACTGTCATCATCTGGGCCACAGGCTAGGGTGCTCCTGGCAAGGGCCTTGGCAGCTTTGGCTCTGTTTCATCAGCATAACTTGATTTTGGGCTCGAGGAAAAAAAGAAAGCAACCCAAAGAGATAAAAGGAAAGAGCTCTTGAGGGCAAACACGAAGCTGAGGAGTTTAGCATCAAACGCCTTTTGAAAGCAGCTGTGGAGCCTTGCTCTGAGATAAATAAAGGCTGGTTTGAAGCTGGAGAGCTGGCTGGCAGAACACACTGTTCTCATCTTGCCAAATGATTCCTGGACACCTGTCCTTGCAGGGCTGGGCTCCCCCCAGAGCTGTCATGGTGCTGCACACTCCAGTGAAGTGGATGAGTGTGTTGCCAGCATCCTGTGCTCAGCCCAGTCTTGGAGCAAGTGCAGGGCTCAGGGTGTGATGGGGAGGGGGAAGCCCTTGAGAGGTCTTTTCTCTCTCTGAGAGCTCAGAGAGATGGACACCAGTCCACTTGGCGCTGTATCCACAGCCTTGTGAAATTTTGAGGACTTCTGAGTGGTAAGCAGCTGTGAGAGTTTGTCTGGCAGGAGATGTGTGATGCCTGGCTCCCTGGGCAATGCCAAATGGAGGCTGTGGTTTTGGGTTGGTGCAGGGTCTGAAGTACTGGAGTCAAGGGACTTCTAACCAAAGCAGGCCTTCCTGTATCTGTGCTCAGTGCTCTAACAGAATGAGGAAGGGCTCAGGCAAAAAACATCTGGAACAAGATCAGAAGCCAGACACTCTCCTAAACAAGGAAGATACACGGCCTGAGAGGAGAAAACAGACATGTAAATGGAGACAGAGGGGGCCAACAAAAGGTTGGGTTTCTCTGGATCTCATTTGTCTTCCTTATGCTGCAACTGTCTAAAGTAAATGCTGGGGGGCTGTGGTGTGCTGTAACATGCTGGGGCCATTCATCACAGGCTGTCCTGGCAGCTGGGACAAGTCTGTGATGAGCAGAAGCTTCTAGCTATCTATGCCTCACTTGCACCACCAGTTTTGAGGCTGCAGTTTTTCCTTTGCTGTGTGCAGACAAAGGTAGGGAGAGTACAAAGTGTTTCAGTAGGGCATTAACCTCTGCAAACATGACCCTGAGGTGCTTTTCTACAAGAGCCCTGGCTGGGCTTCAGAAGGGTCATTGCTCTCTCTGTTTCCAGAACCCTTTCAGTGCACTCTGGTCTGGATCTTGCCCCTCATTGACTGTGTCTGGTTGCACTCACACAAAAGCCTTCTGGCTTTGATATGGATCTTCTGCAATGGGCTTTTTTGGATAGCCAGGAGACTGAGTGTGATACAGGTCTGGTGTGAAAAGTCTACAGCTCAGGTCCCTGACACACTTGCATGTGCCATGGGCAAAGAGTTGAACATCAAAATTCCGAAGTGAGCCTTTTCCTCAGCTGCTTGCAAAGAGAGCTGGAGGAGGCCACAGTGGACAGGTTTTTGAGAGCTTTCCCTGTAAAGCGCAGGGGCTGCACTGCCGCAGAGCAGCAGCATCCTTCCCAGTTTTCCTGTGGGATACCCCTGTCCAAAGATTTCCAGGCAGAGAATGATCAGGGCCAGGAAAAAGTCATCAAAGAGGGTCAAGCTGAAGTCTTCTGGGGCAGAGCTGTCAAAAGTGCACAAGGGAAGCTGGGGAAGTCTCTGAAGCATGTAAGATGTACCAGGATGGTATTCCCAACAGGGCACATCAGCAAGGAGTGGAAAGTCCCTGGCTGGCTCTTCTGAGCTGATAAGGCAGGCTGGCTCCATGCCCTGCCAAGGAAGGACTTGCTTGTGAATCCTTTCTTACTGGAAACAGAGGGGAGAGTCATCAGGATAGCAGTCAGAAGGATGGGAACAGAAAAGACATCCAGCTCCAAGCACAGTCCTGGTGTCAGCCAGAGCCCTGAACTGTTGGAAAGGAACTGTCAGAAACAGGGCAACATTGAAGCAGACTAAACCCCTGAGCTCCCCTCCCTTCTCACAATGCTGCCATAGTCCCCTCTGAAAGCATAAGGGTCCCCTGGAATCTCTTTTAAAGCCTCATTCTTTTTCAGAGAGACTGATCCAGACCCCCCCCCATCAAATTTGGTTAGAAACATACTCCTCAAAGCCCACTGCAGCACTTCTGGGGCTAACCAAGAGGCTCCTTTCCATGTCCGTCCCTGGAATGCTCGTTTTGCAGTTTGAAGCCAACAGCAGTGCTCTTTTCACACTCACTGTAGACAATCCATTGAACTCTCAGCACAGGGTGCTGGTGAGGCACAGCCAGGGGCTGGAAAAACCCACCACAGGTGGGTGCACATGGTTCCCACACAAGCCGTACCTGGGGAAGCTCCTACACTGGTGACTCCTGGCTGCTGGGAGGGAGTGGCAGGGAAGGATGACTCTGGTTTCCGCTGTGTCTTCTGCTTTCTCTTATGTACCTAGTAATGGTCTCAGCTGGAGAGAGAGACATAGTGATAGGCCAGGTGTCCTGAGCCAGTACTGCTGCTCTTGGACTGTTTCCTCACCCTTTGCACTGTGAAATTTCACATCATACCTTTTACATCCACTTGTTCTCGTAACAGTTATATATTGCTGCTCTTCTGGATCGTCAGAGAGTGTTATTAACCTGCTCTTACCTTTCCAGTTGGTGACCCATGACCAGTCCCACAGGGTCCTGTGGTGGGTGCCCCTTAGTTGCTGCCCGTTCAAAACACCCTGCTCGCTGAGCCACCCCACAGGAGTCTGGGATGAGGGGTACCAGCAACAGCTCTTCCCTGTTCTTCACCTCCAAAGCATTTCTTACATCCTGAGGAAGCAGTTGCAGATAGAGGAGTTGTGAGTGCTGTCCAGGAGGGAGTGTGCTGGTCCTTTGACCTCCTGTCCTAAAGGAACAAGAGCTCTCCTGGCTCCCTGCCCTGCCCTAGCAATGCTTAACTCGATGTCCCTGACTCCCTGAAAAATCCCAGCCAACAGAAAAAGGCAGGCACCCGCCGGGAAGGAGGAAGGCACCACTGAGCCTCTTCTTGTTTTTGTTTGGGCAGGCAAAGTCCAAGGCTAGCTGTCACACGGAGGCATTCCAGGCCACGGGTGTGTGCCAGGACATCCTGAATACCCACAGGGACTGGCAGCAGAGACACAAAAGCTGGAGAGGACTTTGTCTGAGGGTACCCAGGGCACACAGGGGTCAGGTCACAATGCATGAGGTTGGGCTGCCTTTAGTCCCAGACCACATCTGGTGCTGACTGTGGACTGAAAAATGCTGATGGGTCACTCCAACACATTTTAAGTATTTTGTGGTTTCATTGTTGTTAGAGGGTTTTGGTTGGGGTTTTTTTGTTTGGTTTGGGGTTAGATTTTTTTGTATTCTAAAAGAGAGGCATTTCTATGGACGGGGTGCTTGGGGTGAATATGATAAACCTCAAAGATTGGCACAAAGTAAGAGGCTGCTCTGAAAGGTGCCTGCCTTCCATCTAAATTTCTTGCAGCTGCTGGTGCTGCATCCCAAGCACCATTTCTGGAGGGGCAAGGGGGTTTGTGGGAAGACACCCCTGGTCACCAGCGTGTCCCAGGTGGAGGAGCGGCCCCAGCAGAGGTGATTGCTACCTGCCTGTGTCAGAGAGTTTATCAGAAAGATGTCACTGCAGCTCTGAGCCCAGGAGCACCTTGGCTGTGGGGGAATGGCCACTGCAGTGGCCAAAGGCTCATCCTTCTACTGTGCCCCTGCCATGGTCTGTGTGTGCCACTCACTGCCTTTCTCCTTCTTCCCTGTATAATGAAGTGAAATATAAGCTCTTCCACTGATTGGCTGCCTGGTCTGTTTAGATGAGACCATAAGGGCTTCAGGATCTGAGTCTCTGCATGCCACCTGTAAGAGAAACAGTTCCTGTGTGGGTTTGACAGGCACACATGGCTGGCACGTCCCTGCAGTCTGGGAGCTGATGTTCCTTTTGGTGTGAAAAAACTGAAATCATGGTGCTGAGTGCATGCACTGGCCATCACTGATAAGTGCTTCAGTGCTATCTTTCCCTCTCCACTGTCCTGAAATCCCAGGAAAACGCCGCTACAATTCTCCAGGACAGAGGAGCCATTTGGTCATGTAATGCTTGTCTTTGCTGGAGACACCAGCGCAAGGACTCTGTGATGTGCTGTAATAGGTCCATAAGCTTTTCTCCCCATAGCTCCGTTCTCTCATAAACACAGAGCAAAGAGAAACGATCTCCCAAACCTCCATCAGCACCAGCAGGGGTTGCAGGGAGGCAGCAGGATCTGAGTACAGGTGACATCCACATGTGCCCTTCTGCTTAAGGTAAAGGAGCTTGCACAGGACACAGAAAGCATGGGAGGACAACAAAATCTTCATCCTGGTAGGTCTCTGCTACTCTTTTTTAAGGTCGCATGCTGGCACCTGTAAACCACTCTCAGTTCAGTGCTGACATCACATCAGTGCTCTAGACATATTCCCTACTGGGGTTCACTGGGTTCACCCCTCCTGGCACCATAAAAATATACCCCTTCCTCCTGGCATACTTGGACACTTGTCCCAAGGCTGTTCATGGCCCATTGTACCCATCAGAGGATGATGAAAGCCACCTGGTTTGCCAGAGATGGGCCAAGGCTGGCCTGTGCCGCCTGCCCCACCTTCATGCCTAAGAATCCTTTCCAGGATGTTTTCCAGTGAGCTCTGATCCATGCAGAACTAATGTCTCACGCCAGTGTCATTTACCTCCACAGCAAAATAAACTGCTGATTATGCAGCAGTAGATTAAAGGGCTTTCAATATCTTTACTGGGTACAAGATAGAGAAACTTAGCCTGGTAACTGTCTTCAAGGAAAAAGAAGTGAAGGTATATCTGAATGATCAAGGGAGAACTTGGTGCCTTATTCCCCTTTTTACAATATGCTCAGGTTTAGAGTTTACACAGTCCTGGGTACATTTGTGCAAATGCTCACAGGGGCAGGATGCAGGTTCATATCCTAGCAGAAACACTTGTAACCCCCATGTGTTGGTCTTGCCTTCTCTCTTCTTGCATTGCTAATATTAATTTCTCCTTTGCTGCTGCTGGACCGTGTGGCTGGAGCGGTTCTTTGCCACTCCTGGCATGGGCCTTGAGCACAGGGTTATGCTGTCTCCTTGCCACTCCTGGCAAAGCTGAGGAGCACTGGAGAGATGTGAGACATCCAAAGTCCAGATGCTAGAGATACCCACAGGCTGAGCTTTCCTTGGTGTGTCAGGAGCAAGACTCAGCAACCAGGAGGGCACATTGCCTTCTTGCACCTCGTGGGGTTTCTGTTGTTCATCACCCTGACAACCAGACCCTTGTCTATTCTTCTATTTTATTACTTTCTGGATCCCAGCTGTGCTTTGAGGAAGGGTATAGGGATTATTATACCAGGGGAATCACAGTAGTGGTCACCATGGTCTGGAGCCTGTGCAAAGGGAACTTGCACTTCCCTTTACAACTGATGTCCCAGCAAAGGTGGCAGATTCTTTCTGGTTTTTAACTTCGAAGTGACTGCCTTCTGGAAGAAATGAAAGCACAACTTTTCAGGAAATAGTACACTTCCTCTGGGCTCCAGATCACAGTTTTAACTCTTCTATAGGTTTCTAGCCTGCAGAGCAGATAGCACTACAGAGGTGAAGAAGTCTGTAGATCACCTCCCAGGTCTTCACCACGGATCCTCAGGCCACAGCCTTAGGAACAGCTACCATTAAAGGATTGTGGTGCCAAAAGGTAGAGAAAGAGGTTACTGCCTGCAAAACTGGGCCCTGGAGCATGGCCAAGTTCCTATGCTTATACAATAAGAATAAGCAAACAGCCAAAATCCCGCAGGAAGTGGAAGCCACTAACCCACTGCAGGATTGGAACCACCAACAATGCCGACTTCTTCCTCTTTCCTCCCTCTGAGGCTTCAGTTTCTGCTGGGTTCCCCTCCTGTCAGGCCACAGCGGGCAGTGGTGGCACAAAAATTGTACCGTGCTTCCTTCAATTTATTCTCCCAGTGGGCTCCTGAACTCAGCAGTTCTCCTTAGCCAAGCTATAGGCAGTCTCTGAACTTCTTGGCTGTCCCAGTGCCCTGAAGACATAGTGGTGTCCTGCAGGACATCAGGGCTGCAAAGGTGACAGCAACTGAAGCAAATGCCCCCTTCTGCTGGAACACCCTGAGCATCATATCTGGCAGGTTCTGGCCCAGGCCAGGCATCCTGACATGAAGAGCAGGCATCATGCCCAACCAGAAAGCAGTCCTTGGCAGAGCTGATTTCCTAGTGTAGATGTAGCTGGAGGGTCCCTGCTCCACTCTGTGCAGATCTGGGTGTTGGATTCTGCACACTGCTTCTGCTGGCAATCTCAGTGTGTCATGATGTGTTATCACCTTTACCCCTGTGAAGAGCAAGGCCAAATGGGTCTGGAAAGTCTCAATCCTCAACTCTGCACACAGCAAAAGAATTTTCTGAGTTCCCTCAGCTACCTTGCTTGCTCACGCCTCTCATCCATCACCTGCTGTAGCATCTGAGTCAGCACAAAGAGGATTCCCAGGCCCACAGTCCCCAGCAGCCCCAGCAAATCTGCTTTGACTCTGCCACCATGCACATGGCTAAGACCCTAGGAAAGTCCACTGGGAGAGAGGTGCAGGTCCTTACCCAGAGTAGCTTGGTGAGCTCTACCAGAATTTCAGAAGCATTAGCAACTTCAGGGTCAGAGGATGTTCCCACGTGGCAGCACTAGCTGAGGGATGTGGAAGGTGCCACCCTGATGCAGGCAGGAGAGGACCTGGCTCCCAGTTTTCTCCAGAGTCCCTGGTTTTCTGGTTGTCTTTAGACCACTCAGCACTGACAGAGTCCAGCCTCCAGGGATCACAGACAGGGCCTAAAGAAAGGTTGGAAGGTGGGAGGGGGCTGCTGTCCATGGCAGCTTGTCACTGATTAGAGATGTCATGCAGAGGCAGGAAATGTTTGTTTGGTGAAAACCACCCCCATAACCCTGAGCGTACAGGGAAGGGCCAGAACTGATCCCAGGACTTGAACTCGAAATCTGGAACCAGGCATGCATCAAGGCAAAGATGTAACATCCTCAGGCAAATGGACTTGTCCATCTCTTGGTGTCCTTGGTCAAAAATGGGACCCCAACCCTACTGGTTTGGTAAATCTCAACTTCAGGAGTGAAGTAGCCATGTCTGTGCTTAACTCCTGCTCTGATGCCTTCAGAGACTTTGAATTTGGCAAAAGGATGGGGAAGCCTCAAGTCACAGGGATGCACCAGAACCCACACTATCCATGTTGTCATTGCTTCTGTCCTGATCCTATGTCCCCAGGCATCAGCACATACCAACACTGGGGCTGGCAGGGAGCCCAGCTGGAAAGAGCCAGAAGGGTTTTCTACCTGCTTGGCTTGTGGATCAGTGGCTGTCATGATGGGTCACTGGCTTGCTGCCCTGAGCCACAAGCTGCAGACTGGCTCCCGACAGCTCTCTCAGTTTCTATTCCCCAGTCACTCTTTTGCTTTAATTTTCTAGATTTTTCTCTTTGACTATAAACAGCTCTATGAGAGACTTCCCAGCTCCCATGGAAGAAGAGGAAATAATTCCTACCTGAAGGAAATAATCAGGATACTTGAAGAACCCTTCTCTCAGAAGTCTAACTGATACCAAACAGTATGACTGGGGAGGAAACTGAGGCAGTGAAGACAAAGGAAACTGCCAGGAGCAGGGCTCTGGACCAACTTGTGGTGGGAATACAGCTGCTGCTATTAGTTAATTAATGCTTGGCAAGGGGCTGCCATTGGTAACCCCACTGATGGGGTTCCCTGGTGCTCCTGTCTGAGCACTGTGGAGCTCTGGGGCCACAGGCTGGCCACAAAAGCAGGCAGCATGCTGTGAATGGCCATGAGTCCTGCTGGGGGTCTCCAAGGACTGCTTTGGGCCGGATGATTTACTTCTCATTCTGCAGCTCTGTGCTGGAGACAGCTGCCATCCCCTCCAGCCACCCACATGTCCTAATTTCAGAAACAAAATCCTCCTCTTGAGAGGTTATGTTTGTCCCCCAGGTGAAAGTACCTACATGGTGGACTGGGGGGTCTGCAGGAAGATCTGCATCCAGTGTCTTTACCCTTGGCTGGTGTAAGGAGCTGTTGATCCTGCAGTGGCTGGGGTTTTACCCTCCCACAGATCCTTTCCTCCACACAGGACAGATACAGCTGAGATGACACACTTTTCTCTTGACATTGTCTAATTGTCTTGATTTGTCCATATTAAACATTTACCATCCACAGTTGGCTCCTTCATTAGCTATGACACATCATGTTTAACTGCATAGCAATATTGCAGCACTGCCAGGGCCAGCAGCAAACGCTCAGGAAACTTCTGCACAAGGTTAGCATAGAGACCATGGGAAAATGTGGGTCTGAATTCAAACAAACATAAAGAAGCCTGGAAATACATCTGAGCTGGCAGAAGATCTTAGACAAGTGTACACATCCACATGTGCAGACTTCATCCCTGCCCCCTTTATTCACACCCAGGGTAATGGCTTGCCTATGGACCTGGGGGCTTGCAAGGAGAAGTGAGCACACATTTGGTTTGCAAACCACAACATAATTAATTCCCAGCAAAGCTTCTGTGCTTCACTCTGTGGCTGTGGAAGTTCAAGGTGCTAGCCGGGGTTAACCAGATGCCTCTCCCACACTCCCAGGGTGCTCTCTCCCACCAGCAAAGGGCAAGGGAATGGTCTTCCATTATAGGTGAGAAACCAGGCAGGCAGAAAAGGAAAACAGTCTAAGAAATGACAGCAAAAGCAAGATGAAGAGCATGCTGAGGTCCCTAGCACCCCCAGTCTCGCTTCAAAGTGGCCTCAGGCTCCTCAATCCCAGGTCTTTGCCCAGAGGGTTTTCTCAGCTTGCTCTCAGGGACGGATGTCATTCCTCCAAAGGCTGTTCTGAAGGCAATGTTTGCCATCTAGTGGGAAAACAGGGTCTGCGTATCTCATTTGCCCTCGGAAGGATGGGGCTTGGGGTCGTTCTGGTGGTAGTTTGGGGCCACACTTCCCCTTGCCCATAGCTGGGCAGCAGCTCCCAGCCCCAGTGGGGAGTTCTGGGGAGGAGGGAAATTGTGAGAAGCGGTGCTGGCTTAGCTTCCTGCAGGCAGCTTACCAGGCTCTTTGCCATCAGCTATAGATGCCTGAGTGTGGATCCCTAGCCCAAACCCTTGGCCAGGTCCCTGGCTGGGCTGGTGCCCAGAGTAAGTGGGGAACTGAAAGAAGTGCTCTGGAGTAGGGGGAAAAGCACCATATTCTGGATAAATGGTGCCTTTGAGGTTAGCAACCCCCTGGAGATTGGTGCCTTCCAGGCTTGCATCTTCCCAGGCATCAATGTCTTCCAGGTTAGCATTCCCATGGAAATCAGTGCCTTCTAGGTTGGCACAGGCAATCAGTGCTTTTCAAGTCAACGTCCTCTCTGGCATCAGTGCCTTCCAGATCAGTATCTCCCTGAGTATTGGTGCCTTCCAGGTCAGCATGCTTCTCTTGGGAATCAGTGCTTTCAAAGTCTGCAGATCCTCCTGGGGATCAGTCACCATCCCAGGAAGGGATCCCAAGTGTAGACACAGACCTGGCACTTTTGGCACTTTTGGCACCTCCAAATCTAGCAGCACAGAGGTGTCTGTGCCAGTGTCCAGCATGCATGTGGAGCTCAGCTGTTGCCACACTTGGTGGATCTTTCAGTGTGGAACAAAGGCTGGGAGTTCCTTGGATGCTGGGAAGGCCCATGTGTTTTAACTCCAGAAAGCCACATAAGAATCTCAGAGGCACATTTAACTCTGGCCCATCATTTTCAGGATGCAGAGAAATGCCCAGTTCTATAGTGCTCTGTCTGCCCAGTGCCTGCTCCATGCAATCTTGGTACACTGGGTAGCACCTGAGGCTCCTCTGTAGGACTGGGCCATGTGTCCATAACCTCTATGTGCTTGTTCTGCCCATGCAGGCAAAGCAGCTGATGTGGCAGTGGATGAAGGGGACCTCAAAGTGCAGCTGATGGGAGGGGAGCAGGTAGAAAACCCATTGTTTGTCCACAGGGAAGCTCCCAAAGCCAAGGCCCTGCACTGTTTTAAACCCTGCAACTCTGGAGGCAGCTGGAGGACATGCAGTTTGTGCCATGGGGAAGGAAGGTGATCATCTCCTCAGAGCAAGTGACATAGGAGCATCAGGAGGTACCGTCTTCACGTTGCACAGCAGAAATATGTGCACAAGGAACATGTGCCCTTTAGTGCCACCATACTTCATGGCAGGCACAAAAAACACTGGGAACTCTTGCTTGGATCACAGGACCAATTCCCATGCAAAGGAAAAGAAAAAAAAAAAACAAAAAACCCAAGCTGGCAGGAATGTCATGGGCTTGGTCAGCTCATCCAAAGAACTGCTGTTGCTGCTCTGAGAAGGGAGCAGCCATTTCCTGAGAACATCATGAGCAGCAGTGCTTGGGAAGAGCTGGCTTAGCCTCCCAGCATCTCTGGGGACACGTGCTTGGCATTTCCCACCTGTGAAAGACCAAAAGCATCCTGGAGGCAAGGAAGAGAGCCAGCCCCAGCAACAAAAATAACTTACTCCTGGAGAGAGAAGCCAAGAATATGGCAGCAGGAGGNATCATCTCCTCAGAGCAAGTGACATAGGAGCATCAGGAGGTACCGTCTTCACGTTGCACAGCAGAAATATGTGCACAAGGAACATGTGCCCTTTAGTGCCACCATACTTCATGGCAGGCACAAAAAACACTGGGAACTCTTGCTTGGATCACAGGACCAATTCCCATGCAAAGGAAAAGAAAAAAAAAAAACAAAAAACCCAAGCTGGCAGGAATGTCATGGGCTTGGTCAGCTCATCCAAAGAACTGCTGTTGCTGCTCTGAGAAGGGAGCAGCCATTTCCTGAGAACATCATGAGCAGCAGTGCTTGGGAAGAGCTGGCTTAGCCTCCCAGCATCTCTGGGGACACGTGCTTGGCATTTCCCACCTGTGAAAGACCAAAAGCATCCTGGAGGCAAGGAAGAGAGCCAGCCCCAGCAACAAAAATAACTTACTCCTGGAGAGAGAAGCCAAGAATATGGCAGCAGGAGGTATTTCAGGCCTCTCCCCTCTCCACTTGTTTGGGTTCCAGCATATCTGACCCAGCAGATGATGTCTCCCCCTTCTCTCTTTCAGGAAAGAGTTGATAATGAGAAAGAAATTTTCATGCCTGTGGCAGCCAGACAGTGAGGTGGATGAAGAAGACAGAGTATGGGGGATCTCAGGGATCTCTAAAGTGCTTGGACCTTGAGCAAGTTCCCAGGCAGAGGTATTCCACATGCAGGTGAGATGAAAGCCATGGTCATGGTGAATGCTCAGCACTATGTTTTGAAAGCATTTCTGTTTTGGATTCCTGTGTCCCTGGGCAGGGTCCCTGCTGTTCCTACCCTCCCATGTCTGAGCAGTGTAAGATGGAAGCAGCTCCTGAGCAGGATGCAATCCCTCTGAAGATGCCCTGCTCTGTCCCAAATACTCTGAGGACCTGCACTGATTAGAATTTAGGCTCTGTTTCCTCATGTCAGATGTGATGCCACTTCCATGGGGACTGGGTGCATGGGTCACACCAAAGGCTGTTCCCAAACACTGTCCTTGCTCTGCCCATTGGCCTGTCACCCATCTTCACAAATCAGCCCCTACATAGCGAGCCTCTTTCATGCCTAGGATGGTAACTGGGTTGTCCAAACTGCCTATCCATACATCCATCTTCCCTCAATAAGTGCATCCTTTCCTTCCTGTTGAACCACTGACTGTATAGGTACCATTTGCTTTCTACATCACCTCATGACATATGTATTTCTGTACCTGTCTACACACATATACATATACATACATGTATTTCATGGCCCTATGTCTTCCACAATCTACAGAAGCTGCTTTTACTTCTTTCCTTGGCTCAGCATTTGGTGGAGAAGGAAGCAGAAGCAGCCATGAGAGGTAAGTTGAGACTGTTTTGCTTCACAGTCCTGTGCAACTCTCCTCCTCCCCTGCAAAATGCAGGCTGATCCTGGCAGAAAGGCAGAGAGGAGGAGGCTAGTCCTGAGGGCCAGCTCAGAAATTTGGCAGGGCTGGTGGCAGTCAAACAGCCCAGGCACTGCTGCACAACCGCCCACAACCAGTGCCCTGCTGCAGAGGCTTTTGCCAAGGTTATAGCTTTCCTAAACAAGCCCCTGCCTGAGACATGATCTGGATGGGGCCACCCTGTGCTGGAGACACAGACCTGTGTGTATCTCTGTTCTGGGGACATTCCCATGTGGCATTGCCCGATGCAATTTTTTTATACCCAGTAGTTCCCAGGCTATGTTCTCCTGCGCTCTGCTCTTACCGATCTTGGGCTGCTCCCCGTTCCATGCCAGGGAGCTGGACCCATCCATCCTCCCTATGGATGAAGCCCATAGGCTGCTTTGACCTGGCAAAGCCTCAGCATCCCCCGGCCTGGCTTATACCAGCTCCCCCAGTGATCCTGGCAGAGCATGCATACTGGGGAGGTTGGGATACAGCAGCAAGGCAAGTTTGGATGTGCTCTGCCTACCCAGGGCAGGGTGCATCCAGGCAGGGCTCCAGCTGCAGCAGGAAGCCTCCTGCTCACTCAGTGGCTGTGCAAGCCACCAAAGAGCCCAAGCCTTGGAGGAAGTGTCCTGGCCCGCAGTGGGACAGGGAGGTGCCGGCACTGGGACTGCTCTCATGGTCCTTTCCTGTTTTTCTTCTCCACAGCTTGAAGGCAAAGTTGATTTTGGCATCTGGATCCCTCTCCTTTATTCCAGACTGCTGTTCACCTCAGCCCTCCCCTTGCATCTTCCCTGATCCAGTGCAAAGCCCTGTTTGCCCGAGTCCAGTGCCAGTGTATCCTCCCCTTGGGTAACTGGGAGTGCAGCACCCAGCACCAAGTATCTGTATTCCCTAAAGCACATAATTTTCTGCTTCCTTCAGGTTCCAAGGCCTGTGTGTCACATTTACAGGCTGCTGGGGCAGGGAGCTGAGACACGGGGCATCCCAAAAGACAGTGGCAGTGCAAGCAGGCAAGAGTTTGCAGTGGCATGCAGACCTTTTGCCTGCTCTTGATATCTCCAGCTGCCAAATGGCTGATAGGTCCTGACTCTAAGGCTTCCACCAGAGAGGAAAGGGGTCACCCTCCAGGATCACAGGCAGCAGGATGCAGTGTTGAGGACCGGATGTGCATCTGCTGTCCTCAAGCTGCCCTGGCCACCAGAATTGGGTGTTCCCATAACCTGGCCAGGCAAACCCCAGCTAAGGAAAGGGACATGGGGTTTAGCCCATGCGGACAGCACTTCTGTGAGTCCCCTCTGCCTGACATTTCTCATCTACCCACCTGAGCTTGCCTGCACAATGTGGGTACATTTCCTTGCAGACATGCAAGACCCTGGTGGTCTCTGCTTCCCCTAGCCAGCAGCAACCCACTCCTATTTGGAGCACGCCTGGACTTCCTGAAGTTTATAAGCAGGCAGGATACAGGGGCCAGAGCTGCCGTCTCACACTCTCTCATTTTCTGGCTGCTGCACTGCTACATTTCAAACAGGCATGAGCCTCTAAACCAGCACCAGATGCTGGGAAACTACAGAGCTGCTTGCAACTGCTGGAGTTACAGCTATGGGATGTACATCACCTGTGTTCCACCCATCTCACCCTGAGGACTGACAACAGACAAGAGTGTTTGTGACAAGAGTGGAAGTGACACATCAGAATGTGTGCTGGCTGGGTTGGATGATGGGGACCAGAGTCCAGCAGGTGATGGCAGTGCGACATACCTGGAGCTGTCAAGTGCTGGGATGCACCTGGGAGAGGGGAAGTGGCTGCTGAGCCAGAAATCCAGGCAGGATCTGGCTCCTTATACCCCTCCAGCTTGATGACCTACCATACTCACTCCGTGGAGAGCCCTGCTCTGATCCAAGGATAGTGCGAACCCAAGTAGCACACTCTACGTAGAGGGCTGATCACCATCTCTATCAACCACAAGGGATGCTCACAAGGGACAGTGAGGGGCTGGGACTCCATAAAGTCTCATGACCCCACACCCAAGGCACCCAGTGTGGGCACACTGTATTGCAAAAGGCAAAGCTTGCCCCAGTCCCCTTCAACCCAGTTCCCACATGGACACTTTTGGGGAATCCCTCCACTCCAGCCTCCCTCTGTATCTCAGGTTCATGGGCAGCCCCAGGACCCAGCTGGGAGCGACCCACCCTGCACTGGCTTTGCTCCCCATGCTCCATGTGTTGCTGGTGTCTGAATTTCCACCCAGATCCATCTGGATCTCATTGAGCTGCTGGCACTGAGCACAGGGGTCGGGAGGTGCCAACACATGGAAGCCATTAGAGGGGCCGGGTTGATGTGTGGCAAGGGGGCCACATGCAGAGTGAAGGGGGCTATGCAGCGGGTCCTGTTCCTGCTGCTGAGCTGGTGAAGGCAGGGGAAATGTCCCATGCAAATGCCCGCATCCTCTTCTGGCACTTTGCAAGGACTCGCCTGGGCAAGGGTCTCTCTCAGCCCCTCCAGGCCCTTTGGAAGGGCGCTGACCAGTTTTGGGCACCTCCTGCAAGGACTGTTCCCAAGCTGGCATCTCACCCAGTGCCATTCACCTCTTCCCTGTCCCAGCAGCATCTGCAAGGGGGTCTCATGTGAGCAGTGCCAATGGCATATCCCCTTTACTGGGGACATTGGCATATCTCCTTTATTGGCATCACTGCTCCATCCAGCCACAGCACTGGGGAGAGGGGCAGAGGGAATGGGTGGGAGGGATTTCTCTTCAGCCTGCTGGTGGCTGGTGGGGGGTGACGGGCAAGGCTCAGCACCCCTTGCTCACTGACGCCCAGCACCCCCAGGAGCCTTACACCCATGGTCCCCCTCAACACTAGGAAGTGAAGTGGGGCTGGCTCAGTGTCTTATCCCCATTTGTTTAGCAGCGCTCAGAGGTGGAGCTGGCCTGTCACCCTGAGCCTGAAGTGACTCCAGCCGGCTCCTGGTGGGTTTCGGCAGTCCAAACACTCCTGGGAGCAGAGCCTCTCTCCTCAGGATCCAACCTGCAACCCAAGGGTTGGGGGCTCCAGCAATGTCCACAGCTGTGGGGTGACCCAGGAGGTGTGAGATCCTTGGGGGCCAGCAGTGGCATCAAGTCCCACACGTGGGCAAGCGGGTGCAGGGAGCAGGGATCAGCCAGGGATCACTACAGGATCTGGGCTTCTGCCAAGAAAGAGGACATGAGATCAAGGAGGGCACTGAACTGCTTCCAGCTTCCCACACCCTGGCCCACATCCTCCCACTACCCTCCATGCATCCAGACTCACTTGGTAGTGCCTTCAAGTGGGTGGCAGCAACCAAGAAGTTGGGTTTGGTCTTGTCCTTGCCGTGTTTCCTCATCCGGAGCCTGGTGATAAGAGCAACAGTAGCTGAAGACCCCAGTGAGCCCATCTGACAATTGGTATTACCCACATCCCTAGTGACCCAGCTCTGTGCTTTCATCCAGCCTTGCCCAGCTGGCAAGCTTGGCTTAACCTTTCCATTGGGTCAGTTCCAGGGCTAGAGCAGAAACTGGTCATGAGATAGAGAAGGACTGAGATGGGAACAGGCACTGATAGCAGAGCCACAGGATAGCAATGGGAGTGGGCAGTGCCCAAGGGCAGGACTCCCAGGAAGCAAAGCCATATGAAGGGATATCTGCACTGACTCTGGAGCATAAGAATCCCCAGCAAGGCAGGAACTTTTGCAGGGGTGTTAGCAGCAGCAACATCTTCGGGAACACAGAGAAAGGTCCCATGGATCTGGGCTCATTGGAAAGACCCCAGGCAGGCTGGGCAGTACTGAGTGTGCTGGTAAGAGGTATTGATGTGTCAGAGGGGAAAGGGGAGCATAAACCACTCTATTATAGGACATCAAGTCTATTTAGGCAGGCACCCCAGAGTTGGGCTTGGGGGACAAAGAGCACTCCATGCTGAGAGTTCAGAGGCCAGAATGGGATGGGGACAGCAAACATGCAGACCCCTCCCTCCAAAATCCAACTTACCAGATGAGGATGGTGATGACGAGAACAGCAGCCAGGACAAAGAAGGCAAAGATCCCGAGGGACACCAGGACAGCCATCTTCTCCAAGGGGTCACTGTGGTCTGGGGCAGAGAGATTGTCATGGCAGAGGGATGCCACAGTCCCCAGCACCTGGGGGACCCTATTGCAAGCAGCACAGCCACACATGGGCATGGGGCAAGAGACCCTTCTCATTGCACTTAGCCACATGTGTGCCCACCCTGGCACTCCTGATCACCACCCCATCTCTACTCACTGATGGGCTCAGGGTTGGGAGCCTGGGAGGGCTCCTCAGCCAGGCTGTCCAGTTTGGCATCTGTAGTGGTTTCTTCACTGACTGTGGTGGCCAGGTCTAGAACGACAGAAAGAATAGAAACACTCATCCAAAAGCATGCACAGCTCCCCAGGGACCCACAGAAAGGAACAAAGAAGGTATCCTTGTGCTCCAGAGGTCCAGCAAGTCCAAGGGTATCCCCAAGGTGCTAGTGGTGCTCTGGGAGCCCCACTCTGCCCCAAGTCTGTCAGGGGCAATCCCCAAATGGCAGCAATACACCTGTAGACTGCTGTGGGCTAGGAGATGTTTTGTCCTGTTTTGTCTGCAGCTCTGCCTCCCAGCTTCAAGTGGTCCTGGAGCTGAGACTTGATCTGGTTGGTATTTGGGGGAATAGGTGCCATGGGGAAACGATTGGAGAGGGGCAGCTCAGGGTGTTGGAGGGAGTTGGGGGAGGGATGGTGCAACATGGTAGGGCTGCTGAGGGCTGTAGCCTGTTCCCCTCTCACCTCTGACTGGTGTTGCCCGGGCCTCAGCACTCCACTCGCTCCAATTCCCTGCATCCAGGAAATCCTTGGCACTGACTTGGACCACGTGCTCCAGCCCAGCGAAGGCATCTGTGATAACCTCGGACAGGTTCACTGTCTCCACCTGTGCCAGGCAGAGGGGAGCTGTGGGGCAGGCAGAGGCAGCCCTCACAGCCCTCTCCAGCCCCATGCACACCCCACTCCTATGCTGGCTTTGCCTTTTCTTCCACACCACTTACCACTGACCAGGACCGGTGGATGACAGGCCGGTACTGGAGCCGAAACCTTAGCTGGAAGTGGGGTTCCTTGGGCCAGGAGGAGGGGTATTTCCAGCTCACATGGAGCCGCCGCGGGGCCAGGGGGATGGGCTCCACCACCAAGCCCTCTGGAGGGTCTGGTTTAACTGTGGGAGAGAGGACAGGAAGGCCCTGTCAGACTGCACTGCCATGCTGAGAGGTGCTGGGCTCCCCTCTGTCAGGCAGACACAACTGCCCAGGGGATGGGTGAACACTGGGACAGATGGACAGATGGATGGGGACTCACTGATGGCCTGCATGGTGACATCAAGGAGGCGGTAGCTGAAGCCCAGGGGGTTCACCTCAGTGATGTTCAGGCGATAGGAGCTCCAGAACTCTGACCTGTGGACGGTGCAGGTGCCAGGGCGGGATGGATCCTGAAGACACAGCCCCACGTGCCCATTCTTGTTCCTGCAGGTGGGGAGGCAGAGTGGTGACATGTCCTACCCACCCACCAATGCATAGTTTCCCAACACCGCCAAGAAGGTGCCATGAGAGACCCCCATGCCAAGACCCTGGTGGCAGAGGCAGCCCCTCTGGCTCAGCTGCACTCACCCTTCCAGAGTTTACAACAAAGCACAACAGAAAAGACCGGCATCCCAGCTCCAGTCCCCTTGGGAAGATCCCTCCATGGGGCAAACCCTCCTCCCAGACCCCCAGGCTTAGGTAGCTGGCTCCCCAGTGGGGGCCTCTTCAGCCCTCACTTTGGGGTCCCTGCTGAAGAGTGCAACAGAGCCTTTGGGATGGGGACAGGTCCCCAGGGACCAGGAGCAGAGTGGGAGTCAGTCCTACCTCCGCTTCTCTTCACCCGTCAGCGATTTCTTCCTGCCATGGAGAGATGAAAAAGCAGATGTTGAGGATGAGGGGACAGCATGAGGTGAACTGCACCACATCCCAGAGGAGAGACAGAGGTGTCCACACTGCAGAGCAGCCCCCAGTCCCACACTGACATACACACATGACAACATGGGGGACAGAGGTAAAACCATGTACAGCTCTGCTACTGAGCAGCCTGGCAGCAGGTGTGGGTCCCAGGGAAGAGATGGTGCCCAAGAGCATCTTCCCCAGTGAATGCCCCTCCCTGATGGGGTTTCATCACACAGCAGCAAAGATACAGAGATGATACTAAAAGCAGCTCTCTGGTGGCTGGCTTCCCCCTCCCCCTACTGCCCCCCCAAATCCCTTGCTTCTCACTACTCACTCCCTGAAGAGCCCCTGATGCTTCACGCAGTCCCCTCCTCACCAAGCCCCTGGCTCCTGCAGCTTTCAGCAGGGCTGTGTTCTATGAGCTCTGCTGGACTTCAAAGCCCCTCGCTAATTTGGCTTGCAGGGATAATTAGAAGCAGCGATGCTGTCAGGGCTCCTTTCATCCCAAAGCATGCCAGAGCACGGCAGCTTGCAGATGACCTGTCTCTCTTTTACAGCCCCTCTGGTGCTGGCAAAGCTGTCAGCAGGGAGGGAGTCTGCTCCTGTGAGCCCCCTCAATGCTGCTGAGGTCTCCTCTTGTAGCAAGTAAATGCTTGATGCTTGGTTCACCCCAAAACAGGACCTGCTCGTGGTGCAGCATGGTCCTTGAGGCAGGACCTGAACCCAGGGCATGGGTGGGATGGCCAGATTGATTTCCACCTTGGCTGGGACCCAGAGCCCATCCCATAACCCCCCTAGTCCATGCTCTGTGAGGATACATCACCTGTATGTGGTGATGTATCGGGTGGGAAGGAAGGTCTCCACACTGGAGGTCCAGGAGCAAGAGAAATTCTCGTAGTCAGATGCTCTGCAGGACACAAAGGGGACTCCCGGCAGGTCTGGAGTCCAGGGAAAGTGACAGTCAGCAAGGGGCGCCCCATCCCAGGGCCCATCCACCACACAGGGATGCCAGTGTGACCACTAAGTCCCCTTTTGGCAAGTCCATGGTAGGGGTGCAGACGCCACTGCCCCATCCCTGTGTGGTGACACCCCTGCAATATCCCAGCTCACAGACATGTTACTCACGCCCCAGATGCAGGGACACAGCGTGCAGGAGGCCACCATCCTCGCCATGGCAGCTGTATGTTCCCATGGAGGCCAAGCCGGCACTTGGCAACACCAGGGCTCCCTGCTGGATGGCTGAACCCTCTGGCAGTGCCGCGGCACCTGCCCGTCTCCATTGCACTGGTGAGCTGGAGAGGAGAGTCCAGGTAGGTGGCATTAGAGAACAGGGATGGCAGGTCTCCCCAGGCCCACCCTGTAAACCATCCCATTGGGTAAATTCCCCCATGTACATGCAAAAGACCTACCCGGCAAGGGCACCAGTGCACAATAGGGTCACATCTGTCCCCAGCTGTCCATACTGCACACCTGGAGGGACACAGATCCCCAGGTGGGCGTTAACACTCCATGACACTCCATGCCAGGGCTGGGGGTGGAGGTGGGCAACCTGGGGTTGTATTCTGCAGTGGGCATTGGCTGCGGGGTCTTGCTTCACACATGTACCACCATGAGGGACTAGTAAGGGCTGGTTCCAGTTAGGGTTGGACAATGAGAAGATGCAGGGGAGCACTGGCCAGAGGATGGCCATGGAGCTGTGTTTCATGTGTGCCCTAGTTCCGGTAGGTCTGCTTCTGTCTGAGGGGAATGCAGTTCCCTCAGGGTCCTCATGCCAGGGACATTGTGGGGGGCTATGTGTGGGGCTCAGTGGGGAGGCTCACCTTCCTCTCCCCAACCCTCGGGGACGGCGAGGGAGGTGGACGCCAGGGCTGCTGTGAGGAACACCATCACCCTGCCCAGGCCTGGGATGGAACTGCGCATCTGGGGGAGACAGAGCAGAAGAGAGAAGGGGTTACCCTCTGCAGTGGGGCAGCTGGCAGCGTCCACAGCTCAGAGCATTCTTGCAGGAGCATGGATCCTGCATTTCATCTGATCCCATCCTGCCAGGGATAACACAAGGATTGAATTCCAGGACCTCAGCTGGGATATCTGGCAGGGTCTGTGCCACAGTCACAGCTGGTTTCTGGCTGCTGAGCAATCCCCGGAGGGGGAATACAAAGGGCAAACACTGAGCAGGAGCTCAGGACTCTGTGGATTGGCAGGATTAAGGGTTCTTTGCCATTGCAATCCTGTGCTGGGAGCCTTGGCTGGCTCCCAGCCTCAGGGTGGTCTAGAGACCTGTTCATGTGCAGCTGGAGTGGTAAGGGACCAGACTGAAATTCTGGCCTGTATTTAGATGGAAGGAGATAGAAGTTAGATCTAAATAGGCTCACAAAGCTAGGGAGAGCAGAACTGTTGAAAGCTCAGGCTGCACCAAGCCCCACATCGCTGTCCATGCCTGCACTCACTGTGAAGCTGGTCCATGTAGTTCTATTCCCCACTGGGCCATTTGTGGGAGAATGGCTTTGAAATCCCTTCCTCACACTCAGAGATCACCAGTGGGTGTGGGTTGAGAAGTGTAGGGGATGCTGACCAAGAGATGCGTACCCAGCTCTTCATGGGTCAACTCCTATCACAGATTAGAGTCTCCCTACAAGCATCACTCTTTCCATCCCAACCAACATATCAACCTACACATCTCAAACTGCACATATCAGTCAGTGTCACTCTGGACAACATAGCCAGCATTGCCCTGTCCTACCCTACAGCATCATCCTGTCCCCTGCAGCCAGCACTGCTCTAAGGCATCCACCCCAGCCAGCATCACCCTGTCTGTGCCAGTCAGCACTGCCCTGCATCTGGTGCCACCTGCATTGTACTGCACATCAGCCAGTGTCACCCTGTCCATCCTGGACAGCATCATCTTGTCCATCCCACACCAGCTACGTCACTGTCTGTGCCAGCCAGCATTATGCCAGGGCATCCATCCTGGCCAGCATCACGCTATCCCTATCAGCACTGTCACACTGTCTCTCTGAGTCAGAAATTAATCATTTCCCCCTAGAAGACCCCCTGCCCACCCCTCATGAATGGACAATCCTGTTTATTTACACTCTCACTGCTGGGCTCTGCTCCCAAGAGCAAGACGGCAGGGGCTGAGAACAAAGGAGGCAGTACTCCCTATGGGCCCCAAGGGCAGGTGTAAATCTGTGTCCCCTCCAGTTCAACAGCTGAGAGACTGGAAGGAGGGATGCTCTAGCCCAAGAAAGAGCAGCTGTTGGTTCCCTTCCCATGGTCGGGTGCCCATGGCCACAGACCAAACTGCTTGGCAAAGGAAATGAGAGTTACAAGGCAATCTGCTGCAGGGGGGAAGGCGTGTGGCACCCCACATCAACCCTGTCCTGAGCATGCCAGGCAGCCTCAAACACAAGCCCCAAATGTAAAAATTTCATGAGACTATCATAAGCTTTTCCTACCAAACCACCAGTAGAAATGTTCCCAAGAAACATCAGTTAAAAGGTCTCTGCCAAAACTATGCTGGTAAGTAACTGGGAACATTTGGCCTAAAAGTAAAATATTTTGGTGATGGAAAATAAAAGGAAAAGACAAAAAATGAGTGTATTTTGACTTAAAAGCAGCAACCAAAAATAACTCCAAACACCATGTGGACCAGAATGAAGGGATGGTTCTGTGACTGGAGCAGGGAGGAGGGGGGAAGGGAGAGTGGGTAAGTGTGGAGAGAGAAAAATAGTTTTAAAATAAAGTAACTTCTTCTCCCGACCACCCTGTTTTCTCATTCAAGCACTGCAGGGGGGTGAAGACAGAGCTGCTGCGTCCTTCACACAGCCTCAGCATGCCACTCAGTGGCAGGGGAATATGCTGTGAGCACTGGTTCACTGCTGACATGAGTTTGCCTGGTCTTAGGGTTGCTGATGGTTCAAAGCCAGTCTGAAAAAATGACCCTGCAGCTGCAACACTGAAAGCCCTCTTTCCCTGTATGGACAAGGGATGAGCTGGGGTATGTCACAATTTGCAGCTAGACACTGCTAATGTCCCCAGGGAACAGTGTAAGCCCTGCCCAGCCTGCCTGCCTGCCTGTGAGTGGTAATGTTAGTGGACCCAGAGGCTCCCCAGATCCTCACATGATGGCAGACAACATCCTGACACCCCCGCAGACCCCGTCCCCAGCTGCTTCCCAACACATCCCTGTAATGACCCTGGTGGTTAAATCTAGTTAGGTACCACTAACCTAGTCCCTAACTCTAACCCTAATCCTAAACCTAACCCTAACACCTCTCATCCCAAGGGTCACTCTGCATCCTCCACCCTTCATCATTCTTTGTCACAGGGCCCGCCAAGTGTTCCTCATCCTACCACTCCATGAGGTCCCCTATCAGCACTGTGTGAAGGAAGGCTGTTCCAAGCCCCTCCAGACAAACATGAAACCTATTCCAGACTGAGCACCACTGAAGACAGAAGCAGCAGGACAAGCCCTTCCTCATCTGCCCAAAGGTCACAAACAAAAGGAGAAGAAGTCACAGATCCAGGGAAGACATGGAGCCCTCATCTCCAGGTGCAGTGGCATGGCAGGGGGCCAGGTGCTAGGAGACAGCCTGCCCAGAAATGATCCCCTTATTTTCTGCCACCAAGCTGCCTAGTCCAGGAAAAAACAGGCATGCAAGTGAACACAAGCATGTGCGTGGCTGGGCTACCTTCCTTGGTGGCTCGACACCCCCACAGATGGGCACACAAGCTGAGAAAACATCCGTTCATGCTTGAACCAGCGGTGACACATTCTGGGGACATGGAGTCCCAGTGCAGTGGTCCTGGAGCCGAGCCGGGACAGAGGGAACAATCAGAGCTTTTCTTCTCCCCTGCACGCTAATCCTGGTCCAAGAGACGTCTGCTGCCTGTCCAGGGCTGGGTAACCTCCCAGTGCCATGGCCAGGGCAGAGGGACCCAGCTCAGCCTGGGGGTGTGGTTTGGTCCTGGCAGGAAGGGCAGTGGTGCCAAATCCTCAGCCCTCTCAGCACGGGACACTCTTGGCCAGGGTGACCAGGCATGGCTTGGGCGACCAGGCTGCCTGTGGCATCTGTGGATGTGAGCCAGGAACACAAAATGCCACTCTCCATCTTGCACCAACCCTGCTGTTTCACTGGGCACCGTTTGAGCTCATCCAAAAGGTTTTGGGGTGTGGCGCGCAGAAATCCTGCCATAAGCTCCTTCCTTCATCCAAACTGGAATGCAACAAGCCAAAACTCCCCCCAAAATCAGGGCTTTGTGCACCGGTACTGATGTCCATGTGGGGTGTGACAGTCCCCTCGGCACAGCTGCTCTGTGCCATGCCCTGCTGTGGCCTGGCAAAGCCCAGCACAGATTCCTAGGGAAAGCCAACTTTCCATTGCACTTAGTACTTTGAAGGACAGTGGGTTTTGTTTTTTTCGGGGTTTTGTTTTGCTTCATTTGAAGTCACTCTTCAAAGAGAATGGGCTGCATAAGGAGCCAGGATGGTGGGGACGGGGACTGAAACAGATGACGCTCCGCCTCAGGGCTGCAGATGGCAGTGGGGACATGTGGCATGCTCCCCATCGAGCACAGAGAACTGAGGTACCTCCTCGCCTCTCCTCAGGGTGGTCAGAGGCAGCATTGCTGTGATAGAGATATGGCAAATAACCCAAGAGCACTTGGCAGCTCTGCCAGACATGTGCCAGGCTCTGATGGAGTCACCCACCTGGAAAAAGCCACCCTGCAACAAGCAAAGGCCCAAAGCTGGCTCTAATGCCCCAGAGATGGCATCACTCTGTATTCCCGCTCCTGTGCTGGGGGAGCATCCCTGGCCCTGCACTCCAAACCCTTCTTTCTGCCTGCTGTAGGAAACATGTCCTATGTTTAAATGCCAACTTACAGGCAGCATTTCAAAGCAGCAGGAACTTCCCTCTCCTTGTTTTCCTGTGGGGTCGGGAGCAGTGCCCCACTGATCCCTCTCCTTCTGGAAGTCCTGCAGAAGCACCATCTCCCTCTCTGAGGAGCCATAGCACGGTCTGAGTACATCCCCATGTCCACTGATCCACCCAGACACCTGCAAGTACTCCACCCCTGCATCTTTGGTGACTTTCATCATCCCTGCATGAACATGCATCTTTGGGGTGGGGGGAGAACAACTGCCTGCAGCAGCTACCCCTTAAATGCCATTGGCACCCTCCCAGCCACTGGATGCATGGAGAAAGCCCTGCAGTGGATGCTGGCAGGGAGAAAAGCATGTTCCCCACCATCTCCAGGCCACCAGGGCCATGCACAGTTGCACCTGAGGCAACACACTGCCCACCTTGGGCACTGCTGGAGTGATATTCTGTGCACTGTCCTCAGACCCTCCAGTGCCTTGGGGAGCTCAAAAAGGGCTGTTTTCTCCTGTGCCACTTTGGTGGGGTGCATGGGTCCCCATATATGCTGCAAGTACCATGCCACACTGGGCTGGGCCAGCACAGCTGCACTCAGTGCAACCCTAGCACACTGGGATTACCCCAGTTAAACCAGCTGAAGTATTTCCCTGTGAGGACAGTGCAGTCTAAAAAACCTCATGCACAGTCTGAATGTGGACTAAACCCAGTATAGTCCGAGTGTGAGACTTAACTCAGGGCAGCCCAAACACAGGATTATACCCCATGCAGTCCAGAAGCAGAATTAAATCTCACTCATCCCCACTCAGGAGAGGAATTAAAACCATTGCAGTCCAAAGTTGGGGTTAAATCCAGTGCAGTCCAAAGCTGGGGTTAAATCCAGTGCAGTCCAAAGCTGGGGTTAAATCCAGTGCAGTCCAAATATGTGGTTAAACCCAGCTCAGACCAGGAGTGGGGTTAAACCCAGTTTGGCTAAAATGTGAGGTTAGACCCAGTACAGCTCAAGCGGGGGGTTATCCCCAGCTCAGCTCAAACACTGCACTAACCTCAGCATAGCCCAATCATCAGGTTACACAGTCCAAATGTGGGGCTAAACCAAATGCAACCCAAGAGTGGAGTTAACCTCAGCTCAGCTCAAACACAGGGTTAATCTCAGCATAGTCCAATCATGGGGTTACAGAGTTCAAGTGTAGGGATAAACCAAACGCAATCTGAGAGTTAACTCCAGCTCAGTCCAAACATAGGGATAACTCCAGTGCTGGCCAGGGAACCAGTTATCTCCACAGCCAGGTACAATGCATATCTCCATCCAGCCCAGACCAGCCCCCTCCAACATGCCCTGGTGATGTGCAGCTGTCCACAGCCCCACTGGTGCACAAAGCCAAGCCCAAACCACCCTCCCCATAGCCCAAGGGTCACCTCTCTCCTCTGTGGAGCCAACAGCTGCTATCAGGTCCTGGGGCCGGGGGCCGAGGGGCCACCATACACCTCAGCATGCCAGCAGCATTGTAGAGGTCAGGCTCTGCTCCTACTCCAGCCGGGAAACTCCCACCCCAACGCCCTGATTTCCGCCCTCCTCTGCTCCATCCTGCGGGAAAAAGTCTCTGGCTCCTGGTTGTAACCGGAGGCATTGGCAAGGGCCAAAACAGCGAGGGCTCTGTTAGCAGCCAGCAGCCCCGACACTGTGCCAGCTGGCAGTGTTGCATTCTGAGGGGGAGAGAGAAGGGGCGCCCCCCTCTCCATCCCCATCCCCACACTCTCCTCTCCGAAGCCACGTGCCAGAAAAATTCCTAAAAATAATTTCTCAGCTGTAAAGCTGTAGCTGTAGTGCTGGTGAGTTTCTTTACAGCTTGGAGATTATTTTTAGGGTGGAGGCATGGAAGTTGGTGGGGGGGTTGCTGCATCCCCACTGTCCTTGGCACATGGTCGCAGGACAGGGATGGGCAGAGTGCTGGATCTGGGGACACGGGTGGGACCTGCCAACGGAGAGCTGGGCCACCCTGTGATTAAAGCAGGGTGGGAAAGGCTTTTCCTGTCCCAGGAACATTTTAGGATTTGGGATATTTTTCTGCTCCTGGGCTCAGCCCAGACTGGCAGAGAATTCAGTGAATCTGCAGCTCCCAGCATGATGGAGCAGCCGGGTACCAGCCTGTACCCCAGCATTTTCTCCCCCCAGTATCATCTGCACCCCCCAGAAAAAAGCTCCCCCATAAGTTGGTCCTGGAGTCAGTACAAGAGCACACACATCTGTAATTGTAGGGGACAGACATATATGTACACACATGTGAATGTGTGTACACATATCCAACTTCTTCTGATGCTTCTGGTGAACTCCAGCCTGGAGCCGGGAACGCAGATCCAGAGAGGGGCCCCACAGCATCCCCATGCCTGGTGCTCCCTCATTCCTCCCCCTGCTCCAAAGCTGGCCAGAGCCCAGGAGCCATCGGGCTCAGCTCCATCCCTGAGGCACGAAGGCACATGGGTCAGCCAAAATGCTGCAGGGCCAAAATAAGCAGCTCACCTTACACAAATGCTCCCCCAGCTAGCAATTTACTGTCGCTCCTTTTACAAAACAAAATCCCTCTTGGGCCAAAGAGGGATTTCAGGAGTCATTAAGGACCACCTGGGCGGTCAAATAAAGGCATAACCAAAGGGTGGCCTGTTAACCCGTTGTACACCACCAGCAGTGTCCCTGTGGGTGGGGAGGAAGGATGGAAGTTGCAAATCCCTGACCATGTGTGACATGGGGATGCCAGTGCCAGTCTCCAGCATGTAGTCAGGTAATCATGGCCTGTCTTCTCCAAGCTTGGAGTCAACCTGCTTCAGGGATTCTACCTGCTTTCATAGAATCCCTGAATAATTAAGGTTGGAAAAGACCCCTGAGATCACCAAGTTCGAGCACAGGCAGCTCAGGGGAGACAGCAGGGTATGAGGCACATGACAGAGACAGAAGCTGGGGAAACACCTTACTGAGGCAGCATCCACGTCCCCAAACCTCTTGCCAAGTCAATCTGATGGCAGCTCCCAAGGCAAAAGGAGAGGCGGAAAAGTGGCAAGAAGTGGGGAAAAGCTGGGGGCTGCAGCACAGGGCCAGGAGAAGGGGGCTGAGCCCTGTCTAAGTTGAGAAGGTTGGAAAAACACTGTCCAGCTCGTTTTCTAGGGGAAAAAAAACCCAGCCAAGTTCTTCTGAAAGATTAAGTGCGATCGTATCCGAGTGGGGGAAAGCAGGGCAATGCAGTGAGTGTGCTGACACATCTCCTTCCCCAGTGCTGGAGAGATGCCTCGGCCCCACTCAGGGCCAGCTGTTTACATGATCCTATTGTCTTTTTTTTCCTTCGGATTCCCCCCCTCCAATGTTATAGTTCAGAGTAAACAAAAACAAGCAGTCTCTCACTCCAAACATTTCAGCCATCCCAAACTTTCTCTGGAGGGGGGCTGCCTGTGGAATTTTCCTTGTCCAAAGAATTTCGAAATGTTCCCATTGCAGCCTGCTCTGACTGGAGGCCAAGACAGCTCCAAAATCCTTCTCGAAATGCTCGAGCTGCCCTCTGCACAGCCCCAGCTCCAGCTGTGCCCCAAAGCCCTGTCATGCACAGGGAAATCCTCTGGCCTGGCACATTTGCCAGAGGGGGACAGAAGTACATCCCAGCCTGCATAACCCCGCCGCCCAGGCCATCAATTGAAAGGAGACAGCAAGTCCTGGTGAGGCTGGTTCCTACCTTTTATATTTTAAGCTGCCACTTCTATTCTTCCTGCTCCGAGTCAGTGATGCTGGTGCAAAGTGCTAGGCTGCAACAGGATGGCTATGCACCCCAAACCCCATAGCATTTCCCTTCGCAGGCAGCATCTCCATAGGACCAGCCAGAGGGAAGAGGGTGAAGAGAGTGCCAGAATTCCTCCTTGGAGCAGTCAGTGGCATCTCGAGCACCAGGAGGGCAGTTTGCAGGGGTGATGCCTGCTCGGTGCTGACAGCTCACCACATGGGAAGGCAGAGAAGGAGGGGATGGAGTGCCACATGCACCCCTGAGGATGGAGCTGGGGCAGAGCACATCCCTAGGAGACGGTACACGGAAAGGGGGGTGAAATGTACCCCAGGATGAGCCAATTGCTGTGTGTCTCTCAAGGATGCTAATCCACTCTGGCCCACATCACACTCTCAGGGCATGCACCCCAGTCCCAGAAGAGGTGGGACCCCAAGATGGTCAAGCAGAGATCCCCAAGAGCTCTCTTGTCTCTGGTTAAGCACAGATGTGGTGTGAAACCCAGGAGATCATGGCATAGGGGTGACAGCATTGCTCAGTCTGCTGGTCAGCAGAGTGTCGGAGGCAGACCTTGAAACAACTGGAGGGAGAAGAGCCCAGCCAAACAGCCCCACAAAAAAAGCCAGCAGGGGCAGGAAGAAGAACCTGAAGTTCAGTCCACTGTGGATTTGGCTGACAGTGCAAGCCATTGTAGTGGCCTGGCATGCTGATGTCCCTTGCTTGCTTTCCTGAACCATCCCTGGATGAGTTTCACCAGATAGGTGGTCGTGCAACCCAAAACACACCCTGACATGTTGGGGAGCCCCCACATCCTCCATTCACAGGCACATGCAGATTTAGGGGGCTGCAATCCCTTGAGGCACACCCTGTCACCCCAGGAAGGCAAAATATTGCCAGTAACCACTTCATCTCCCACCCACAGCATCACACCCCGGTGGTAATAGAGCCCTGTGCCACCAGAGTAGCACTGGCAGGGGGGAGATACCTCAGCTCCACGCCGGGCTGGAATCTTGTTGTGGGATGGGGCTCTGCTGGGTGCCCCCACTGCCTCTGCACCATCTCCCTGCGCCGCCTTGCTGGGATCTCCTCCTCCTCCACGGAGGCTGTTCAGTGGTTTGGCGTGGGAGCAGTCCTACCCCCGACCCTCAGCAGCCCCCTCCCCTATAAAGGGGCCAGGCAGCGGCTGTGCAGGGAGCAGAACCCCCGACACAGCAGATGGGGTCTGTAAAGTGAGGCTCCCCCAGGTGTGTTTGCCTTGGCTGGGGCTCAAGCCTGTCCAATTAGAGCTATAGAAAACATATCTTACAAAAAAACGAGGGGGGAAAAATAATCCTCTCCCCTGAGCTGGGGCCCAGGGTTTGGCCAGAGTTTCTCAGCAGGCCAAGCACAGGCAATACAGGCTCTGCTGGCAGCAGCCTGGGGAGGGAGGGATGTTTGTGGATATTAAAATGCAGTCGTAAAGTAAAATAAAAGGGCAGCCTTGTTTCAGAACGAGTCTCTGAGGCTTTCCCCTCTCCCGTCATGCTCGGCACCTGGCCGGCAGCACGAGCAGCTCCCCCTTCCCGCAGCCTCTCCAGCCATCTCCAGCTCGTCCAAGGACTGAGCTGCTGTCAGAGAGCCCTCAAGCCTCATGGGGAGCCGGAGGGAGCAGATTTGGGAAGCAAACCCTCTACAGCTACCCACAGTGGGTTGAAATTACAGTTGCGCTTCTGTAAAACCCACTCTTTCCTTGACACCCCTACAGCTCCCTGCCTTCCCCTGTCCACTGCCCTGCCTGTAAGGAGCCAAGGCTGCCTGACCCCTGCTGCTTGGCAGCACCACCACCAGTATTCCACTGCTTGGCTTCTGCCTGCATCCCTACTGGAAGTAGAACAAGCTGCATCGTGTTTTGGTCAAAGCTTAAAATTAGCCCTGGGCACCCAACATTCCTGTCCACACAGAATAAGGGGACATGGCAAAGCCCCATGGGGCTCCCTCCATCTCCAAGGATTCACAAGACTCTGCAGAAACCCTTTCCTTGAGACACCTCCCCAAATCCACCCCTGAAGCAGGATGCTGTCTCTCAACAGCATTGCCTCTGCCTCCATGTCTGGCTCTGAAAAGTCACACCAGGAGGTTGGGAAACAGCTGAAGGCATCAGCCTACCAAAGGTGGCCCCATCCTGGCCCACCTGCTTGGCTGGAGATGCCCAGTGCACATCTGGCTTCACCACTGCCTTCTGCCCCCCTCCCCAGGTCAGCAAGGAGTGGAGGTGGGCTGTGAGCCAAGAAGCAACTCCCATCCATTCCTGCTCCCATCCCTGCCCCTTTCCTCTCACAGCACTCCAAAAGTGCAGGCTCTCCAAGCCCCCCGACCCCTGTCTCATGGGGACAACAGCCACATCCCCCCCTCCAGCCACGGCCCAAATGACTAACACCCCGGCGAGAGAACCGGGTGCCGTCGGGGCGAGCAGGGCCTGTCCCTTGGCCGCGCTCCCTCCCCGCAGCGGTGAAATCACGTCTGGAGAAAGCCCGGGGAGTGAGACACTGGGCTCCCC
>WBMV01000023.1:1351-37673 GCA_013396655.1 Campylorhamphus procurvoides
TATATATATATATTTGTTGTGGTTAAGAACTCTTATCCTTTCCTTTAAATATATTGTTTCTAATTAAAGTTCTGTTCTCTAATTTAAAGAAGAGGGATTATTTATTGGGCAGCATAGATATCTTAGTTCTCCTTTGAACTAAGACACCTGTTTATCCAATCTTCTATGATTTCCTTCTATGACAAGGTAATCTACCTAGGTGATCAAGGGAAACTAGCTGATGTAATCTTTTTGCTTTTCAATAAGGTTGTTTATATTGTCTCTCACAGGATCCTTCTGGATAAAATGTCCAGCAAAGCTGGATAAACACACCATGTGGTGAATAAACAACTAGTTTGTGGGTCAAGCACAGAGGGTAATAGTGAATGGGTTGACATCAGGCTGGTGACCTGTCACTAGTGGGGCTCTGCAGGGCTCCATCATGTGCTCTTCAACATCTTCATAAATGACTTGGACATAGGACTGGAACGGATACTAAGCAAGGTTTTAGACAGTACAAAAGTGGAAGAATCTGTTGACTCCCTCAAAGGCAGGGAGGCTCTGCAGAAAGATGGCAAGTTGAATATGAGTCTGCAGTGCCTTAGCAGCCAGGAGGGCCAGCTGGGAGACATCAGGTACATCGGGATTGCCAGTCGATCAAAGGAGGGGATTGTCCCACTCTGCTCTGAACTGGTGCAACCTCACCTTGAATATCGTGTGCAGTTTTGGGCACCACAATGTAAGAAAGATATTAAGCCATTAGAGAGTGTCCAAAGGAAGGCAACAAAGATGGTGAAGGGTGTACAAGGAAAGTTGTATGAGGAGCTTCTGAGGTCACTTGATCTGTTCAGCCTGGAGAAGAGGAGACAGAGGGGAGACCCAATTGCAGTCCACGTCTTCCTTGTGAGGGGAAAAGAAGGGGCAGACTCTCATCTCTTCTCTGAGGTGACCAGTGACAGGACCCAAGAGAATGGTGTGAAGTTTTGTCAGGGGTGTTTAGGTTTTATATTAGAAAATATTTCTTCACCCAGTGGGTGGTTGCGTCCTGAAACAGGCTTCCCAGGGAAGTGGCAGTTAAGACTAATACAATTTCTCTCTCTCTTTGTTGTGTTACCTTCAAATAGATCTTAAACTTTCATATTTTATGGTAAAGAATCAAAGTGAACACCTTTTGAATTATGGAAGTGATTCATTCTACATTTCTCAACTCAATATGAAGTGAGCTCTCCTCTGCAATCACATAGCAGATAGCCTACAATTTTGACTTAGTATGAAAAATAGATAGGTTTGAACAACACTTGAGTCTCCTCCTATTTGATTCTCAGTTTAACATCACTCATGGTTTATTTTTAAATTTTAGATAGGCAAGAAGTTGCTATTTAGTTTATGTTTCAAACTGTGCTGATTGGCAATATGTGAGAATTAGTAAGGGGAAAATGCTGGTGGAGGTGGGAGAACGGCATTGAGGAAGGAGAGAAATGTTCATGACATATCAGCTGAAGTCCACTGCTCAGGGTCTTTGCAACAGAAAGAACATTCATTATGTAAGTGTTCTCAAGACCAAAATTTTATACCAAAATTTTAAACACTGAATTCAAGCACAGCACAATGCACTGTTATGCAGTTTTTAAAATTAACAGACTTCCATCTCAACAAAGTTTTAGGATTGTTTCACATAGAGAATGAGGATGAGGGAAAAGAGTTCTCCTTTTCACCTTGGTCATTGAATAGAAAAATATCAGAGTCAGTGAAATTCTTAAGCTGAGCTGCAGATATTCTGCTGCTGTAATAATGGCAGGTAAAATAGGCAAGGACAACAAAGAGGAGAGAAGTTTGTTTTTTCTCAGTCTTAAAAAGAACAACTAAACATAAATATGTCAAGACGGTATTTAAACATCAATAAAAAGAAAATAATTTATAAGCCCTGTGTTATTCTTTCTTAAAATGCCTATTAGGATTGTGAAACTGATAGTCACAAATATTGCAGTGTTTCAAAATTTTAACCAGCATAGAAATTTTTGTATGAGTTTGCAATTTTAAATTATAAGACAAAAGTACTTTAATTTTGCAAGCCTCTCCAGATTTGTTCAGGTTTTTTGATTCATAACTATTTCTATAACATTGTTAGTTTTCTTTTATACTTTACCACTTTGATATCTAAAAAAAAAAAGAGAGTTGAAAACATAATGAAGTAATATTTTTGAGAAATCAAGAATAACTATGGAATTGAGCAATGCATTAAAGTATATGTTAAATGCTAATTGTGTTTAAAATTTATAACACATTGGCAATATGCCCAGTTTTCAGAATTCATCATGGATTTGAGTATTTCCATTATGCAAATCTGGATATCTCAGCTGTAAAGTTTTATTGTGTTTCCAGTGCTTTGAAAAATCATTTTGCATTTAATTTATGTTTCTCAAACACTCACTTCACCTCTGATATTTCAAGGAATAACATGAAAGATGTTACCATGGTCCCTATTGTTCCTAAAGGTCAACATTTTCTATGAACAGTGAAAGCAAGGTGAAAAGTGATCACTGTAGTCTTCACTTTTCCTAAAGAATTCTTTGATTTTGTTCAACATTTGCCATTTTTCAGTCACATCAATCCTTACAAGAGAAAAGTGGACAAGATTCTGCAATTCCAGACAGTTCCTCTGCATTATCAACAAGTAATGTTAGAGCTGCCGCAGAAAGATCATCATTTTAGTTTGTGTAGCAAAGGTAGTAATTGCTCGCTACTTATGTATTTAATTATTTGTATGCTTAGTTCCACAAAATCCATTCTTTTATCAGACATATATTTATTCTGGAAATATTTCTACAAGGCTTTGTTTGAGCTCTTTTCTGATCTCTGATTCACAGCACTATCCTCAAGTTGCTCTCTCATAAACAGTTTCTCTGTTAGGTTGTCCTCTTTAGCTCTCCAGTTTTGCTAAATCTGAAGATTTGGGACTCTACTGTGATCATTCATGAGATACAGAATCTAAGCTGTTTTCTTTCCCTTCCTCCACATACATAAATCTCTACCCATTAAACTGCCTTCAGAATTACAATGCTGCAGACTTGTCCTTGATTATGCTAAACATTGTTTAGTCACTAGACTTTACAGAAGCTGAATCTAAGTAATTTGATATTATAAAATCTTACAATACCAAATAATCATGCTTAAATTGTGACAAACATATTACTATAAATTTTATGTATTAAAATAATTCAGATACTTAGGAATATGGATAAGAAGGTGATGATAGAATAATTCATATTAAATTTTCATAATATAATATTCATAGGTGAAACTGAGTTAAATCATGACAATCGTTGCAGCTTACAGTACAATAGTTTTTTCCACTATAATCTGAGCATCACGAGCATTGTTTATACCTTTTAAAAAACTTATTTCCAAATTGCTTTTCCCTTTAATTTTTCTTTTATGAGTTTGTCTTAACAATATGGTATCAATAACTACAAAAAATATTGTATAAATTTAATTCCATTAATGCTGTGTTGGAACACATATTTGCTAGGATAATAGTTGATAATAAGGACTTCAAGGTGCACAATGTTACATTAAAGTTGGAAAAAGAATTTAACAATATGCAGTATTTTCAATCAGAAAGAGTGCTTTCCTATTCAGATGAATATTTCTGACTGTAAAAGCTTCTAATGGAATATGAATATGAAGAGTTAAAATATTGGTGTTTGTATTTTATAATGTACACAATCAGGAATAAATATCTACCCATCTATCTATATATTCTATATATAAAATTCATAACTATATATTCATATAGTTATGAATATATGTTGTAGTTCAGACTTGTTAAAATTTTCCATGCCACCATGATGAGGGGCAGAGGCACAGCAGAAGTTACACGTGGAGCCACTGCCAGCATGTTGGCCACAAAAGGACAGGAGTAGGTGACAGGGGTGAAGGGGGCAAGATCCCTGGGAAAAAGATCCCCCAAGAACTGGGGCAGGGTAACTGCAATCAAGAGTTCTGAGTCTGCTTGCTCTCATTCCGGCCAGAGAACCCAGGAAGTCCCTACAGTCTCCACTACTACTCTCACTCTTGTCATCATCTTGATGCTGCCCACCTCTCCAACCTTCTGGTTTGCCACCACCTGCCACCATTGTTGTCACTTCCATGTGGCAGCTATCTCACTGCTGGAACCATGTGACAGTGTTGAGACTACCTTCATTCCTACCTTGGTGTTGCAAAAGGGAAAGAGTGATTTTTGGGTGAGATTTTCTCTGTTATTCTTTGGTTGTTGCTTTGTTTTGCCACATTCTCTATTTTAATAAACTATTATTTTTATCTATACTTTACTTGAATGTCTCATAATTCAAATTTACGATAATTTGGAGGAAGGAATTCCCATTGGAGGTCCCACCTCTTGACACATATTTTCTATAAAACCAAGATTATATAGTTTTTCAATTTAACCTAAGAATATTACTCAATCTAAAACAGCACTGTGCAATATACTTACATATGTTATCCTGTGCAGATTTAGTTGCTATATATAGTTGGAAATTTGAAGATTGTTTAGCCTGGAGAAGAGGAGATGAAGGGAGACCTCACTGCAGTCACAACTTCCTTGTGAGGGGAAGAGGAGGGGCAGGCACTAATCTCTTCTCTGTCGTGAACAGTGACAGTACCTGAGGGAATGGCCTGAAGGTATATCAGAGGAGGTTTGAATTGGATATCAGGAAAAGGTTCTTCACCCAGAGGGTGATTGAGTCCTGGAAGAGGCTCCCCAGGGAAGTGATCACAGCACCAAGCCTGATAGATTTCAAGAAGTGTTTGGATGATACTCTCAGGCACAAGGTGAGACTCTTAGGGATGGTCTTGTGTGGGGCCAGCAGCTGGACCAGATGATCCTTGAGGGTCTCTTCCAACTTAACATATTCTGTGCTTTGGTGAAATTCATAAACTGCGGGAGAGAAAAGAGATTTTAGTACCTTATAACTCAACATTTTTATTTACACTATAAAGCAACGAAATTTCTTACAGATCAGTTTAAAGACAGGCATGTTGGCTTTTTTGGTGGTTTTTTTTGGTTTTGTTTTTCATCACACAGATTACAATTTATGTTTTCCCCTCTATTTCTACCACAGGTCTCAAAAAGTAATCATATTGGGTTTTATCTTATGTGGTTTTGCTGAGATTAATTCCAAGTTCCTTTTTCATCAAGTTATTTGAAGTGAATATGAAATAACTAAATCTAAGGTTAGCACAAAAATTGTTGATATGTTAGGTGATGATGAAGAAAACACTGAGTTACAGATTATCTTTTTTTCTAGAAGCAGTAACTGAATACAGTAGGAGATCTTAATTTTTTTTTCTTTATAGATCTGATCATGTGCACTACAAATGAGATTTCAATAAACAAATAAGACTAGTGGTCTAAGCAGTGTGGAAATTCTAACATTGTCAGGAAGCAATTTGGTTGTTTAAATTGTAAATTATATTTACAATTTACAGTTAATTATAGAATATATACAATTAATTATAGAATGCTTATAAACCTTGTACATTGATTAAATAAGTTAAATTGTTCTCTTCATTCATTAGAGAAAGTGAACGCAATAAGGGAAATAAAGAGTGAATATGTTCTCATTCAAGATGAGCAATTATCTAATTCTATCCATGATAAAGCAAATAAAAAAAAATCACATTGAATCTAAATTCTAATGAGTCAAACACAAGAGCCTACTAAATTAATCTTGCAGTTGGACTATGCATCAGTATACAGAACATCATACTATCTTAAAATTGATTAGGAATAACCATATTAACCAGAGAAATCAGACCAGACAAACTAAAATTTTTTCACACTGCCACCTCTAGGGTTAATATCCTATGAATAATATTGCAGTTGAAGACTACCTCAGATGTACTGAAATATAAATTATCTTACACAAAACACTGCAAAATACACATGTTTAAACCACAAATTGCACCAAACATGAAGATGCAATTAAAAAAAAATAATTCCAAGAAACTGCTTAAATGTAACAGTGAGTATTGGAATCCTGTATTAATTTATACATAATTTGGGGGGAATTTTAAATGGTTGTTATACATAAGGTTCACCAAAAAAGTCTTCTGATTGTTCAGTGTAAACCACACTTGAGACATTTGATAATGTTGTGAATAAAGTCTACATGAACAACTAAACTTATTGCAATTTGTAGTTAAATTTAGATAACTGAAAGGGCAATAAAATCTTAGTGCAAGTATGCATATAAATTAGATATATTTTGCATTTCCAATTTATTTAATTGCAATATTTTAATTACTTGTACAATAAATTGTATAATTGCTTAATGAGAACTGGGAGTAATTATGCTTGCCATTGTATATCAAAAAGGAAACAGTGTTTTCTTGACAAAACCATTTTGCAGAAGTATTATATAGAGAAGATCCATAATTAAAGTAGTGTCAAGACATATTTAATATGTTTTATTCAACTATGACTGAATTCAAGAAGCCTTTCTATTTTTTTTTTAGATGGTTCTTGGAGTGGATCCCAAATAACACTAAAATCTACTAAAATTCCTACAAATTGATTAGAATCTATTGAAATTCCTACAAATTAATTAGACAGTTCCCTCATCTCTTGCTCTCTGTGTTCTTTCTTTTAAAAAAATGCAGATCCAGCAAAGCATTAACAAAGGACTTAGTAAGTTGGTAACCATCTTACTGTCTGGTATCAGAAGCAAAGCCACATTAAGGAAACCTGGGAAGTTCTAGTTAGAGGTTGCTTATTGTTGTTTCTTACCTCCAGTGTTGCTTACCTTAGCTTCCAATCAGAAAGTCCTCTTTTTATGAAGTTGTGTGTTTGTGGTTTTAGTTTAGTTTCACAAGATTACATGTTTTGTGGTTTTAGGGCAATAGCTACAAATTCCAACTCCCTCTATCCAATACTGAAGCTTTTAAAACTTGGGGTTTGGGTTATCACTGCCTCTACTTCCAGGAAAATGTGAGATTATCTTATGAAATTTTATAATGCAGAGTTCTTTGTGGACCTTTCACAACCTCTTTGATTGGAGAGGCAATAGAGTTAGAATAATTTTGGAAGGAGGATTTTTTTTTATTTTAAGCACTTGCTGATCAAACATTATGAACATGTCTTAGGCGGAGAAATGTCTAATCATGGAATTGAACAGATGTGGAACTGAACTAATGTATTTTGCTTGTGCTAATTAGGTAAAGTTCACGTACCCAAACCTACTGGTGCCATCAGGTTAAGAAGTGAAGTAGTGTACAAAAATCTTTCATCTAATTAGAAGAAGTATAATGAGGAAAGTCCAGGACACAGTAAGAGAAGTCTTGACTGATTTGCCTCTGAAACCACCAACCAACCAACCAACAGCAACAAAATGCTTTTATTGAAGAGCTTACAATTGCCTAGTTACTGGAGAAATTATAGTATAAGATTCACAGTTGTTGATGTAAACCTCCTGTGCAAATACAGTGCTAGCTGCAAACTTCTGTTAGTCTCTAAAAGCAGTTGGTGCATCAGTTGAAACATAGAAAAAACTAAGTTTTTATTGCTTTTTGGAAGTTTTAGAAGATTAGAGATGCTGAAGCACGACAATAGGAAACACCTTTCAACAGGCAAGATTACCAGCACATTGCATGATGGCTATTGTAACATTGTAAGAAGAAAAGTCAATCTAACATAACACTCATAGAATCATTTAGATCAAAAAAGATGCCATTCTGCAATAGATCTGGAAAAGTAGAATATAACTGAAAAAGATTATCAGATGTTAGCTAAAAGAGAAGATGCTGAGTCTATTGCTAATTATTATTGGAAATGAAGATTAGACTCCATTGACCACAGCATCTCAGAAGAGGAAGACCAATCTTTTTCCCTTGATGTTCACCTTAAGGGAATGAGGTCCTGTGAGGGAGATTGCTGGCACTGGAATACTCCAAATATTCCAAATTTCTTCTGTGATGAACACAGGACTACACTACTGTTTCCACAACAATATTCTATTATCTGATTGTTTCTTTTACAGTTTGATCAGGAGTTGGCCTTATTGACAACCTGTCAGGCTTCTTATTTCTGAAGCCTTTGGAGGAAAAGTTCTTACTGGGTTTGACTATTTTTACTAACTCATTTATATCACAAACTCTTGGACAGCCTTATTACATTTTAATATTTAATCTGCCAAAAATTGATTCTTCCTACTGTAATCATGTGGACTTCTTGAAGTGTGGCCTCTGTTTTCTAATCTTCTGTACCCTGCTGTTTAGGTGTTTGAATTTGTCTCATCTCCCTGTTCTGAATTTGTTTCTTCTCAAAGTTTTTCTGTGGTAACTTCCATTGACCTGAGCTCTTTGTAAGATGTCCTTAAGCAGTCTTCATGACATTGTTAAAGGTTTCATTCTTATAGTCATCTGCTAGAAAAGGAAAAAAAGTTTACCATCTTCTGATTAGAAAAAATGTTTGATTCTAGGTTTAATGTATTTCCATAAGCCATTGCTGCTTCAGGTCCACTGAAATAATGTCAGTAAGTGAAGTAATTATTCATAAAAGTAAATGTGTGAGTTCATAGAAACTCGTATCCCAGTAGGCTTAGTAACATATATTCCAAAGGCTTTGTATTCAAAATCCTCATAAAGCATATAGGTAAAGGTAAATCAGAGGTTTTAAGAACTGGAGAAAGAGATAAGGAAGTTACTAGTAATACAAATTCAGAGAAGCAAAAGTGATTTATATGGAGCCTGCAAGAAAATCAATAACTAACTTCAGTTGGCAAAGGTAAATATCTAAATAATGTTGTTTCTGGGAGGACTATTTTGTTTCCTTCTTTTCTAACAGGAGTTTGCAGAAATAAAGGTTAAGTATCCTTGGTTAATGCATATTTTTGATATACATGCACACCATACCAAAACACAAGCAAAGTTCTTTAATGAAAATAAATCCTTAAAGCAATCAGAATGGACTGTAGTTAGTGAAATCTAGGTCATTTAAGCAAGACTGTTTTGTGTTGGTCTTTTTTTATTTTTCTTCAAATGTATTTGAAATATTTGTCTAATTTTAATTGGGAAGGAGAATGATACAGCAGACAGGAAAGGAGTTAAGGGCATTAAAAGCTGTAAGAGTAAATTGTAAATATAATTTATTTAAACAATAATTACAAAACCCACCGCAACAAGGAAACTAAATATTTCTGAGAATTCTGTTAAGAGATACAACAAGTGATCGTTTTAAGTCCAAGACTGTATAGCTGCTATAAAATTCATAGAAAAAAAATCAGAACATAAAAGAAAGGAAAAAAAAATAAAGTGAGACAATCGTTTTTCTGATAAGATGTTCTTTGATAAGTATTTGTGACAATAATCATTTTAATTTGAACAGATACCCTGGAATGCCCTGTTTTTGCAGTAAGATTCAGAGAAACTGAAGCAAAGAGCAAAGAAGTCAGATGTAACACTTCCTTATACTAGAATCAAAACCAATTATGAGAACATAATAATTTTAAATTATTCTTTAAGTAAGTTATATATATAGTTTCCTATCAGTCTAATGTACATTTGTGATTTTTTTTTTTTAATTTCTGCAGGAATGCCTATAAGATACTGCTTACAATCAAGCTTATGTCATTATTATATGCTTTCTGACTGTATCAATTCATAAATAAAGAGATATGTGGAGTGCATGGCAGACATAAAATAACTTGAGCATGTAATCTGAAATTAGACATTTTTAACTGATTATGAAAATATTCTGATAGCTATCAGTTGTTTTCTCAAATATTTTTCTATGCTGTAGAATTCAATAGTATTAGGCATAGCTCTCTTATTGCCTTCTGCAATTCTTCTTTACCCCATAAGACTGAAAAGGTTCAGGGTAGATCAGATGATTAAGGTGAACCTTATATTTCTGAGGATCTAGCTGGGTTGGGGTTCTTCAGAGTGATAATAAAGCTGTGAGACTGTATTCAGTTACTAGCATATCTATTGACTGGCACCTCATAATGCACATTTTACTTCAAGGAATACCATTTATCAGCCAGATTACGGGTAGAATGGGTTGCCTAATACTCCTGTGATACAAAGAAATTTTGCTTTTGTCTTTCCTTGGGGAACAAAATCAAAAAAAGGAATAAGTAAATAAGTATCACAGGAACTATGACTGGAGGTGACTATGACTGGAGTACTGCAATGGATGGCTATAAGCTCTTGATAAGGGAAAGGAAAGGAGGGAGAGGGGTGAGGTGGCTGTGTATATCAGGGAGAATTTCAACTGTATAGAGCTCAAGAATACTGATAGTAACGCTGAGTGCCTGTGGGCGTGTTATGAATAAATAAAGGATTTGTTCACTAAATTTGTATTATAAAAAGGTCAAAAGCTATGTCTGTTAAAGAAATGTCAGAAAAAACCTGCTGAAAGAGCATGACTTGCTAAAATTGTTGAATTGTTGTCCCCCTTCACCAAAAAGGGGAAGAGAAAATTTTGCAATAAAGGAGTCTTTTAAATTGGTTCTAATCTATTTCAAGTTTGTAAAGTTTATTGAAGTTTTGTAATACATTGTACTGAAGCTTTGTAATACATTGTACTGAAGTTTTTGCTTTGTTTTATTAATCCGAATTGTTAAAATCTTGAATAAGGTATAAGCTATGAGTTGTAATAATAATGAAACCATAAAGGCCATGAATCGCTATGACTTGGCATTCTTGAACCACCGTCATGAGGGAAGAAGAGGAGACACCCCCCCCGTGGCAACAGGATCATGGCAGGAACAGGACAAACTATGGTTGGAGAACTTAAAGGGAGCTGAATCCTGATTGGAAAAGCTACAGAAGGACTGAGGGGTATAAAAGGCAGGGCGCGAACCGTTGGAGGCGCTCCGCCACGTTTGGAAGCAGGAAGCTTCAGGCGGAAGCCCAGCACTGTATTTGCTTGCTGCTGCTTGCTATTCAATTTAATAAATTCTAATTGGACCTCATCTAATTAGTCGTCTACTTGATTAAATTATAGCAGGTGGAAATCAGGGAGAAGGCTAACATGGCAGACATCCTGATGGGAGTCTACTACAGATGAATTCTCTTTTTCAAAAGTGTCAGAAAAATCAATATTTTTAAATCAAACTTCTAACATCAAAATTATTTACAGGAAATTACACCAAACCCCAAATAATCTATTTCTAGTACTGTTTTGTTCTAATAGTATAACTGATGTCTTAATCTTATTCTTGAAAAATACTCTGGAGGCAATTTCTGAAAACTTTTTCTCAGCTGCTATATGTTTTGAAGAGGTGTACTTGTGAAGAATCTGTATTTTTGTCTCTGTCTAGTGGGAAAGAGGTGGGTATGAAAAAGAAAAGATATGAAAAAGTGGTAAGGAACAGTGAGGCAAGGGAAGTCTTTTCCACAACTGTGAATGAAGTGTGGCAGGAAATTATGATGGTGACAATTCAATAAGTTTTCACCTGGAAGATGAGAAGCAGATCTTGCTCGGTGCAGTACAGCCTTGGAAGATAGGAAATGATAAGATGCCTCAGCATTTTATCTTATAGGTTACAAGTTTTCCTAAGGTATGATTTGCATTGTAAATAAAGACTGGAAGCTATTGAATATAATGTCTCTTCAAGGTGCTACTTATGCAGTATTTCCCATTTAAATAACGTGTATCAGATCCCCGGTCCTTCCATGAGCATTCCATATATTAGAAGGTCAACACTAAAGAATGCACTGTGAGCAGGGTATTACACAAGCAATGGCCTGTATTTTACCTTTGATCTTGCAGGAGAGAGTAGCAACATGACTAAGTTTATCCACAGAGCCAGATTCACCCTTGAGTTCTTAGGTGAGTTGGAAGTTAAAAATTCAGTTGCAAACTATATAAATCTTCAAGAAGCAGGATGAAGTATGTCTTCTAAGACACTTCCTAAGTAATCCAGTAAGTTGCCAGTGTGGAGGGAGGGAAAGAGAGCCTGGCAGACTATGTTTGGGTTTTTCTTTCTGATCAAATATGTTTTGCAGTTGTTTTTATTTCGACTGTAATGTTCTCTCACCTGCTAATTTATATTTACTATTGCTTTTCTATGTGTATACTTGTTGGTGATCCTGTAATATCCTGCAGAGATTGGATATATTGCATTATTTATGAAGGATTTTTCTTCTTTTATAATGCATGGAACCACACAGGGCACTGGTTTATTAACATTTAGACGTAACCTCCTATTTTCTGTGTGTGTATTTCTGGTGTATATTAAATGTGTGTGTTTTAACAGTTGCTGATTCAGTACCATAGCAAATTTTTATAACTTTACAATATTTTTCACTTTATTAGTATTTTGTTATAACTTGTGAATTATACTTGAAGTCTGTCCACAGATTCCTGTAACAAAGATGACAAAAATCCCAAATACCCAGCATATCCAGTGACAAGAAACCAGATGGGTATGTTTTTCATTTGTTCCAGTTAGAAGATTTTCAGTGAAATTAGAATTGTCAATATCACTTTCATTTTCAAGTGCTGTAACTCCATTCTTCTTTTATCCTTTGCACATGTAATATGCTGTTAGTAGAAANTCAGTTTATTACACACAGGATATGTAAAAAAATCCTCTCAATCATGCCTAATTTTCATGAAGTGTCTTGTTATTTGCCTCAGTAATTTCTCAGTCATTCACAGTAGTTTTAGAAAGAAAACATTTCATTAAATACTGCTTTTGACCATGTTGAAGAGAAGGTATAGTTTCAATATTTTCTAACTTTCATCTTTTCACTGATCTTTTGTATGAGCAACACAGAGCTTAGCTGAAAGTTTTTATATTTGTTCCTCTACTGTACTGTGGAAATTTGTGTTGCTGTGAATAACTATTTTGGCCTTTTCTACCCAATTTCAATCTAGGTCATGTCTTTCAGAGGTGCTATAATAATGGGTTTAATTATCTTTCCAAAATACGTCAATGGTACGGATGAGCTGATCTCTTTGGCAAATCCATCCTATAAACATTGACTCATCTTTCAAGTAAGTTTTCTTATGACTGAGCAGAGAATGTAAAGGAGACTGGAGTGTTTTAAAAGAAAAAAGATCTTCTAAACATGAGACATTACAGATTCAGAGTCATACAGTTATTAACATATGCAATTTGCATTTTGCAAGTGCATAAAGTTCATTGTCTAGTTGTAAAAGCACAAGATTACTGTAATCTCATTTTTCTGAGAATTCAGTGAATTTTCAAGGAGAAATATAACCACTGAACGGCTTGAAATCACATAGCTAGCTATTAAGAGCAGATGATGTTATGTTTGATCACTTCTGGCTAAACTTGTCAAGAAAATTTCTGCCCTTATAAATTCATCTTTAGGCTAAAGCTTTGATTTTACTTTGTTAAAAGTTTCTGAAAAAGATTCTGCATAAAGCATTAAGGAAGATAAAGGTTGCTTTTCTAAATGATATTTATATTAATGATGTCTAATACATAAATTATTCGTTAGTAATTAAAATTTCAACTATCAGTTGAGTTAGCTTATAATTAATTTGAAAAAAATAGACTAGCAAAATATAGTGATTAAACAAGAAAATCGTCTTACTATAATTACTATAAAGCTGTTATTTGGTACTGCATAATATTTCTATAAATATTTCGTTTTAAAAGAGGATTTAGAAACAAGATATTGTCACTGAGAAAAAAAAAATGGTTGAAAGTTACGCCAAAGTGCTTCACCTACATTCTAAAACTACCATACGACAGATAAGTTAAAAATGTAGGTGAAGCATCTTGCCAAAGCTTTTGGCTTATGTGGCACATTGAATTAAAAATCATCTGTAATCCCTGTTTGAATAGGATGATTGGGCAAAATTCTGCATGATTCTGAAAGGAAAATGTCCCTTTCTAGGCAGCTATACGGTTTGTATTTTCAGGTGACTATTTTAATTTGGCTACAGTTAAGTGGCTTTCTAGGTCTGACAGGAAACTGAAAATAGCTGGATACCATTTGTCCAGGTGTGGACACTCCAATACGCCAAAGGACAGCTGTACCTCCTGACACATCCTGTCTACCTGTGGGAGAATGGTCTTAGGAAAAAACCAGCATGGAACAGCTTGTTGAGACCTGAAGAGGAAGACCATCAAGTTGTGAGCTATCCGAGCACGAAAGAAATACATATACCTGGACTTTTTTAATAACTCCTAATGTTATTACATGTTCTCTCAGTTTTGTATGTTCTTTGTTATATACATACGCACATATATATTATATTGTTCAGAATAGTTCCCCAGTTGTCCTTCATGTTCTCTCTGTTTTCCTATTGGTTGAGATCTGCCACAGTGCAGTCTCACCATATATGGTTATCTCTTCCCCAGTTTTCCATATACGGTTGTTGCCTTTCCTTCTTTTACCATAAGAGAGGATTTGCATGCTCCTCCCAATCTCCACCCAAGTTCTGGAACCTTCCTGAACCCTCTATATAAGCCTGAGTCTCATTTGAATAAACTGCCATTCAGTCTCGCCCCTTCTCTGAGTGTGTTGTGTCCCCACTTACCCTTCAAAGCTGTCTTATCTACCCCATTTGTTTCCCCTTTATTTTATTATAGGAACATAAAAGTGTAAGAAACTAAGAAGAAAAGGTGCATCTCTACTTGTTTTTTCACTGTAATTCCTGATGAACTAATGCAGAGCATTTGGTTAAACTGACTGATTTGTCTTCTTTCTGTGATAGACTTAAATGTTGCTAATGTCTTAAACATTGTCAACTCATAGAAATATTCTTTATCAAACTGCAAAGAAACACCTGTCCAACTGCAACCACTGAAGCACTCCTCCTGTCCCCTTAGTATGCCTCCTGACTGGAATTTGGACTGTGATGGGAACCTGAGATAAGACTGTTGTCCAGTTACCTGAGGTCTAAGGAGAAGCAAACAAGGCTCAGGGAAGAAAAACATATCCATGAAGAAAGTCAAACACAATAGCTGGGCTAAGAATCAGCCCTAGCTGGGCTCTGCGGGTGAAGGAGGAAGAGAGTTTTGGGGGTGTGGTGGAGAAGTCTGTACACACAAAACAGAAGAAGCCTTCCTATGGGAAGGCCACATACACACACGGCATTCACATGAAAGGCAGCTGAGAAAGGATTATAAGCCATCAAAGACCTGCAAAGCACCCTCTGACTCATTTCAGAGTCCTTCCACCACCAAAGGACTGCACATGATCCAAATGATTCAACAAATCCAGAGCCTGTTGCAAGAAAAAATGTTTTCCCTGAGGAAAACATTCTGGAATCTCCTGAATGTATATTAATTACCCTCACCATTGAGAAGACCAGAAGAAGCAGACCCATGGGATGCTGCGTGTTCCATAGAGTTATGACATATGTTCTATTACACCTCTCTGTCACTCTCTTTCTTCCCCACCTCCTCCATTTTCCTACTTCTTTCTCTTTCTACCTCACATTTACTGTTAATAAAATCCATACTATTGACTTTGGCATATGGACTCATTTGCAGATTAATTCCGGGAGAGGCATCTCTCCAAAAATTTTAATTACCAGATCATGACTCTTCCCATACTGATTTGTTTTAACATTAAAACTTTCTCACCTTGTCTGTAATGACAAAACTACTTTGAGAAAAATCTACCCAGTCAGCAAGGCGGCAGAAGCAGAAGCAGAAACTGAGGTAAGTCTGATAGTGAGCGACAGACTGAGCTGTACACAGGAGTTTCTGAGCTCAGGGGCAGCAGAACAGCAGTCTGGAGCCTTATCTGGACCCATAAGCCCTTGTGAGCCAATCAGATGGAGAGAGGGCAAAGCCAAGAGCATCTGTGGGAAATTTAAATGGCTCTAGGGAGTGCGAGCAACCCAGAGTATGACAAACAGAGCAAACAAACAGGACATGGTGCTACAGAAGGACATGGTGTAACAGTTTGCCAGGTAGTTCATGTAGGAGGGTGCAACTAGCCTCCCTACTCCTGAGACAAGACAAAACACTTGGTGTTTTTTCCCTGCCCAAGTAGAACAGAGTAACGGTTTCCACAGTTAAAAACCATTGCTAGTAGAAGCATGGCAACCCAGATAGAGCTCCCTAAAAAGCATTCATCTGTCCAGGTCTTCAGTTGCAGGGGATGTTTGAGCCTGGCATTAATATCAGAAAACAGCAGAGATGACACCTGCATGTGGTATGACCGAGGAGATGATCTGTTCAACTTTACCTGTAATTTAGAGAGAAGGATGTTTTGGAGACCATGCCAAAGGCTTTACAAAATCCAAATAAATTACTTTGGTAACCCTTCCCTTCTCTGCTGATGTAGTCTCTCCATCATAGAAGCCCACCAGGTTAGGCAGGACTTCCCTTTGATGAAACTGTGCTGCCTATCCTGAATTATCTCCCTGTCCTCTATATCCTTTAGCATAGTTTTTAGGAGGTTCATTCTGTGATCTTCCCAGGCACAGATATGAAGTTGTCACATTGATATTTTCCAGGGTCCTCCTTTCTACCCTTTTTAAAGTTGGTTAAATATTTTCCTTTTTCCAGTCACCTGAGACAACATCCCACCTCCACGATTTTTCATATATCACAGAAAGTGGTTTGGCAAGTACATCAGCCCTCAGGACTCTGGGATACAGCTCACTGAGTCCCATAAACTTATGTACATTCAGATTTCTCAGGTCACAAATCAGATCATGAATCTGATCTTTGCTTACAGTGAGAGGGACTTCCCTAGTCCCCATCCACCCAAAAGTTCTTGGACGAGATGTTTCCCTTGAAGACTGAGTCAAAAAAAGTTGTTGAGTACCTCAGCCTTCTCTTTATTCATTGTTATCAGTTTACCAGTGTTTTTTATCACAGGAAGTATACTTCTTTTACTTTGCTTTTCTGATAAAGTAACTCTATAAACCTGTCCTGTTATTCTTTGTGTCCCTTGCCAGCTTCGGTTCCAGCTTTGCCTTGACCTTCCTCACCTCATCCCTGCATAACCCAGCTTCACTTCTTACCTTCCTTGCCTGATTTCTTTCTCTTTAGGATTGCTAACTCTTGCACTCTGTGGAAGGCTTCCTTAAATATCTGCCAGCTCTGTTTTGCTCCCTTATTCCTGACAGCAATCTGCCAGGCGATCCCACTGATATCTCCCTTAAGAGCTGGAAGTCTGCTTTCCTAAAGTTCTGGGTCCTAATTTTACTCCTTATCTGACCCATATCCCTCAAGACTGCAAATTCAAGAGCTGCATGACCACTGCATCTCTGCAGATGGAGCAAGAAGGATTTGCCACTTGGCTCCTCTTGGTCAGGTGGCCTGNTGAAGACTGAGTCAAAAAAAGTTGTTGAGTACCTCAGCCTTCTCTTTATTCATTGTTATCAGTTTACCAGTGTTTTTTATCACAGGAAGTATACTTCTTTTACTTTGCTTTTCTGATAAAGTAACTCTATAAACCTGTCCTGTTATTCTTTGTGTCCCTTGCCAGCTTCGGTTCCAGCTTTGCCTTGACCTTCCTCACCTCATCCCTGCATAACCCAGCTTCACTTCTTACCTTCCTTGCCTGATTTCTTTCTCTTTAGGATTGCTAACTCTTGCACTCTGTGGAAGGCTTCCTTAAATATCTGCCAGCTCTGTTTTGCTCCCTTATTCCTGACAGCAATCTGCCAGGCGATCCCACTGATATCTCCCTTAAGAGCTGGAAGTCTGCTTTCCTAAAGTTCTGGGTCCTAATTTTACTCCTTATCTGACCCATATCCCTCAGACTGCAAACTCCACCAATGCATGATCACTGCAGTCCATGCTGCGTCCAATCTTGATGTCCCCAATCAACTCATTTATGCTGGTGACCATCAGACTCCAGTATCAAACAAAACCAGTAATGTGCTGCTGTTAAGGCTGACATATAAAGACAGGAAAAGACCTGGAGAATGTGGACATCTATCCCCCTACCTCTCACATGCTGAGTGCTCTACACTTTGAGCAAATTCTCTTCACTGAAATTTTGTCTTTTGAGTATGGAAAAGATATGTAAATGTTTCAGAAGCCCTAATTTACACTAATTATTCAAATCAATAAGTGTATTATTATCTTTTAAATTGAATTTAAATTAAATTATATTTTTCCGTATTACCTGTTTAATCAGAATACTTACTGTTTTATACATTGGAAAATGGCTTTTGTTTCCAGTGTATGTATAGGCATATGTAGCTCCAAAGTACCTGTACTTTTCCTGTACTGAAGATTCACTCATTTTGTTTATACAAATTCCTAAAAGAATGCTGGCTACTTTTCTGATATAAATCAACAAAGAGAAAGAAAATATAATTTTACAAATCAGGGGATCCTGTGGAGACTGAATGATTTTCAAGGTACTTATACTTGATTTGAATAACTGATTCAGGGAAGTGCATGAGTGTGAGTAATTCTGTTGTCAAAGTCAATAATGGAACAAGAAGCCCAGGACTACACATATAAGCCAGTACTTCTGTTTGTGTGTCTTCTATTAGCTCAAAGTGATAGCACCTGAGGTTAGGGATGCAAGGAATTCAAAAGGATTTTCCTTCCTCCTTATTTCACATCCTTTGATTTCAGAGTATGAGAGTCTCTGTAGTATTTGGACACTCCCTCATTGCCTCAGGTTTCCTGACAGCACGTTGATCTTATGGATAAAGTGGTAGGAAAGCCTGAATGTTCTGTCTACTTAATCTTATATCTGTTTAAGTTTTTGATTTGACCTTTGAGTCTTCTGCCCCCCACTGAGACATGCTACCTACAATGCTGCAGATATGAGGCAGAGGCATACTACGATACAGAAATCCATTGCAATTCACGCTTTATAGTATGCCATTGTGAATGTCAGATAACAGTAAGTATTCTTTGTTTGACTGAGTTTTTGTCAATTCTGAATAACAATCTAAACCTAAAAATGATTGCAAAAATTTGTGACTAGGAATCTTAGAGTACGGTTAATAGGCAACTTAATTCACTTTGTCTTGAAAAAATCACTATGTACACAAGGAGGTAAAACTGAAAACTGTTAAAAGCTGAATTAATTACACTTAATTTTGAAACAAGAACGAAGTTGCAGCTACTGCTTTGCATATAGGTTGTTCTTGTATGTTGTATTTAATGTGGCTTTTTTAAAAATATCTAGTTATTGTCTGAGCAGCTACTGAATTTCTGGAATCCAGCATTTTTAGTGTTGTATGACAGTAACTTCTACAAATAGATGTGAAATTAACATTAGTTTGAGACAAATAAAACCTAAAAAATAATAGATTAAAAATAAATAAAGGCAGAAACCAACAAAATTTCAGCCAGAATAGACAATCTGTCTTCCATTTCCATAAAAACCTATTTGAAAATAGGGGAGGAAGGGAAATTAAAGAAATCTGAACAGTATGTAAAAATACCAAAACATTAAAGGAAACTTAAGACATTTGTTAAACAAAAGCTATCTGCAATATAAATGCAATTCATTTAAAATAAGAACTGTGAAATTAAATACAAAATACAGTTCACAAAAAAAGGTAGAAGTTTTTTATTATTTTTTACATTACTAAGTAAAATTTGGAGGGTAGCTATTAGTTATTCTATTAAATACTTTATGATTGTACCAGTACTTTCCTTATAAAAATAGAAAAGGGCATTGCCTGACTGCAGTTTATATTAAATTTCTTGAAGTCATACAGACCCAAAACTTTTTAGCATACCTCTAGTGATATGTTCCTTATTCTGTTGCTTTTTCAACCTTTAAGAGGCACAGAAACACTACCACGAATAGTGACAGAAAAGACCTCCAATTTGTTCTGTGCAATATTTCTTCTCTAGTAACCTCAGCAGAGGCCACATTTGGAATTCAAAACTGAATAAAGCACTCTGAAAAGAAAGACATCTCATAGTAAAAAAAAAATCATGTTAATTTATCATCTTGAAATATATAGTTAAAATATAACATTAATTTGGTTGATATTCCTGTCTGAGAGAACAGAAGAGAACAGTTGGAAGGAACTTACAATGATCATTTAGTCCAACTGCTGACCACTTCAGGGCTGGCATAGTTACATTACAGCTTTCTTGATACCATTTTTAAAACCAGCTTTTTCAAGCTATCCCTAAGACCCCTGAGAGGAAATAGAACTTCTCAAATTATTTGATTAAGAACACAGATTTCAGCATTGTCTAAGCTTTCTAGGCAATGTGTAGAAATAGGGTCACTACAACTGAAGACATTCAGTTAAATAAGTTTTTCCACAGTTTAGAAAATAGGAACCCGAAACCAATAAAGATTTCAGAGCCTTAAATAGTACTTTCTTTGGTTGGTTCATGCAGAAAATTGATAGCAGGCCACCAGTTTAGAAACTGAGAGACAAAATGAAGTAAAGCAATCATACTTGGAAATAGAGGAGGCCTTGTGCCAAATCTTTCAGAATGCACCTCTATGTTCCTAAATATTGAATAATCGAGATCTACAAATTCTATTTTTTTATCATTTATACCAGAAGCAATATAATGGACCTTATTTAGCTTTGATGAAATAGTGCTTTTTTGTTGTTTTGTACTGCTGTAAAATATAATGTACCAAATATGGTCTGTGAATAGGGAACAGAGGCACTATATCAGAAACAATGTCTGAAAGCAGTTGCTTTTAGCCTTTTGAAAGAGTATTAACGCTGCAGTGAAATGAGAAATCAAAAATAAAGAAAAACTGGAAGTTTGCAATATGCTTAAAGACTCCTTTAGAAGTTATTGTTTAGTTGGTCTTTTTTTTTTTAATATATTATTAAGTGTTGAGACACAGAGAGCTTGATATTATTTCACAGAAATGGAACTACTGGCTGAAGAAGCATGAACCCTGGAAAAAGACAAGTTAAATTTTTATCATGCTGAATCTGAATAGAACTACATAGATACAGGACTTTTTAATCCTGCTTTTGTGAGAAAGAATAAGGCTTCAAAGCTGAAAATATTATACAAATTCAGAAAACAGAAAGATGTATATAAAAATGGCAGAAATGTAAATATTACAGAGGCAGTTTATTGTTTGCTTGATAAATGATGTGACTGTCTTGAGATACCTCCTTCCTGACACTAAAAGTCTTTTACTAGGTGGAATCTGATATAAATTTAACAGTTTTGCCACACAGCAGTAACTAATGATATATTAGCTCTCTTTTCGTTTTGTGGCCCTGATGTTTACTTTCTGAAAATTTCTAGTTCTCTTCAACAGCTCTTCTTCAGGTGTACCAATACTCAAGCCCACAAAGGGCAAATACTAAGTCAAAGAATTTTCAATTCATTTGTGATTTAAAAATTACACCACCATGTATTCAGAAACATTTCTATGATTCTACAAGATGTATTTCATTAATCTTCCCTTTATGCCTGAAGAGGGGTGTGCAAATAGTCATGTTTTAGGGTCTTTAGTCCATGTTACCCTATAGCCTTGAAAGAATGGGGAGAAAAAGAAGAAAGTTGGTCTTTCTGTCAGAATATATTTTTCATGGAGCAGCTTGCCTGATTAATAATAAACAGATCTTTTTCTCCAAACACATCTTTTGTTTTGTAAAAATGGTTGCTTCTGGGTCTTTACTGTCATATAAAGATCAATTTTCTAGGTTAGTCATGAAGATGTAGACTTGCAATTGTGACCACAAAGTATGAAATAATTCTTTCTCTAAATAGAGAAAGTGGGGAGTAGAAAAGAAGGCTTTTGAGTAAAGCAATAAACCCTTTTTGAAGAGATCAAAGGATCAACAGTATTTATTTTTCAACAAGTGAGCCATGAGAGGAATATTCCTGAACCTTCTTAAGCTATTTGCAAATTTAGATATATCCAGATCTAGATATCTCACAAGTAAGCAGCTGTAGGAAACTATGGAACTTATGTGTGAAGCATTACAATGGCTAGATAATACTCCTAAAAAAGACTGTATTGGAAACCTCCCCTCCATAAGACTGTGTGAGAAGTGTTTGTTCATAACAAATTCTTTGTGTTTTCCTTTGCACACAAACACCACAATAGACTGAAATATATCTATATATATATCTCTATATATATAATTTTCCTTTCTGAGGAAATATTAATTTTTATGCATGCTTTTAAAACCAACTGGCTTTACATGCTCTCATTTACTGGTGTGGATTGCTGCCAGCTGCCTTTCATTCTTGCTTTATTATGCAGAACCCTGCTCTGTCCCTCTATTCCCCATTCTTTATAGGGGGCTTTCAGCAATAAAATTTAACATGTTTGCTGTTATAAGAAAAATAGCAAAATAGGTTTTGATTAATATTCTAAGTTGTAACTTGGCATAGAACTTTGTGATCACAGACTGTGGTAGTTTCAATAGATGTTTTCTCTATAAATTTCTGCTGAACTTTGCCTATTAACCTTTTCTTGGAATTAAGATCCTGTAGGATGAGTACTCACTTAAGCATAAGATATTTGGTAAAAGATTCCTAAGGGATTTGACACAAAATTCCTCTGATCCAAAGTGTCTTGCCATTTATTTTTGACTTCACTAGTTTGTTGAAAACGAGTTGCTTGACAGAGTCATGTTTTACATATGGTCTGATCTTGTTAGTCTGCAATGTTACAATTCTCATGTTTTCTGAGAGGCAGAATTTTAGAGTGAGTTGCTGTGCACTGGTTGCTAAGCTTTCTTCTGCACATACCCTTCAGCAGCTGTCACAGACACTGTAGAATTATGCAGGCATATTGGAAGGATCTGTATACCATCCCCTAGTGCTTACTCACCTTAATCTCTTTTTGTAGCAGAATTTATGAATTATGAAGCTTGAATTAAATCAATCTTTGCTGCAACCAAATGCTCTTGCATTTTATCAATTCTTCTATTATGACAGACTTCTTGAAATCCTTAGCTTTGTACACGTCTGGTTTAGAAGACGGGCAAGACAATGGAGAACACAGTACAAGAGTCATGGGGGGTTTTCCCCCTCCCTTTCAGATTGTGGTGCAGGGTTTTTTGTTTGGTTGGTTTTGTTTGTTTGTTTTGGGTTTTTTTTTTTTGTTTGTTTGTTTTGCTTTGGTTGGTTGGTTGGTCTGGTTTTGATTTTTTTTTATTTGTTTTGGGGGTTTTAGTTGTGTTTTTTTTTCTTTATTAGTATTTTCTAGTCTTTTAGATGATGTAAAATTCCTCAGGCATGGAGAAGTAAGAGAGTGAGTAACGTGTACCCGGAGATGACTAACCCTTAGCTTATCTCTTGATTATTGCTTATCTTCATGATTGTCTTTTGTAACTGGAAAAGGGTATGTGAATTATCAGATCAGCTGCCTTCTTTTGCTTGTGACTCAGCTCTCAGTAACTGTAGTAAAGTTTCTTTTCAGTAAGGCAATGACTAAGGATGATGAAAAAGCCTTTCTGTATACTATACTGTGCATGCTGTACCAGCACATAAACTGGTAATGATTTAAAGAAGTGCATGGCTTATGACTGAGAGCAGACATGCTGGAAAATTAAAACGCTGCCTTACTATTAACTATCCTATATGAAAAAAAACAAGTTGCTCTTAATAATTAAATATGCAGTCACAAGATTGATCCTTGACAGAGTAACCTAAGCATGGATATACACGATGCTTTCCAGAGTTTGTTCAAGCTGTATCAAGTTTATTCATGTCAGATATTTTGTGTGTTCTAGTATCTTAAACATCAGTATTTGATCCACTCCACATAGCAGAAAGAATGTCTCCATAAAGGGTGCAAACATTTCAGCTCTAGTAGGTGCATTGGTACATTTGAAAGTGATATGGAAGAGTTAGAATTTCTTAAAATGGATTTTTATTCCAGCATTATGTTTACAACCCAAAAATATCAGGCTAGAGATAAAAAAAACAACAAAACAACAAAACAAACCAAAAAAATTAATGACCATAGTTTTTACCAGTTTTGAATATGAGGTGAAATTCAAGCATTTTGTTCTGTTTTTTTATTAAAACATCAAATTAAGTCGATGTCAAGAACAAGATTAGAGATTTATTTATTCAGCTAGGAACAACAAATCTTAACTCCATGTGTGTTTTGTTCACAGGCTAGTTATAAGCTCATCAAAATAGATATGGCTCCCCTGTGTTGTCAGAGGGCTTGCTTTTTTCATAATCTTTATGTGACTAATGCCTTCATAAGAACGTGAATTTGTGTAAAATCATTCTTATATAAAGCCACACAGTTTAATTTTGCTTTACTCATTTTGTGTTTCAATATGACTTATGTCTTTTACTAGTATGGTATAATTCTTTTGTCAGTGTAGCTTTGCTGTTTGCAATAACTGAGGATCTGCAACCTAGTGATTACAGAATATTTCAGTTCAGTCCCTAGATGAGAAACAAGTAACCCCAACATGTTTACCCTTCTCTGTTATTGTTCAATAGCAACGAAGTGAAACTTCTCTCTGAATTGTAAACTTAGGTAGCAATTATGGAGCACTCTACCTGTCACACTTAGGATTTCAGTCAAATGTCCTTAACTTTTTTCTTTATGACATCATGCCATTCTTTGGGGTGATGTTTGATGTTTGGGGTGATGTTAGAAATTGTTTTTCTAACTTCCATAGAAATTGTTTTTCTAACTTCCAATTTCATGGATCTGTTTTTATAAAAATTATGCTTTGTGTTTTTGTGGGTACACCAGATTACCAACAGTGGAAGAAGAATAAGTTAGAAGGGAGTCATGATCAAAGAAACGGGAAAAGTGGAGCCATGCACCCACCTTGGAAACCTACATGAACAGCCAAGAATAGAAGTCCATCGACACCCAAGATATTATAAGAAATTAATATAGTTATAAAGAATTTATTATATTAGAATTATAATACAATAATAAGATTCAATTTTTGATTGTTCAATGTATTCTGATTCCCCAATGGTCGGTTGTATGCTAGTTGCCCATTGGCTGATGTTTGGTGCATTGCACCTTTTCCTTTTTGGTGGTCCCCTCCTACCTTTTCCCTTATATAGTCTTTACCTGTCCCCCTTTTCCTTATATATTTGTGCTCCCCCTATGTTCCTCCCTGTTTCTAGAACCTTCAGCTAAGACCCTATATAAGTGCACCTCTTCGTTCAATAAACACCTTGCTTTCATCCTATATGTGTGTGCTTGTTCCTCCTTTCCCTGATAAAGGATTGTGACATATTGTAGCTCTTTTTCATCAAACATGTAATTTATTAAGATGTGATTTGTAATAACATTGTACTGCCTGAGTATAGCATAGTATTTGTATTAGAAAGATAGGTGTAGTTAGGAATACAGTAATCTAGCATAGCAGCAATCAAAGATTTTTCATAGTTATTTATTTTACATACACACTGATGACTGTGTGTATTTGTATGTGTACAAATGTAAACACATGCTATGCAACATAGTGAAAGAACAAGGAAACCTGTAGGTATTTACTAAGTTTTGCATTCAACTGGAGTAATGTGAAAGAACCTAACTGGGATTAAGTTTCACCTATTAAAAACAAAGAAGAGGAACTGAAGCAAGAAAAGAAAGAAACACATCTTAGTGCTGTTAAGAAAATCTGTTTTAGGGTTCAGTCTGCTACCTTTCAATTCAGAACTCTCTTCCATTAAATTTAATGGATTTAGAGTCAAGCTTTTAATAACATGTCCTGTGGAAAACCTAGGAAGAAAGATCAATAAAATTACCATGAATTTTCTCCTAAATACTAGAGATCTCTCAGGAGTAACTGAGGCAGCTTTTTATATGAGACTCTGTAACAGACACAAATTTGTACAACAGAATCAGGCACATAAATATTTCTTTGCAATGTTTGTTTACAGCAGTAGAATGACACTGTCTATTCACAGCATTGATAGATAGGTTCTTAGCAGATAACAATGTCTCATATGTTATTGCTCCTAGTAATTATCATAATGTATACTTTGTGCAAAAACACAGTCAACAGAAAAAAAGATCTTGCCCAAAAATTAGCATCTGCTGTGTGTGTGTGTAGATATATATATATATAACATACATATTCTCTCACATATGTATGAGAAAATGAGCTATTTCAGTTCCGGTTTCCTTTTGGCTACTGTTAGAAAAAATCAGATTCATTTATTACTCTAGAAAGCTAAGCCATACACATCATAAGTAGTCATGTCATTGTTATTCAAATACATTTAGTCCATTCTTTAACTCTTTTATACGTTTTCAAAATGTAGTTATGACTCATACCATTGCATACATCAAATGGAAATTTTCCTTCACGACAAAATATTCACCAGAATTGCTTCCAATTGGGGAGCCCTGAGGATTGCGACTTCATTACATCTCAAAGAAGAGAGAGAGGGCAAGCCTACATTGCATCTCTGTGCTACAATCTGTTCATATTTTTCATATTATATCCTTTATCAGATATGCTTATATATCAATAACTTGCTGCTTTCTGTGGAAAATAAGAAATATTTTTCTGAGAAATTTATGGCTTCATTGAAGTACACTGGATATTGTGTATTTTACATACTGTTCTGTATAAAGATGGTATGTATATTATGAGTCTGCATCTTTTCTCCATTGATGGGAAAATGTATATAATATAATAGAAATCAAAAGTTTTTAGACACATGACATTTATGTAATAATTTAAGACAAATTTAAGAAAAACAAACAAAAAAAAAGACAAATGAAGAAATTTAGTGCTTCTCACGGAAAAATCACCAAATAACCAAACCAGACTCAACACACTAAGCTGAAGAAGAAAATTTCTGGGGAAAGTCAAGGAAAAAAATATGAAAATTTAGTAAAAAAAATGACCATAAGGAAAAAAAAGAATACGAATACCAAGGATATTTGGATTCATGTAAGACAAAACTATCTAGTGAGATTCATGTGTAACGTTATAAGGCTTTCTTTAAATTACATTAATACCTCAGCCTTTGTCCCATAGACTGGGTGTAATCTAAAACAGATACTGCAGCTGAAGATCATTTAAACTTATCACCATTCCGGAGGCTGGCAGTCACCAGCAACCAGTCATTTTGACTACAGCACAAATGGATCCAAAGCTCACTCAAGCAGTAGATTGAGACCTTAAAAGTATTGAAAATGTTGAGTCCTCAAAACCTAAAATTGAGTTTTCAGTTCTAGCATGTGGAATTTAAGGCACAAATATTAAGGTGCACAGCTTTCACTAGAGTCTCTGATTTTGTTAGAAAATGTGAGTTATTGGAGCAAATGAAACCTTGTACGGTCCCGTTGTAATTTTTGTTCTTAGGTCTGAATTGGAAAGGAGGTTGTAAGGTATTCTTTACCCACAGATATCTCAGAAAAATCTTCACTTTGAAGTCTGAAAGTTAGTTAGATTCCTTTGGCTCTTAAACTTTTCACAAAGTTTCACTGACGTATTGTAGCAATAATCCCTTAATAGGAGTTTAGAACTATGTGGGATATTGTGTCTCAAGGTTCCAGATGATTTAACACCAAAATAGTGTTAAACAACTGAAACCCCCTGTATCAACCTTAAGAGGCTTTACTCTCTTCGCAACTGAACTACTTGGTGAGGTTAATTCATAGTATATGTTACTTGATTGATTTAGTAAGTGGAGTTACATTTTGGATTTTAATTTGAAAATTGAATCATTCAGTTTTTCGTTTTAACACTAGGAGGCAGATTTTGCCTTTAAACTGAGAGCATAGTTTAGGATGGTGCATGTGTACAGACAAGGAACTACCTGCTTACATCTGAGTTAAATTTTACATCTCTCTAGAGATTCAAAAGAGGAACTTTGATATTTATTCACCTTTTGTTCAAATCAATAGTGTAAAAAGAAAAAAAATGGCCCATAGATAATTGTTCATTTAATCTACAAACAGATTATCAAAGAGAAGGCATCCTTTGGCTGTTGTAGAATACTGCTTGTGTTTATTTAGGTGCAAACACTTGCTGACTTCTGAAAAATGTAGCTGGATGTTGACTGGTGATAGGCAGCATGCTGTGTCTTCAGTATCTTCTAAAATCCCTTCCAACTGATTATGCCACATATTTTCCTATGCTCTTTTGAAGTTTCCAATGTACCTACAGTGAATAAATGTTATTTACTGAGATTATAAACTGTTTGTATTTTTTTGTTTCAATGGGAGATGAAACACAAATTGTTTCTTTGAAAAAAAAAAGTCTTTTTGAAAGACATGAACAAGCTAGTCTACTTCAGTGTGTTTCTTTGTTTTCCTACTTGCAAAGACTATGAAAAGGATGTCTCTGAGCACTAAGTGGTTTTTTCTTAACTCTGCCCTTAAGGCTTATGCACATTGGTGGGGGATGCATTCTAAAAATAACAGAAATTAATTTACATAAGCTTTTGTTCTTTCACTTAGGTCAATCATGAATAGATTCTTGTTGTTTTAGCTACTATTTTGGGTTTCAAACTTTCCCTTTAGTTAAATTCCGTGCTCTGAAAGTTTGACATCTTTTATTTGTGCAGCTATCAGTACCATCAAGAACCCCTTCAAGGCAGTCAGTTTGCAAAGTAAACACAGGGCAACTGTGCTTTACAAAAGCAATCTTCTTTCCTTAGCTCATCTTCCTTCTGTTTGATAACTGAATGTGATGAAATCCAAGCTGATTTCATCATATATTAAAGCATGGTTTACATCCCATACTTAGGAAATTTTGCTTAATTGCTCTTCAAGACTACATGTAGTCACTTGAGCCCAAACATTTATATATCAAGTTTCCATTTGTTAACTACCAGTTTTTGAAGCAATTTCTAAGCATTCAGAACTGTAGGCTGCTTTCTAAAAAAGGTTTCTTTCCAAAGCATAGTACATAAATGTAATACTTTGAAATATCTACTGATATAAAGTTTTACAGAACATAAATAAGTGCATAAACTCAAGTTAAAGAATAACCACAGAGTTCTTTGTTGACTGTTTTATCACAGTGTAGTCCTATGCTAAAATATTACATATAGAGTTGTCAGAATGTTTCAGATTATTTCTTTCTATTTCATCACTTTTTTTCTTAATAAGGTTGGCTGGAAAACAAGGGCTCTGTTTATGTAAACTTGGAAGCTTTGAAAAATTTCTGTTCTGCAGTGAGATTACTGAGAGATTTATTTCCCTTGAAATAGTCTCCTCCAGTGAGAAGACTGATGATAACAAAAAGTTAAGTTCTAACAAGCATTTTCTGGAATATGGAGTGTTTGTAACTTGTTTCTCTCTGTCTCTTTATTACTTGAGTATTCCTCAGCACGAATTTGAAATTTTTCTGGCCAAGTCTATTCCTTGTCGTTGAACAATGCACCCATCTTGACCACGGGAGTTTCTCTTAAAAGCTATTTCAGAAAAAAGAAAATAAAAAACCCCACATTTTATTAAAAAAACAAGCAAAAAAACAAACAAAAAAATCAAAAAAACCCAGAAAGAATTTATCACTCACTCTTAACCACCAGTGTTTTTTGCATAGGCAGTATATTTTGTAGAAAAAATTTCCTTTACTAATGTTTTATTATCAAGGATTTCAATAATGTTTATTTAATGATATATAAAAGGGCCCACTTCATATTACTGACATTCATTTAAAAATAAAATGAGATTAAAACCTGAGTTTCATTTATAGCATTAGAATAGTTTGAGTGATATTAAAGAAATATACATCTATTTTTAGCTTGTCTTCAATAGGGTAAGTAAAAGTGAGTTTGTACTGCTATAATTTTATCTACTGTCTTAAGTCTTAGAGAATTATAATTTGCAAATGTTTCAAAGCATCAAACTAGATAGTTTAGGTTAGGCTGTAATGTATTATGCTTTATTGAGGTATACACCAAAGTGGAGGAAAAAAGAGTTTAAAGAGTCCACTCATACGTAGGACATCCCATTTTCCTCTCTCTCTCTTTCTTGTCTTTTTTCTTTCTTCTCAGGTGAAGTGAAAAATTGCTGCTACTGTGTAGACTGAGATTAAAGGTCTTGTTTCAGCAGTACCCAGTTCTGGGTATCATGTCAGATATTAGTTCCCAGGATTAGCCCTTCGTTTGTAACTACATACACCTATAAAATGGACATAGATGTGTTTGCATGCAGTTAGAGGAGTCCTTAATTTCTTTTTATACTGATCCTATTTTAGATATGGGCAAGATCCTTATAGATACTTATCTGGACTCGAGCTTTCCACATGGAGAAGTTGACATAACTACCACAGACTTGATATACTTTCCCAGAAACTGGTCATGTGATGCAGCTCAATCTTAATCACAGCAAGACAGTTGGCTACCAATCTTGGGCTATATATTTTCCAGATTAAGCTTGAAAATTAATTCTTTCGATGTACAATTCTCCATTCAACAAAAGTTAGGTGTGTTAGAAGCATTCTTAAAGCCTCTTTGCAAACCAAGTTTGGAAAAATCCTTGCAATTTAAGGAACTTGAGATATTGATTCTTTATATATATATATAGTTGCCTTAAAGGAGCGAAGAAAAAAATCCAGGCAATTCAGTAGGAGATAAGTGAGCAAAAGCTTTAATGAGCCAACACTGGCTCCAGGAATACATTCACCCGANCATCAGTTCTTTAAGTTAAATTCTTTCTCTAGTAGTTTTGAAAGGACTATTTTCATGTCTTTTCTGCTACTGTTGTCAGTTTATGTCCCTCCTAATAAGTTCAAAGACTGTTTGGGTCTCAATGGAGAAGATCCTGGAGGCTGTCACCAGCAGGGCATCTAGCCCTTGTGACCCTGATTCTCATTACCTAAAACTGCAGACTGACTCCTTTTTTGAGACTACATTTTTTTTTCTTTTCTCTTTTCCATTGATGCACTATACCAGTCCATGTGGCATCTGTGTCTACCTTGGAATCATGCTGAGCGAAATGTTCTTTATAAGGGAGTGTTCATCATTGCATAAAATATGCTGTCTCTTAAGCTTTACTTGATAATGGATGTAGTGTTTTGAAAGTGAAATAATAAGATATTTTCCTTAGCAACAGTGCTGTTGCTAATAAGCACTTAAAAAGTTGTCTTCTTATAATGAAGAAAATTGTACTCAAATTCTGCCTTTAAAATTTTAGAAACTTCTTACTATGAAAACTTGTGCACAGATCCAAGAGTAAGATGGTTTCCTTCTTGCTCCTTTATCATGCTTTCTTGACTGCTTTGATATTTTTACATACTGCGTTCATTAAACATATAAATGTCAACCCTACATATTCCTAGAGGGAGACAAGACTCAGAGACTAGAGAATGTTTCTACAATCTCTATAATTCTGAATATGGATGTGGCTAAAAATTTTCTTAACATTTCTTAGACAGTATTAACACTTTACTGGTCATGTTTATTTTCTTACTACTAACATTTGAAGATCTTTATTTGATTAAAATTTGGGTTTAGAAAATCAAGAGACCTTATCATCCCAAGTATGTTCACACACAACTAGAGACCTTGTGTCAGTGTTTTCAAATCATAAAAGTTAGGATATGATTCACACTGGTTTTGAAAGCCATTGTCAATGTTTGACCATAAAACTCTACAAATGGGAAATTTAATGAATACAAAAATATTCTGGGTAAGTATTTTGAATTAATATTTGCATAACATATCTGTGCAATGTAGATAAAGTTTTTATTTTTGACAGAGCATTATAAGGATAATTCAGATCACAGTTTTGGAAAATGTTAATTCTCTGCATTTTTCATTCATCTGTCCATGACATCAGCTCTGAAATTTATGAGAACAACAAGATGAATCAGTGTAGTAGAAGCAATAATTTCCCAAGATTTTAGTGCAGTGTTGTTCAATCACATACTTCTATCATTATCTCCTCACTATGGCACCTTGTATTTAAACTGTCTTAAACGTGAAAGTAAGTAATTACACTTACTAGATCCTAAAATTTTCTTCCTTTTGTTTATGTGAATCTATTCACTTTTGTATTTTGAGTGGTATTTCTCTACTGATTACACTGTGTTCTCCTCTTCCAACTAAAATAAAAGGTTCGGCCCTCTGGACTTTTGCAGTAACCCGAATTTTGTGCCTGGCCTTCATGTTTGATGATTCTGGGTTGCTGCTTGACATTTTTGGTAGAGTTGTTGTAATAAATTTCCTTCAGTACACAAGAGAATTTCTACATTTCTGGTTAGAAGAAAAAAAAATATTGGTAAGCTGCTTAGTATGCACTACTCCCTAGAAGAAGTGTTGTGTTTTTGCCATTACTTTTTATTTGTTTGTTTCTTTCTTTGGTTTGGTCTGGTTGGTTGCATTGGAGTTTTTTTTGATGGTGGTGTTTTGTTTTTTTATTTGTTTGTTGGGATTTTTTAAAATTGGGTGGGTTTTTTTGTTTTGTTTTCTTTCCCTTTCCTTCTTTGTCAGGTATGCTGGTGAAAATTAGAAGGATGCTTCATTTCCATACAAAAATATCTTTTGCTGAAAGGTCTTATTAAGAACACATTAGTTTGAGGGACAGATAGTTACTACTAATGCACTATAAATCAGGCTTTATTATTTATCGTAGTTTCTTAGATGTTCAGTAATAATAGATGATTAATCAGGTAAGATACTAGTAAGAATTCTGCATATGTGAATAATTCAATGATTCTGCTTAATCTGTGAGAACAGATCATGAAGTCTACCAGGCTTTAAATGAGCCTAATGAATATAAACAATGAATTAATTTTAGGTCGGGGATATAACTTTGATGTATCAAAGCAATTAGAGTTTAATTAAAAAGGATGTTCATGAAAGGTAGTTCATATAAATTTTGTTGGGACATAAAAAGGAGCTTTCAATACTAGACTGAAATTCTTCATATGAACACGGCCACTCTCAGCTATTTTTCAAGCTTGTAACAATTTTCAAATTAGCTGTTTGAGGGTTTCTTGAAGAGTAGAAACGACACACAAGCTTTTGTCCAACTGATAAAGAGGAATGCCAAGTTTTCATTGGCCTACATAGGTATTTTTATATTGTTTAGTTTTGTCATTATAATTATACTAATACTAAACCATTAAAGCAATACTAGTGCAATAACAAGTTATAGAGTTTGGTTTTGTGAAGATTCATTCTTGACTGCTGCTGTTTAAATAATTTCCATAATATAAACTGAAATTAGAGAGGACACAACTTACGTGGCTATATACTTAGTGAGTGACTCTAAGTCATATTCTGTGTTATAACGCTATAACTTGTGTAGACATGCATGCAAGCAACCCAGTGCAACTTTGAGCAGCTGTAAACCATGCTATTGTCCCGAGAAGTTCTCTGACATAGAGGTTTCAAAACTGTTTTAAAGCTATCTTTACTATTTGCTTATCTGTCTCAGTCATGTCTCCTCTAGGCCTAGGAGTATGGATCCAATATTTATCTGTCATGAGGAAATAAACTTCAAATATTTTATATTTATACTTGGAGATTACTTTTAAGGTATCAGATAGTCTTTTAGCATCTGCCTATAATAGCTCATTCTGTATTTTTCACTTTTTTGCTCTAAATCCTCTTTTCATACCATTTTTTTATTATTACCCTTCAATTTTGTATTTACATTCTTATATCTAATACATATTCTATTTTCTTTAACCATTGTTGCCACATTTCATTATAGAAGACTGAAATGTTCCACTGCTGGAAGAGGACCACAACACACCAACTTTTGTCTAGTGACAAGCTGAGGTTTGAGATAGATAAGTGAAAAGGCTGAAAACAAGCAGATCCATGAGGTGGGATAATACTTCTTATCACGCCAATATCCTCCACTACATAGCTGTCTCAGTTGTAAAACTCCTCTCCAGGGGTAGGTATTGTGGCATTCACATGTAGGCCTGAAGGTTTTCATCCCTTTGATAAGGGTTAACTGGCTCAACTATACTGGTGTGAGAAACAGCTGTTGTGTCTTAGGTGTCATAAACTATCAAAGACCCCTGAAGTGCCTCCAGACTCATTTCTAGGGCCTTCAAGCAGATGAATACCAGCAGGCTTATGTGTAAATGTGAACGTCCCATGTGAATGTGACATTCCGGGGTGTGTGGGAGAGGGGTGGAAGTGGAATTTACAACGAAGTCAGTTGTGCAAGGCAGGACATTGGCATGATCAAAAGCACCATCCCACCTCCACAGGGTCTGTTTCTTATAGCCTTCTCCCTTATCTGTCTCAAAACTCAGAGCCTCTGGTGATAAGTGGTCTCTGCCTTACACAATCAGAGGTTTTGGCACCTCCTCCTCCCCCTTGGCCAGGGCATGCAAACCTGGCCTCAGCAAAGAACTCTGTTACCTCCACAAATGTTCAATTGTTTTGAGTCATTAACCATTAACATTTCAGTTTCTCACAGTAATTGGACAAAAGATAGACTATTATCATGGAATAGTTGAGTTGGTAAGGACAATTCAAGGGTTCTCTAGTCTGACTCTACTTCTCAAATTACTGTATCAGTCATAAAATCATTAGTTGTTAGGAGAAAATTCAATCAGTGGGACACCAGGTGGTGAAAGAAGTGTGAACTAAAATATTTAAAAGAAAAAAGCCCACCCAAACCTTCAGAGAATATTTAAAACATATATGCATTTGTTTGATTTTGCTAATTAGTATTTAATAGGATTTTATTCTAATGCTTTCCTCAAAAACTTTGTTATTTTTCAAATCCTTATCAATTTCATAGTTTAACATTTTAAAGCAGATCTTTATCTTTTTAATACAGGTTATTTAATTAGTAAGCTTTCTCATCTATCAGATTTTTAATATGCTCTAATGCTCCTTTATATTCATTCATTGATAATACAGTACTTGGAAAAAGTGTCTTGCTTTTCCAGCTGTATGAAATTTAGATATCTGCAGTCCTTATGGTTAAATAGATCTCAATTTAATCTGCCAGATTTTGGAGTGGTTTGGTTTGCAATTTGTATGTAATCACTCCTAAATCGTCATTTAGGAGTAAAAGATTAGAACACTGGCAAAAACTAGTCATTAGAGATGATGACCAAAGCATATACAGGACTTGCTACCAAAGATTCAATCTCCTACTAGGGTAGTTTTTCTCTTTTTACTCTTTTCCACAGTATTTTCTGCATAATGATACCTTTCAAGGAGAGAAGGAGGAATGTTTTTTTTTCAGACAGAGAAGCCTGTATCCTGATGCTTGAACCACTTTCTGGGGAAAGAGAAGAGAACCTTCTCTCTCACCATTGGGATACCTTGCTGTGTGGAAAAAAATAAAAAAAGGACAATTACTGTTATATATATCAACTCCCAGGAGACATCTCCATGCATTTTAATGGAAGGTCATCAGAGAAACTTTGGTTCAGCTTTGCCCTCAGAGTTTCCTATTGGTCAGGTTTAATCACACATTCAACATCTGCACTATGCAACAGGCATTCAGAAAACGGAAATCTTCAGATTCACATTTAAATTTGTACTTCCTGTCTCCCAGTTTACATTATATAAACCAAAAGATCATCACTGTTTTTATTGTCTATACACTGAAATCCTTTTATTGCATTTTTCTCAAACCTGTAGGTTAATGGCACAAAAAAAGAAAATAATGTTAATAATAGACAATGATACCTAGTATATTGACAGTAATATTAAAAATAATACTTATTATTTGCTTGTTGGTGGTTTATAATTACAATGGACTTTCCAAAGTCACAAATAACTCTCGCAAAATGATAGAGTGAGGGGGATTGCCATTTTAAGGTTTTAAGGTTCTTATGTTAGTGAATGAAATCAGAGGAAAAATAAAGTTATAAAATTTTAAATGTCAATTCAAAATAAAAATATGCTAAAATATTTAAGCAAAATGTTTGTTTGAGAATTCAACATATAAAAGTCAATTAATGTGAACTTCATGGCCACCGTACAATAAAATTCATTATACTATGAAACTGATTGTACAAACAATACCTTCTCCACGGATACCCCCTTGTCATGGGGGACAAGCTTCCATGCCCTTAAGAGGTTACGCGCCATGCTGGTGGTGGTACATGCCTATGGTAGGGTCTTCCATGGTAGTCAGGCCTCAACTGAAGTGTCAGACAAAGTGTGTCCACGGGCAGGATGAGCTTGCAAGCTCCTCAGCAACCATCCTAGGAGAAGGACAACTCTAACTCCAAACCTGGACAGGTGGAGGTCACTTAGCCCTGTAAGGCCATCCATCTAAGAGAAGGACACTCTAACCAAACCTACATCCTGAAGACTTTGCTGTCACTGTCCAAGCTCGCTCGGCCCTGGCAGATGAACCTTAGGAGTAAAAGGTGGAGCCAGATCTGCGCATGCTGTGCCTCACCTAAAAAATCCGCTGTGCAGGCTCTAGGGATCTTCCCACACTCACAAAGCCCTCTAGTGACAGGTGAGGGACGAAATGGCAGATGATAAGGTGCACTGGAAGCTGCAGCCCCAACCCTGCATGCGGGTGGTTCAGGACATTGGTCGCTCGAGACTGACCCAGAGATGACAGT
>WBMV01000026.1:0-83817 GCA_013396655.1 Campylorhamphus procurvoides
CTCCTGCTGAACTAGGACATAAAGTCACATATGTAATGAAATTAAAATTCATGCCTGATGTTTCTGTCTTTTTGCATCATTTTCTTCAGCTATTTTATTCAGTCTGGAGATTCCTCACTCTGTGTATGAAAGGTTGTTATTTGCAGTGTCTGCATTGAAAGAGAGGTGAGAAATCTTAGGTGCCTACATGTGGAACACAGACAGTACAGCATGAATTTAGTCTCGATATTTGTAAAACACTTCTTGTTCACTAAAGGAAACATTTTTTTTTTTTCTTTTAGCAATTCTTAGCTTTCGTGGCAAATAGCCAGCCAGTAACAACCAGTAGGTTTTAGTGGTTAAACTCATCAGAACCAGGTGCCTTATTTGTGTTTATATATGCAGTAAGGCCCTGTTTTGTTACATGAAAAAAATTTAAAATTAACTTTATTTTGATTCTAGCAAATATGAGATGTTCAAAATAACTGTCTATTCAAATGCAAAAAACATAAATATTTGTGAGAGAACTAAGGTACTGATTTTTAAATTTCTCCTTTACTATATTCCACACAACAAAATTATTTCTGTTTTCTCTAAAGTCTTTTTTGGCATTTTTTCTAGGAATTTACAGAAAATTTCCAATATTTTCTTCTAAAGTGCTTTAAAATCTACCTGCTTATATCTAGTTGCCAGTCTGTATAGGTCACCTTGCATTTGTGGAAGGAGACAAAAAAACCCCTAGGTTTGGTTGTATTTTTAAAAATCATTATGTTTATTAGTAAGGCTTTCTCACCTATTCCCTGAGGAAGGTTTCATTAGTTAGGATGCTTTCCACTGACCTTTCCTGGCACTTTGGATGGTCAGTTTTGGTTTACAAAAGCAAAATTAAGCATTCACTGATTTATTTTTTTTTAATTGGTTTGCAAATGTGCATGGTAGTTCATACCACCAAAAAATGAATAAAACCCAACAGATTTGCAGGGTTCCTCACAAAGTTCCCCCAGAATGGCTCCTGTTTGGCAGGAGATGGGTGCTTGACAGAAAGTGGGATGGCACCTCAGCTTCCACACCAAGTCTGTAAAGTTCACACTGTCCTCCTATTACCAACCCACATGGGTGACAATGACTGGATTATCTTGCGTGATTTTATTTTAAGAGAAATAACAGAGAATAAAAACTTAAGATTCAATTTTGCTCTGATATCTTTGTTATCAACTGTAGAAATTGCCCCTTAAAGCAACTTCTACCAGAAAAATAAATGGACAAGGTTTACAGACATTGACATTCTTTATGGAAAAAAAAATTGCAGTAATAGTAGTACATTACAATATGATGACTCTATTAATTTTAGGCTTCTAATTTTTTAGAGGACCTGCACTTTATTGAATTCCAGCTACATAACTCAAACAAAGACGAATTTCCAGAATACAAATGAATGCCTAAACCCACTCTCCTGATTCTTAAAATTGGGAGGAATATTTCAGGTAGAAATGACTGCATTCCAATCATAGCTTTCATACAGAATGTACTACATGGCAGGTAACTGCAAAGGCAGGTAAATGCGGTCTCTGCACTAGAACAAATAATGTTTACTTTTTGTCATAATTGATGGAATTATATGTTCCTTCTCAGCCCTATAGTATTCCCATCAAGTCTGAGGTCCCCTCCAAAACAAAGTAGTTTTTCTCCAGTATATTTAACCAAATAAAAATCTCACTTTTATACAAAAGTTTCTAAATGTCATACTTTGGAATAAAAAATGCTGCAATATTTAGTTTTCAAAAAGTTCAAAAGAGATATTTCCCTTCTCTGTCTGTAATTCATTCAAGAGCTTAAATCAAAGATCTCATGGAGTTTAAGCCCTGAACTGCGTTTTTCAGGAAATATACCATTATTCCCAAAAAAGTCACCAAAGTCCCAAAAGTCTCAAAAAAGCTAAGCTTATTACCACCACTGCCTTAACACTGCCTTGTGCTGCGGATGTGCACATTTAAGTGGAGAAGAAGAAGGAAAAAAAAAGATTTTGGTCTGTTAAAGTTTTATTCCTATACTTAGAGATTTGTGTATTTTTCTAAATAAGACACAAATTTTTAATATTTTAATACACATCTACAAATTTTAAAAAAAACATATTTTAAAACCAGAAACTTCTAATTTATAGTATGCATAAAAATGTAGGCAAAATTATTAACTAACTGCTCTGAATTGCTCTCTTCCATCAAAGATTTGTTTCATTTTGTTCACATAATCCATTGTTTCTGAAAAGGGTTCTAATTAACAGCTTAGCTACAGTTATAAAATATTTTCCATGTGACTTACTCTTCTCTGGTATAAGACAGATAAGGAAATAAATAGGTTTTCCTTCCCAGAAATGCAGTTAACCCTTTTAAATCAGCTGATTCATTCCAAAGCAATTTCCCTTGGTATACGTAATACTTCATCCAACAGGAAAAAAAAAAACAAAACAAAACAACAAACCAACTTAACGTGAACATTAATGTAGGTTTTCCTTCTATCTACCATTCTAGTTAATCACATGATCAATAATAAAATATTTCTAACCTCATTTGTAATGAAATGTAGATCTAGATACACTACTTCAAAGGGAATATTTCTCAACTCAGTAAAATTTACAACAGATATGCATAAAATAAATCTAATGGGAATGTTCCACAGCAGTCCCGTTTCCATATGAGAAGAATGAATTTGCCTAAACTGCTGTTCCTTTCAACATTATTGTATGGTGTCAAGCAATTTCTATAGTAAAAGATAATCACTCTGTAAATAAATGAAAGATAAGTGGGGATATATTTGCATCAGAAAAAAAAATCGTTTGTAGTTTGCCCACATACTGAAATCTTGTTCTTTGTTTTTCCTGAAGTCTTGTTCTGTTTCACATTGAGAGGAGTGCATTGATGTCAGTGCAGAGCACATTTGCCATGGCTTCATCTTCTCTTTCTTGCCCCCTTCATTATGCTAGTTCAAGATGCTAATCTGACCCAAAGGTGACCAAAGTACTTTTGTAGGAATAATCCTGCACCACATCAACTTCCCAACCTTGCTCACAAATCACACAATCCCCCATGCCAGCACAGAGTAGTATTCATACTCCTTGAGATATGAATACCCTGAACTAAAATGAAGTTGCATAACCTACTCCCAAAAGAGAGTATCCTGGATTGCACCAGCCTGTCAATACCATGTGGTTCAAATTCCAGAGACACCTGCTAAGCAGGATGCTTTTCCTGCTTCGTTATTTCCCTGCATGTTACAGATGTAACCCAAAGGCTGGACTCTGGGTGGCTTATCACAACCCTTTGAGCCAAGAGTTCAACAAATTTTCAATCCACCTCACAGTCCATTTATCCAATCCATACTTCTTCAGTTAGTCTATGAAGATAATATTGGAGACAATGTGGAAAGCCCTGCTAAAGTCAAGATACACATGACCTCCTGCTCTCCCTCATTCCCCAAGCTAGTTATTTCACAGCTCAAAGGTATGATCAGGCAGGATTTCTGCTTCATAAATCCGTGATGACTATATTCAATCACCTTTTTTATCCTTAATATATTTAGTAATGGCTTCCAAGATTTTTGGCTCCATCACCATCCCAGGGACTGAAGTGAGGCTGCGAGCCTGCAGTTCCCTGAATGCTCCTCCTTGTTCTTCTTAGATAGAGAACTAACACTTGCCTCCTTACAGTCCTCAGGAACCTTTCTGGGCAGCTGTGACCTTTCAAATATAACCAGCAGTGGCCTTACAGCACTGGCCTGGCCAGCTCCCTCAGTACTAAGGGGTGCACCCATACTTCTGTATGTCCTATCTTGTCCTACCTATCTGTTTAAGTGTTGCCTTATCTGATCCTCTTTCAGTGAGGGTAAGGCTTCCTTTCTCCAGACTTCAGGGACTTGAAATTGCTGCAGGTCAGTCTTACCAGTAGAGACCAAGGCAAAGAAGACACCAAGTACCTCATCTTTTCCACATCCTTCATCACCAGGCACCCTGCACTGTTCAGCAGCAAGAACAAGTTTGCCCTTAGTTTTGTTTTTGCTGCTGATGTACCTGCGAGAAACCTTCTTGTTGCCCATCATATCTCTTACCAGATTCAACTCCAGGAGGGATTTGACTTTTCTAACCGTGTTCCTGTGTGGTTGTACAGTGTTTCCATATTCCTCCCAGGTCACATGTCCCTGCTCTCACCAGTAGATACTATGCTTTCGATGAAAACTAAGCTTACTTGCAGAGTTACAATTATGTTTTTTTGTGTACATAAACTTAAATTATATTTGGTAATTTGGAGTTTTGTACAATATTTTCTCTGATGTGGAAAACAATTGTTTTGAAATCCACTCTCTTGGACAGTTACATATTCCTTAAAAATAATAATTGCAAAATTCATAACTTATTATAATTACCAAGTTAATTCTGACTACAAAGCAAAATGCCTCATTGCCAAATCATGGTTTTCCTTCATTCAATGTAATCATTTGATTAGGCATTCTGTTCCATATTTCCCTAATGATTTTAATTTTTTCCTCTGGAGACTGAATTTTTAGTCTCGTTTTTCAGATGAATGTCATAGCTCATAGAGAATCAACTTGCTTCCAGCTTGTTCACAGATGATAATAAAATGGGGGAACATCAAGGATGATTTATTGTATCACATCAAGCAGTGAAGAAAAAAAATCTTGTCAGCTGTACTCACTTCTTTTTATTTAAATGAATGTGATAATGTCCTCCTTCTTAATCTTTTCCAAAGTAATGTTTATTTGCATCTGATTTCTCAACAATACTACATCATATAAAGGAATGAAATGGCATTTCTGAATGTTTGCAACTTAACTTTCTCAAAACGCTTGCTATATTCCTGGATACCATTGATAGCTCTCTTTAAGCATCTTTTAAAATGTGATGTACAGTATTTGGAGAAGGTAAATGGTTGGGGATTGATAGGCAGTAACAGCATGTGCCAGCAGGAGAGATGTAACTCTGCAGGGAGCAGTGAGCATCTGCCTGTCTGGTGCATTGCTTTTGGTACCAACCTCTACTGTGATTCTCCATGATTTTCAGACCAAATGCGATCAGGATTTCCACTGACCCCAGTGTGAAATGACTGCATCCATGCTTTGCCACCTTGTGTATGCAATTCTCTGCTGGACTGACCAAGGGATACTGGCTTCTGGTCTAGCTATTGCACAAAAGGGGCATAGAATCCAGTTCCCTTTCTCACATCTGCAACATCTCTGTAGGTCTTGGAATAGCATTTAGAAAAGCCAAAACACTCCTCCAAAATGAAAACTTTTCCTTACTAAATTCAGCCAATGTGAAATACCAGTAGTTAGAAAAATACTTTCATAAAAGATCTACACTTCACAAATAGAAGGCTTTAATTTCTGTTATTACACATTATAGAAAAAAAATAAAATACTGGGTAAATAACATCTTTGTCTTCCTCCCCACCCCACTCCCCTCCCCTGGAAAGTAGATTATTTAGTTTTTCCAGAAAAGTAATTTCCACTGACATATGGAACCCATTCCTATTTTTGATGGTTTGCAAGATACTGCAATGACCTCTAAGACCAAGGTTAACCCACTGCCTGCTTACCAAAATCTGAAGGTGGCCCTTCCTGCCCTGTCATCCAGAAACATCAGCCTTGGAAGGAAACTGCCTGTGTTAGTCCTTGAAAATTCCTTGTTAATGAGCAAACAATTAATGATACAGGGGAGAAAAAGGAATACCTGAGAAGTTTATAGCTCTGTCCCTTAAATTGTGGCTAGTGTGACATTGCCAGAGTTGCTGATACATGGCATGGTGGTAGCTATGAATGCTGCTCATGTTTCTAGATAAATTGCATCCCTCTCTTTTCATGCTTCCAACAGACTCTTGGTGAATGACTGGGAGGAAGGAGAGGAGGCTTCAGCCTCTGCCAAGCTTGGAAGCTCTCTTTGCCTCAATTGTCATTGGTGTAATAGAACATCAAGAGCCTACAATGAAGATGACAGACTTTTGTCTGTTTTTAGAGACAAAGTGGCAGAAACTGCCAAGAGTGAATCCCTTGTGTGCCTGTGTGTATGAGGTGAGAAAAAGCGAGCTTGGAAGAAAAGCTTTATTTAGAAGCAGAATGTAAGCTGCTTGGAGGCTCATTGCTACTGGAATCTTTTGTACTGGGAGATTTTAAAAGGAAATTTAATACCTTTTTTAAAAAAAATAATTCTTCCATGTTCTCAAGCTTAACATTATTTTATGAGCGGACATAATGAATTCCACACTTACCTGTAGAGAGCACGTTGATTTGTTGTGGATTAGGACAACAACACAAACTCCTCAGAAACAATATAACTGATTAATTAGATACAGCACTAAATTCTTCCTAGCAGAATTTCAGAATATATTTACAGAGGGCATAGATAAATTGTCTTCTTTAGTATTCCTTAAGTGATACATTGCAAAACCTTTTCAGCTCAACTTTCACACAAAACTGGCACTGTTTATCTATCAATGACAAAGATTAATACTTCAGTGACACTGAGACGGGATGAATATGATTATAGACTGGTCAGTGCAAATAGTTCTCAATGAAAATTTAACTGGAAACTGGGAAATCAGTAGGAAAAATACTTGCATGATCAAAATCAATCTCTGGGCTCTAAATCAGATCAAGGAAGTTTTCATATTGCTTTAGGCTCTGAAAAGATAAGGATTCAGAACCTATACTGAAAGTACTCATTTTTGAATACTGGCCCTCATTTTTGAAGTTTCAAATAGGATTACAAAACCATATTGATGAATTTCTTAGGAAACAGAACAGACAATTTAAAGGAATATTAAAGGGCAGATCTTACCTGTTTCACATTGAGGAATATATTTACTTCACAGAAATTGCTATGTCAGTTTGCAGACCAGATGAGGGATTCATTTTGGCTAATTTTAGCAAAGAAATGATAGATGTCAAATCTAACCTAATCAGCTAGACTGCCTTACAAAAAGAGACAGTAATGTCCACAGGGCAATGTTTTCCACTTACCTTTAGTACTTATCTTAGGGGAGGTGAATTAGCCTCCAGTAGCACCTATCTCTTTCTGCCAAGTGTTAGGAAAACCTAGGCAACTATCTTCTTATATGCCTAGCTGATTATTGCACCTTACTTGTGAAATATTTTTAATGCACCTCTGGAAAGAAAGGTGTCTCCAGACATTTTTTTTTTTAATTTCTTTGTCCATATACTTATTTGCAGAGAATCAGAGAGGAAGTTGGAACTCAGACTTTCAGTGTGTCCTCAAAATGAGCACATCACTGGACTGAAAAGGCATCTTTGTTGCCCATACTTACAAAAGTACAACAAATTTTCTCTCATGTGCTTGCAAAGATACACAGAGACTCACTGACTTTTGAAAATGCTTAGACAGTTAATACCCAAGGCTTCCAGACATGAAACCCCGTTAGGTATTTGATGTTTAATTGGATGCTCAAATAACACCTCAATTGCTTTTAAATAAATTTGAAAATCTGGACTGTTCAAAAGTCATGTATTGCACAGCCATCTAAATTCTATTGTGTGTGTTTGTACATCCTCTAGCACCAAAGCCATGGAATGATTCATGAAATTCAACAGTAAGTTCTGACATCACTGGAACTAACAAAACATGATTTGTTATAGAAGCATCTTGTGACTGATTGACCTTGATGTCCAACTGAAACATTTATAAATCTGTGGAAATCTAATTATTTAATTAATTAGAGTCCTCTACTTCTGTTACATTCAGCTAAAATATAAGTTCAAAAGTTTTTAAAGGGAACACAAAGACACACACACAGAGGCAGTGAGGATCTGTGATCCTTGCCCTCTGTGCAAATGCTGCTACAAAGAAAAAGCTCTTCTGTGCTTGCAGAAACTTTGAGCCTTTCAACTTAAAGCTCTAACTGATCATCCTCATCCAGTCTTATTCATCTTGTTTCAGTCTGATTCAACATGTTTATCAACAAAGAACATACAGTAAATATATCTGAAACAAGACTTTTCATCTTTGTTTGCACTTCACAGGTAAAGGTTATAACAGAAAAGTGTGGAGCTCCAGGCAAGTGTCAGGGCACACAAATGGAAATGCAAAAGCAAAAATAAAACCACAGCTGCAGAAGTGGCCTTCTCCGAGACTCCTACAAACAGTGGCATTATTTACTCTGTCTATAGCAGTTATGTCAACTTGACCAATAGTAAAAGAAGAAATTCACCAGAAGGCAAAGAAATGTAAACACATGGCTCAAAAATATGTTTATCCTATTGGGGAAAATATTTTTCGTTTTTTTCACATACGCATTAAAAAAAAAAAAGGCTCTTCCAACTGTTAAAACAGTTTAAATGGCAAATTCTAATGTGACCTCTCATATCTGCAGAATTACTGTGCATGTCTATATAAACTGAAGAAAGGTCATGTCAAGGTCAAAGGAATTTTGGAATGGTTGCTATAAGGCAGCTTCATAGCAGCATATAGGTTACTGAGTACCTCAGAAGTAGCCTCACTCAGCTTCCCTGAACAGGGCATTTCCAGCTACTGAAGCTATCACCAAAGCTGACAGCATAGTAACCATGCAGCCTACTCCTCCTCTCAGTTAAAACAACAGCAAATCTTCCACCAGCAGGTCTTAAACAAACAAATCTCTTCTCAGCATTTCTCAGGTCAAGCACTAAAACCAGTCACTGGTGAGCCATGGGGCATCATTCCGTGTCTTTTTAAAATGGGCTTAACAGGTAATGTCTGGCCAAAAAAATCCCCAAAGCAGAATTGTGTGACAGAAAGTGATGTGAAAGTGATGGACAGTCGTCATTTGGGAAAGCTTCTCAGTATCCACTGTGTCTGTATCTTATTGTTGTAACTAGGGCCTATAGATCTACCTCAATTACTGTTGCAGCTGTAGCCATTGATAAAGTGTTACACTAAGGGATAAGATGGAATTCTGATAGAAAGGGCACAACAAGACAATAAACTTCCAACTGAAGACAGACGTGAAAAAACAGACAATGAAATCCAAGGTCTGGTAGGAACCTCAGCAACAAACATCTGAAAACTTTGCACTGAAAGGTTGTCAGAAATGAGGCTGGATAAAATAAATTCCACTCTCTCTCCTTGCTTCCCCACCTTGACACCCCTCTTTTTTCTTTTTTTAAAACTAAAAAAAAAAAAGAAAAAAAAAGAAAGAAAAAAAAAGAATTCATGGGGCAATTCTTTGCAAAGACCAGTGAGTCTTTGTGTCTCTGTTGTGCTCTGGAAGCTCTACCCATGGACATCTAGCCTAGCACATCCAGGTGTTTCTGATTCATATCAGGGCACTCATACAATCCTATCTGATATGAATGAGATTTTGCTCCATTTTCCCTTCTGCCCTCCTGACTACCTCTTTTCCCTCTCTGCCCATCTCTCCCTCAATTTCACAGTGACCCTGAGCCTCACTGCACTTCACAGCGCTGGCACAACAGGCTGCGGCAGCTCCTGCAGGGACGGCAAGCAACTTGCCTGGTGGTGCCTCAAATCGTGAAATAATGGAAAATAAAGAGAGGTGTTGTAGAGGACAGATTGCAGTAGTTGTTGACTACAGCTGTGGGTACCACATTAGGGTGCCAGTTTGTGGCTGTCATAGCCATTCATACTGAGAATATATTCTGCTCTTACTACCATGGGTTGCTTTGACAAAATAGGAAAAATAGGCATTATTCACACTTGCCCACTCAAAATTCAGTGACAGGACTATTCTGTTCAGACTTCTATTTGTGCATGGCTAAAATAGCAACTCTAACCAGCATCTTAAGCTTATGCATTCTGATTCCAATTTCCATTTTTCCCCCTTATCTTATATAGCTTTGGCACGGGACTAAACTGTGTACACAGAAACTATTTAAATGTTACATTTTGCGTGTAGTAAGATCAAACTGTTAGCATATTGGTATATTGACATATTTCTATTATCTTGGGTGAAGTTACATCACAGATAGTCAATTTAGTCTAAATAAATACATTGTTATCATATTGGCGCTTTTTTCTTTATTAAAAGAAATTCAAATAAATTCAGCCATGAGCCAAAAAGCTGGTAAGCATTGTATAGGTAAAAAAAAAAAAGGCTCCTCATTTTCCAGGGGTTATTCAATGCTCTTTTAAAAATAAATTACAGTATGCATTTATATAGCTCCCTCAATCTTCAGACAGGTTTTGTTTTTTACTAATGTTCGTGGAATGACTGATGACTTACACATTGCCTTGTGAGGTTTAAATGATAGCAAAGTAGGATAAAAAGGGTTCCAAAAGGTGCAGAAGGTAAAGGATCAAATTATCTGGTAGCAAATACCTACTTGGCTCCATCTACTTTGCTGCCAGACAGCTTTGCTGCATACACAGTTTGAAATACAGATTGAAATACAACCCTGTAGGAAATGGGATCAGGATGAAATCAAATTACAGATAGTTGCTAATGCATACCTCTCCTGCAATCAGGTAACATCAAAATGGGCTATTATGCCAAAAATATACCAAATCATGAATACATGCCTATGAACACATTTCAGAACATGTCGTTTCTCTTCCTTTTATGACTCCAGATGGACAATGCAGAATAAACAGAAACTGGATGAAAAAAGATGGTCTCACTATTTGATCATGAGAGTCAATTAACTGAAAGTGCCTGCTGATCATTCAAATCTCCAGCTGAAAAGTCTGCACAACTGCTTGCAGGAAAGAAAATCTAAATAAAAAATTACTGCCATATCTTCTGCCATATCTAACTCTCAAAGTTATCGTAGGTTTTTACATATTTTTTTAAAAATATTAATATAAAAAGCATGCTTTTGAATAAATATTACTATATTTCAAGATAATAGCTATTCAACAAGGTGTCTGTCCACTACTAGTGAAAGAAACCCAGGTTTAAATAAGAGATTGAATCCAGATGGTTTTCCCCATTTATAAAAAGCACAAGTGGAGATTAACTTTGGTAACTTCTCACAGCTATGGCAAGATTTGTTTTGGCTCTTTAAGTAAATTAGATTTAAAATATCATTCAGTTTTTCATTTAAAAATTGGGAATGCTAACTAAACTACCAATGACATTGTAGAGATATTTAATTGTACTCCAAACGGTCAAACAATTAAGGACTTAATGTTGTAATACAGTTTATTTTCAACTTAAACCATGAACTTATTATCTGTTTGCTCAGAAAGAAAATAGAACAGACAAAAACAATCCACCAGCTCTGCTATATATTATGAATTAAAGTGTTTATTTTAGCTTTGTATCTTAATTACCAAAGATATCATTAGCTCTGGAGACTGGGATATTATTATTGCTGCTGTAATGTTTTTTGTCAGGCAGTGGCTTTCATTGCAACATAAGCTCCTGTATATTTTAAATCTTTTTCTATTTTGTACTTACAAAAGTAAAAGCATCTAGAACTCACAAGAATGCATGTTCAGACTTTGGGGAGGTCAATCACAGCAGTGGCACAGGAGATCATGGGGCACAAGCAGTCTCAGAGTGGTGGGCTTTAGCAAGACTGGGCCCATTTTTAGGACACTAACTATGGAACTCATAAAGAAACATTAAGTAAAGTGCTCCTTTCTGGCTCTGTCTGGAAGAAAACCATAGGACCAATTATACGGGTATGCTAATTGCACACTGGAAATAAAATTGTTCAAATTATATCTGCCCTCTGTAATACTACAACACTAGAGGAGAGTAGTGAGGACTATGGATACTGTGCAAAAGATGCCAGTTCACCTTGACAACCAGTTTTAAAGTCTCTGCAGAGTCGCCAAAGTAGAGTCCCAGGAGAAGAGAGCCTTTCGAGCCAGTTTGTCTTTTCCTGCAGCCAAATGACACTCATGAACAAACCTTGTTAACATGATTTCCTCCATGTTTCAGATAAGGACATTTTCTTTAAAATCAGAAGTCAAGTCAACCTTGCCTCTATATCCATCATATGGGAAGAAAGCTACCCATAATGAATAAATCCCATCCATTTACATACAAAGGATACCTTCTTCCAGGATCAGATTTATTCTCCTAATTTCTTTAAGTCCTCAAAAAGATAAGCTCCTGAGCTTACAGCTCCACAATGGTGCCTCAACCTTGATTGTGTGATTTTGGCAGCTTTAGCATTCAGTATGTCCATGTTTAATATAAGAAGAGAAAACTGCAGGCAGTTTACCAACTTACTTTACTGATTTCAATCTCCTTAAATATATATCTAGATATATAAATATAAATCCATATAAGTGAACACTCAAAGAAAGAAAAAGTCTTATGAATCAAACAATTCCTCAACTCTATCTATTGCATTATGGACACGGCCAAAGTTCAGAGCCTATTAGATAGGACACATAAAATTTCAAAGCTTACCCAGACTGAGGAAAATAAAGAGAAAAACAACACTGACTGAACTCTTCCTCTACTGAAGTCTCCTTTTTTTCATACTGGGTAACTGGTACAGCTGCAACCACATCCCCTTCAACTGCTCAGCACCACCTCCCACACTGAGCTTCAGTCATGGATCAACTCATCCATTTACCACTTGTTCAACCTTGTCATCAGTCTGCTTTGTTTCTTTTTCCATGTCTCGATGGATGCATTTGACCTCCTTCAGAATCATTCATCTTCTCCATCTCTTTCTGTTCAGTACCTCGTAAGCCCCTTGATCTATCAATGTCCAGTACTTATTTACTATCTCCAACCTTGTTTTCATCCATTTTCTCCTTTAGCAGTTCAGGTTTCTTCATCCACCTAGCACAAAACAACCTTTCATCCACTATTAGTTACTATGACTCTTCTTCAACATTCAAATTATGTCCCTTACCTTTCTAAAATTAGAACTTTGCTGAAACTCTTGTAATCTTGTAAAACAAGATCACAAACAAAACAAAAAATATTTTAAGCTGTTTCTTGTTACAAGTGATTGAAAAATGATGTTTGAATGCTTTGCATATGCATACTATAGGTAAGTCTAAAAACTTGGATTATGAGGAGTTACATGGGAAGTAGGTATATTCTCCACCCTCCTTATCAGTCTACGCAGTTGTTGTCCAACTGGGGCATTTATCATTGAGAAGGATTTTTTCTTTTGGAGAATGTCTAATAAAGCAAGAATACAAAACTGTATACCCTGAAGGTTGTATGACTGGAAGGTTGTGCCTGGATTACTCATTCCTGTCTGCCACATGAAAGTGTTTACTTTGTGTTTGGGTCCACAGTTTAAAGCATCATATTTGTGCAATGTATATCAGTCAACCTTAAAACCAGCATTTCTAACCAAGGATAATGAAAAATATAGAATCTGGCATTTATCATAATTGCGTGTTTTCCTAAAAAGGCAAGAAAGACGTTATCATAACTGGAAAAAAATGGGCTATTAACCACATTGACATAAACACTTTTTTTTTTTTCTTTTCTAGTCATATTAGCACTTGCAATTTTAAATACAGTTCATTTGTTTAGGATGAATCTAAATCTTGTCACATTCAGACATTATCTCAGCACATTCTGGAGAGGCATTCTATTACATGTCAAACAACTTCTAATTACAAAAACCAGATTTTTGACATTTATACATGGATCTCAACTTGGATGATTCAGACACAAAATGTATGCATATACCTATATGTAAAATAGATATCTAATTCAGTCTATGTATGAAATGTAATTTTGAGTTCCCCAATGGGTCTTATCTGATGTTTGCACCATCCCTGCACGAGGACATGTAGAGGAGTCTGTGGAGCTGCTAAATCTGATATATTCATTTGTCTGAAAAGCAGAAGTTCATCTGGTTGCTTTATGGGGCAGGCTGTGATACCAACCTGTGGACACAATATCTTCTCTTAGGTAGTGCACATTTTGCATTGCTATTTTGTCCTGTGTGAATACGTGCCAGGCACAGCTGGTGCCCCACGCAAGCACAGCCAACCAGCTGCTTCTCACACCTGGGACCACAAAATGAGAAAGGCTGCATTGCTGAACTATAAATGCCTAAGAAAGGACTTAATTATGGAACTGTGGAAATCAGTTGTTCACTCAGTGCTTGACATTTGTATTGCCACTTTCAACTGCATGAGCTCCCATATGACTGCAATTCCTGGTCAGACTTTCCCAGAAAAATCCAGGGATTACATGGAAGAATATGGGCAAATCAGTGGATTTGTTTCAATCACTAACGTCACAAAATACTAAAAACAAAGGCATTGACAAATGAGTGCATTAAAGAATCCCACACTAAGCTTAAAAAAATCCCCTTGATTTCTGGCTAAAGCATGGTCCTCCAAACTACCTCAATGTGTGGAGTACTGGAATATTTTGCACTTACATTTCTCCTTGGAACTGCCTGTATTTTGTGCATTGGAAAATCATTCCAGAGAAGCTACATCTTAAGCAAGGTAAAGCAAAATGGTACTATCTTCTTGCTTAGAGGACTCTTCACCATTTTATGCTCTGTAGGTACACTATCTAGCTAAAAATATAACACACAACTAACCAAAGTGCTAGAAAAACAAAAAATAGCTGATATTACATAAAAAGATGGGAAGCTCAATGCATAAAACTTACTCCGTCTCTCATGCATACCATGTACTTTTCTCAGGCTATTCATCCAGTACAAGAAAATCCACCTAATGTGTATCTGATTTCACTGGTCACCCAGTAGGGCTGTTGCTGGTCAGCTGGCCAAAGAAGAGCTGATTCAATGGACCCTGTCTGACAGCCTGGAAGACTTGTATGGCTTAGATGAGGTTTAGATGCCCCAGGCACCCCATGGCCTCAAGAAGCCCAAGGGTTGTACGGGCCAACACACAGCTATCTATAGAAATGGACACAAACAAATTCATGACTTGCTCAAGATCTCACTATGTGTCTGGCATTACAGATTAGGAGCTAAGTGCTGCTCTAAAAACTACTGCTGTAAATCCATGGTGGTCAAGACCATTTGACCTCATATTTCTACAGTCTCACTCCTTTTGTCACTTGACAAGCAGTCTGTCAAGAAAATGTTGTTCTCTGGATTTTTTACATAGCAGGCTTTTACTAAACAAATTGCACTGGAATTTTTAGAAGTGGTTTAAAGGAGGTAATCAATTCCTATCCAAAGGTAACACTAGAGGAGTGCAGAACTCTGATACCAGTCATTATGGAAAACAAGAGAGATACATTATTTTGAGAATAATGAGGCTTGGCATTTTCCTTTTTTATCCATATATTCTTTTTCCTCTCAGAAACATTGTCTCTTTTTCTGTTTCTAAGCTTCCCTTCATCTTGTGATCAGATCACTGTCCTTCCAGTGATCACAGCTGCCCAAAACTGCAAAAACAGACAGAAAAAAGCAACACAACATGGATGAAAAACAGAATGTTCTCTGTGTTCTGATGTACTTGTTAAGCAACAGAGATTGCACAGAAAAAAAGTTTCTTGTTGCATTCATTAAATATATCTCAAGGCTGTTTGTGCATACTCTCCTTGAAAGCCAAAAGCAAGCCAAGAAGGGAGGAAAGGACTCTTCTTTCTTTCAAGCACCCTTCAGGATAAAAAAAACTACACCCGGTATTTCTCTAATGAATAGATGACTTCATTATACAGATCTGGTAATCATGTAGATGTTGAAAGGTAGCTACATCTATTTTTATCTTGTCAATCTAATGGACCAAAAAGGCTTAAAATGTCTATAACCAGTCTGCCAGATATAGCTCGCTGCTAGATGTTTGTTCCACAAGTATACACAGCAGAAATGGCACCCCACACATGTATTTCACTGGTCGAATTCAAGCTGGCTCAGATAAGAGAATGGACATCACCATACCTACTGCTGCATTCTGCCTGGGTGAATGGAGCTTGCAGCATAGCCAAGTGTATCACTAGAGGCAAAAGTAGTAATGCTTATACAGCTTTAAACCATTTCCAGAACTTAAATTGCAATGAATTGCAATTTGTTACAATCTCTAGAATCACTAGAAACTTTTATTTCAGTATTATTGAGGTGTAGCAGAAATGTTTACAAGAATGAGCAGTCCCACAAATACCCGCCACACTAGACAGTTGCTTTCATCCTCAGACAAATGTATGAGCTTGAATTTCTTCTCCTTTACTTTGACTTTACATAGAATTATTTGAGCTGTCATAAAGAATCAGACCAATTATCCATCTAATCCACTATCACATCTTTGACAGAGGCCACGACCCCATGCTTCAAATGAAGGTGAAAGGAACTCTGCAGTTGACAATTATGAAACAATTGGCCCATAGGCAAAAAAAATGTCATTAGTTAATGGTTTGTCCTAAACTCAGAAATCTATGAGTTTTTATCCCTTTTCAAAAGGACATGTTTTATCTAATATAAGTATTCTTCAGTCACACGTATCTCTTGCACTATTTTAATGCTTTCAAACTCTGAGTTTCAGTTTATTCACAGACAAATTAAACATGATGCAAAGGAAAGGACAATAAAAATAATTAATCTCATTGTCATTCAATATTAGTGACTACCTTCAATTTCAGTGACTATTCCTTTTGTTTGGTATAAAGATAAGAGATATAACAAGGGCAATAATTGCAATGCATTTGCCAGTGCTTCTAATGTATTATACCTTACTTGTTGTTTATACAAGTTATGTTCAGACTTCTCATGCCCTCTTCATGACTTTCAAAGCCTTCTGCTCCTATTTATCTTGCTCTCCAAAATATTTCCATTCTTTTTTAAAGGAGATGAATAAAATTTAGCACAGAAAATTTAAACTGATGATACTGAATATTCTCCAAATTATTTTCTACTTGGTCTTTGATCACTTTAATATCATTGTCTATTTGAAAGTTTCTGTGCGCTAACCAGAATTATTAAAAAACTCCCTGGAATGGCACCTCGTTCCTCAGCAGGAGCAATTTCAATATCTTTAGGTCCAGTGAGGTTTATGGATAATTCAAATAAATATTTTACTATTCTTTATTTTGCATCTGACATCTTCAAATTTCTTCTGCTATCATGCCAACTAAGTAATGAAGGTTCATTAAGCCTCTGAGAAGCTAAGTAAGCCTAACCCTTAACTATTGTGATTTAATTTGCAATCCCCTCTGCTGCTCTTGATCTTTCCTGGAGAGTGTTTGAAAAATTCTGCTCAAACAGTATGACAGACATTGTCAAATCAAACAAAATTACTGTATCTATTATCTCCTGATTCAGAAGCTGTGTAGTTTTGAAACTTCAGGCTCAGCACTCTAACACTGCTACCCACACCACAGTCAACCAGTGGTAAGGATCATAGGCAGAGGGAACAGATGATTGATTGTGTCTGCTAATGAAAAGATACCCAAATCAGTGGGATTTTGGTGGAATTATTACTGATTCACAGTATACCAATGTAAGTATCAGGGTGAAGTGTCTAGTAGAATTTAAGCATCTGACTGTAGAGATTAAATGTTTTGATTAAAATAATAATAATATATATATATCTGTGTCAATCAGATTTCTGCCACAAAATGCCAATGAACTTCTTCTGACTTGAAAGTGCTCATAGAAGGGGGAAACTCAGGGCTCGTGAAAATTGCAAGTTAAATGAAAGCAGTAGCACACTAGGGGATATATATTGCGGTTCCAGAAGCATGGTGCTGATCCAAAATACACTCAGTCTCCCTTTAACTCCTTTGAGTTTTCACACCAACTTCCAGACGTATCTTTCCAGGCTTATTAGACTTCTCTTGTCATATTTTTTGCAACATTGAACATACACTGCAGTTATTTAAAGACAGGTATGTTTACATTTGCTTAGCAGAATATAAGGATTCAGATACCTTCTATCACTCTTTAAGACTGACATATTAACTTCAATAATAACCTTTCCTATTAGAAATTCACATTAAAATAACTTAAAAATGAGAAACAAACCAGGGAGAAGTATCACCTCTGAGTTGTCAGCTCCAGTGTGACTTGGGGCTTGCAATACAGCCTCGAATGCAATTCCTAGGCAATAAGCTTAACTGAAATCTAAAGGCAGAGAATTCCAACAGAAAGGTAAAGCTTTCTATTGCTTGAAAAGACACCTGGCACAGAAACACAGGCAGCAGTAGGGAAATACTGAACAAACATCACTTCCTTATGAGGGCCAAAATGTATTTTCATTTCCACTTCATTTTGTATGTTTAATACAGAATGATTTTTAATCTACTGTTCATGCATTCTAATCATGTCAGATGTGTGGGCGCCATGTAATTCTTGATGAATAATAAGGAATGCAAATAGTGCTATCTTCACACTCACAGTTGACTGCACTCTGTTGGCTCCCCATCAGCACCTCATTTATCAGCTACTAATTTTCAGAGAGATAATGTCTAAAGCTAGAGGAAGATCTTTGTGCAACAACAGTATATTGCTGAGGAAGGACATTAGAAGCATCTGACTGATTACATGTGCGCCAAGACAGTCTTATTTGATGGAGCTAATGTTCTAAAATTCCCTCACCTTATTTGGTAGGACTTTTTACTGTTACACTCAGCAACAACTAATAATGAGTTTTGCAATCTCACAAAATATTCAGTTATCTCTCAGTTTATACAGACATTTCTTCTTTGGAACAATTACATATTGAAGTGTGAATGGCAACAGCCCACTCTAAATGAAGACTGCAAAAATAAATGCCTAATATAACCTGAAATTATTAGTACTCTAAGTATAAATTTCATATGAAAAGAATTTATAAGACTACTAGTAGCATCATCAACCAATGCTGATGACTGAGATGTTATGCATTTCCCACTACTTTCCATTTCCTTTCTTCCCTGCATCACATAGACATTTCTGCAGTTAAGTCGGAATTTAAGTTTACCTTCATTGAGTAAACCGATTTAAAACTTTTGATGCAGTAAATAAATATTTATGTTTGCAGTTTTTTAGATTTTAGAATGGATGAAGAGTAACATAATTAAATATAGTTTCATATTGTCAATAAGCTTCCATCTTTCTGCACAGGGATTTTGCCATCCAACTTGTTTCATATATAAATAGCATTTCCTCACAGAAAATAAATTTTGAAATAACTTAGGGAGTTACAAAACCTAATCACTCAGGTTGCATTAGAAAGTTTCCATGCTCACAGATGTGGGCCCTGGAGGAAATTTGATATGCAATTCATCTCTACATTTATTTGTTTTGATGTCATATTCTAAGACACTATTCTCATTTTCTTATATGCCTTATTAGAAATTAGCTTTTCAGGGTCAGGAATTTGATATCAAACAGCAAAATAGATCTTTAAATGTTATTGAAACTTTGAAATAACTATCACTCTTCAGATGTCTGGTTATTAATATCTCTGCTACCACTAACTGCACTACCAAAAATAAAATCTAAATTTTGTCGGTCCATGAGCCATAGAAAACTTTTTCTAATATATAGATTCCTCTAATTTGCTGGTACTCATATGCAAGCTACTTTAACCTTGACCTTCTAAGATCTAAGCCTTTTAATGATCATGCAGAAATCTTCATGTCTCATTAAAAAAAGCATGAAACTTCTGGAAAGTAAGAAATCACATTGGAATTGGTTTCCCATCTACACAGGAAATCTTTTCTGTCGCACAAAAAAATTGAGAAAATCCTATATTTAATGAATTTAAAATCAATTTCTGGTTAGCAAGATGTCTTAAATTATGAATAAGATGCCTGGTCTACTCCTAAGTCTTCGACTAACTTTCTGTGTGACCTCCAGAAACTGATGTGACTAATTGCATTTTGAGAGTCACATCTCCACAAAGAACTCCTGATTTATATCTTTTCACAGTGTTTTGATTTCTGAAGAAGAAAATATTCTATAAATTCTTAAAAAAGTATTATTTAAGCCTTATCTGTGGAGATGAAAAAACTCCTAAATAAAATTTTCTGATACTATGAATGTCTACCACTTTTTGTTATTTTTGTACTTATAGCAGTTTTAGCACTTTTGTTTTGGTGGGTTTTTTTTCCTTCAGTAGAACAGCAGTGTTTAGGAACTGAAACATAATGGAAGAAAATAGGACCTCAGACAGATATATTAGTATGTCCAGCATATTAAATGAATATTCATTCTAATCTCTTATGGATAGACAGAAAAAGAAAAATTAATTAACAGTATTCAAGGACAATATAGAACAATATTCTGTGATGTGATTTATTTTTCCATTATTGGAAAACATTGTAGAGTTGCTTTGAACTTTAGCAAAAACTGGTGGCACTTTGTTTTGATATAAGAGTCTTTTATCAAACTCCACTTCTTCGTCATGATGCCTTTTCAATTATGGTGCAAACTCTGCCTGCATGTTGCCAATCCACAGACTGCCAGTCTTGGGGTTTTGGCAACAATTGCATACTATATGAAGCCCAACCTTCATGTAACTTATATGAAGAAAAATCATGCAATGCTTATAGTTCCTGTTTTCCTCTGAGCTTTCCCTAAGTAGAGCATGCCATTTCTGTCTAGTCTGTAATGGTTTTGTTACATAAACTGAGTCACTGACAAAATTTGATGTCAAATCCTATTCACTGGGGATTGTTTATAGCCAAAAGATCAGAATGACTTCCAACCAGTTTTGTCAGGACCCAATGTCTGGCTTCCCTTACAGAATTATCCTAGGTTCACTACCACTTTTTCATGTTATTATAATTCTAAAAGAGTTACTGTAGAGCTTTCTTTTCAGAAACATGAACAGCAGCACTGGCATTTTAATTTCATTCTTTGTACCACAAACATAAACATATACTTTAATATGGGATCACTAAAACCAAATATATAGTTTCACATTTCAGTGGATTTCAAACAATGTCGATATTTTTAATTCTCTATTTAGCCATGATAGACAGAAAATCAGTTTGTTGTTTTTTTTTGTCTGACTAGATCAAGTTTATAGAGCTGAAGTGATACTGCATCAATTTACATTGCTTCTTGCTAATTTGTAACAGCCTGGGCAGAATGTCATTAATCTTTGTGGAAAAAAAGCTATTGTTTACTCCTCACTGGGAAATACTGATATAATAAAATGCAATCAATAAAAACTCTGCTGTTACAATTAAATGATGTGTATAGGTATTTTTAAAATATCAATGTCTTGTATTTCAGCTCCACTTCTTTGTTTACTTGGTTTTGCTTGAGCGGAATCTACTGAATGGATTATTCAAGCCTTAGAGACAAAAGTTCAACACTCAGGGATGAATAGAAATTGTAAATTTCAATAGATCAACTAGGATTTATTTTAAACTGCATATTTTAGGTATGCTAAATATGTACTCAAGTTTCAGTAACTAAAATTCTTTTTCCTGACAACTCTGAGGAGGAAAAAGGATTTTATTTAAAACAGATCTTGCACTATTTTAAGGTCCATTTGTTTCTTCTCACAGGTATGTTTTTAGAGCACCATTTTAATCTGAAGGCTGCTTTAAAAAGTTTAAAAACCTTCTATATGAAGTGATGGGGACTTTACATTATTTCTAAATCATTGATAGATACATTTGGTCATTGTGTTTTATTAACCATGAGCAGATAATTTAGTAAAGAAGATACAAATGAATGGTCAACCCATGGAATTTTCACCTAAGCAAAAACTAGTTGGATGAGGCTGTAATTGTACAGGGTGGAAAATTATGACCACAAAAGGGAAAAAAAAAAGGTTACAAATTTAGCTCTGATCTTTAGGTTATATAAAAGGCATCCCAAATTGCCATCTTTTAATGGCCTTAAAAATGCATATACTAGTCTCATTTCCTAGAGTGCTAGAAGGTATGAAATTTGGTTACATAGAAATATAAAGTAATGACAATTGAGACAGGAGTGGAATAGTTAGTTCTGTAGCAGATCTACTTCAGAAGAGGTTTGCAGTGAGCAGGAATAGGTGCTGGTGTTTGGCTAGTGGTTTGGCTCTCCTCCAGTTTATTTTGTTACCTAATATGACACAGCTGAGAGTCAGAATTTACAGTGATTTACACTGATTTCCAAAAAACATGGCTAGCACTTTCATCCAGTTCTGATGTTACATTAAGTATTGGAAGAGTAATTTCACCCAGCTGTCTTTCTAGGGAATACGTGCACATGCAAATATAAATAAATATATGTAAATATCTGCAAAAACAGCCTGATGGAGTCTAGTCCTTCAAGGAAAATTGAGAATGTGTAATACAATTATTTTTATATCTTTTAATTTTACAGTTTTGCAAGACTTAAAGGAGTAGAAGTTAAACTTCACATGACTTTTCTGGTCTTTATTGAAAAAAACCCACTGAATTATGAATATGCAGGTTTAATGGAATGTACTCATCCATTTTGAAGTATTTTAAAAATTTTATTCTAAAATGTTGGAATACCTGATGAAAAACTTATGGGAAATAGATGCCTCCTTCCTGTTAGGATCTATATTAGAGTCCACACTTCTTCACCTAATTAATTAGTAATGATAATGAGAAATTACATTTCTTATTGACTCCCAATTCAGTTACTAAATTTTCTTCAGCGTTAATTTTATGCTTGGAAACTTTACTGCTTTCTTGGAAACTTTACTGCTTTCTGTGTACCTTGGCTAACAAAAGACCTGGAATTTTAGCAAAGTACAGAATTTATATCCTTTAACAACACTTAGAAATACGGAAATATATAAATTTATGTCATAAAAATGGGAAATCTATCTTCTTTTCTATTCATATTGAAAATAATTTCATTCTGAGAGATAAAAATCTAAGTGTTTATACTTTCCTACATGTAGAAATGTCTAAGTCAGAAAATGGAAAACACTTTCAGGTGATGTACTGCATAGCTTAAGAATGGAGAATAAGTTCTTTAGCACAACTATCTGTGGCTGACTCTAAAACTGCTGAAATTCAAGGGACAAGCTTCTGATGACTTCAAAAGGTTTCAAAGGTTTTTGAACAGGACCCCTAGTGTCTCATCCACTCTAGTTTCCAACACCCTGAGCAATAAAACTCCCTCTAGTCTTCTTTAATTAGCTCACCCAGTAATTTTGTGAATTATTTTAAATAGAGAATCCATTTTACAGCCTTGCTCATTTCATAGTTACTTGTATAGAGCTCTCCCATTAGCACATTCTCAGAGAATCCAATTATTTATTTATTTATTTATTAAATTCAGAATGCCTTTCTTCCATATCTAATCTCAATTTCCACAATCACAGGGATAGCCGTTTTATAACCCAGGAAATCCCTTGATGTCTTTTTGTGTGACTGCGGTACACCAGTAGATATCTAGACTATTAATATTTCATTTGACTTGGATATATTGTACTTTAAAGCATCCTGGAAATACCATTTCCTCTTTTTGCAGCAGAGCTAATAGTTTGCAGTAGATGTTTCTAGTGCCTCTATTCAAGACAAGACAAGACAAGAGAAAACAAATTGAATCACAGTTTGCTGGAGTTGTGATTACTTTAGATACACTGTTGACATATCATTGCTACTTTCTTGTAAGAAGTATCGGCACTGATGTTCCAGCAATATGAGACAACACTCAAAACTTTTATTTGGCTATTCTGTCTTTCTACAGTGTAATTTCCATTATATTTTAACTCATACTAGGAGGTACTGATTAAATCAGTATATTTGCCAACACCTCAACCTCTCTGGCCACCTCTCTGGCCAGGGACCTTAATGGCAGCAGTATTCTACCTTTGATATTAAGTCCTATAAATAAGTCAAGTTCTCAAAAAATAATATCTCAGTACAAAGTCAGATATGCGCAATATATTTAATTCTTTTTCTAAGTGCAACACTAAGGATCTTAACCAAAACACTGCAAAGGCATTTTATAATTCTAAACTGATAGGAAGGACAACTATTTTATGACCATTCAATAACAATGTTTTACTACAGTTAATCACAAATTTCACATCAACTAAATGAACAATCTGTGCTTTAAATATCATATAATGTTAAGGGGTTGGAAGGGACCTTAAAGATCATCTAGTTCCAACCCCTTTGCCATAGGCAGGCTTACCTTCCACTAGACCAGGCTGCTCAAAGTCCCCTGCAAACTGGCCTTGAACTCTTCCAGGGATAGGGCACCCACAGCTTCTCTGGAAAACCTGTTCCAGTGTCTCCAGTCTCTCTTTACCCTCACAGTGAAGAATTTCTTCCTAATATCTAATTTTAACCTATTCTCTTTCAGCTAAAATCCATCCCTGTCTTGTCCTAGCACTACATGCCCTTGTAAAAAAGTCCCTTTCTGGCTTTCTTGAAGTACTAGAAGGTGCTCTAAGGTTTCCCCAGAACTTTCTCTTCTCCAGGCTGAACAATCTCAACACTCTCAGACTGTGTTTGTAGGGGAGGTGCTCCAGACCTCTGATATCTTTGTGGCTTCCTCTGGGCTCACTCTGATAGGTTCACATCCTTCTTATGTTGGGGGTCCCAGGACTGGACCTCCAGGTGGGGGTCCCACAAGAGCAGAATAGTGGGGAAGAATCACCTCCTTAGATCTCCTGCCCACATTGATTTTGATTCAGCCCAGGACATAGTTGACTTCCTGGACTACAAGTGCACATTGCCAAATCATGCCGAGCTTGTCAACCAAGACCTCAAGTACTTCTCCTCAGGGCTGCTCACAATCCATTCTACACCCAGCCTGTATTTGTGCTTGAGATTGCTCCAACTCACACGCAAGACCTTGCATTTGGCCTTGTTCAGCTTCATGAGGTTTGCACAGACCCACCTCTCTAGCCTGTCAAGGTCCCTCTGGATGGCATCCCTTCCCTCCAGCGTGTCGACCACATCTCACTGCGTGGTGTCACTGACAAAACTGCTGAGGGTGCACTCACAAAAAGATAACTAGATTCTTCCTGACTATGAATGACAAATTTTCTCACACAAGTAAGCAGTATTCCTTTAATGTCCATGTTCAAAGCTACTGTTCAGGGTGGTGGATAAAAAAACACTAGAAAGGGTTCTGCCTTTCATAGTCTCATGCCCTTAGTGTTGGTGTTCCAAGAGTCATAGTTTTCTTACTGTAATCTCTGACTATTAGAGACACATTTGAGTTGCTCAAACAGCCTGGACAAGACTTAAAATTTTCAATAGTGTCTATTCAAGAACAAATTAAGTTAGAAACCATAGGGTATTTTTAATAGATGTCCTTAAAAAAATAAAACAGTCCAAAAATACAGGGGAAGATATTATTATTCTTTTGGTGTCTTTTTTTTTTTAAAGAAATTATTTATTTCCTTAAAACATAATAATGAAAAAAACCCCAAAACACAAACCCAATAAAAATCAACAAAATACCCCAAACAAAAACACCAAGAAGTTAATATCCTGTCTCATATTGTTATTTGATTTGAACTGATCTGAATAGGTAAATCTTTCATGGCCTTGTTGGAATCTTCCTCTCAGACAGATGTAGTTCCAAAAAAGAATCCTCAGCCATCTTCCTCCCATACGCCTGAGATATGATTGATGTAGCTTCTCCATCTTTCAATAGCTCTGATACTATTTATACATCTATATCATACAATATACATAAAATAGTTTATCCTCAGTTCAAGATTTTTCTTCTGATTCTCCTTTCAACCCTGGTTAAAAAAAGTCTCCAAGATTATTCAAACTCCTATCAAGTCTGGAAGAATCTTGTGGTGATTCAAACAAAATCCTTTAACTTCATTAAAAAAAATAAATTCACATTTTCATTTCTCTTCACCAAAATACCTTTGAAATACCTTATATAAACTTACTGCTTAGGAAAAGAGAAATCACAGTTGCTTTCAGTGTTAAATATAGAAACCAGAAGACACGTTACATATAATTGATGTTAGTTTACAGAAAAGGATCCACTTTTTACTCACCAAAACTTCTCAAGAATCTTTTCCACTGCCACCTTTCTGACACTATTGACTTTTCTCCAGATGACTGACACATAGAGTCCAATGAGAGGGTGAGAAAATACACTCTTCATCAGTATGCTTAATGACTGCAGAAAACTGAAGTTGCTCATGTGTTCTTTTTTAAGACACCTCTTATGTGAGATGATCCATTTCCATTTCTATTTTAAATACAGGTCAGGTTTGACTTCAGGAGAAAATATTATGTCAAATCATATTTAAAACCAAAAAGTGAAAAACATTAGTTCAAACAAGCTATAATATCAGCTGGTTTACACAAACTATGACTGGCCAGTGTATACAGTACAGCATTCTTACTCATCCATCTGGTCCCCAACATGTCTCACTAAACACCATTGCTCTTCTTACACTGGGTCTGGAACAAGAGGCCAAGTTCCAGGACACTTGTGCATTGTGAATACTTCTCCAAGAACATAGTTCATCTCATGGCCTAGCCTATTTTGGAAAAGGTAAGTCTTACTTTGTGCTGTTATTTTAATAAGGAGGAGATTGAAGTCTGGGGGACCAAAAATAAAGATACTTGCTTATGTAGAAGCAAACTTTTTGAGAAGCTGTGCTGTGGGTAAGAAAACCCACTGGTGAGGATACAGCTAAACATTACATGACTGCCAATCCACTATACAGTCTTTTACTGAAAGCCTTATAGCTAATGAGTTACCTCTACTGACACTTGATTTGCAAACCACAATCTCAAAACTACAGCACAGTCACTTATACTCAGTCAAAAGGTTTTGATGCTATTTCGTGTCCTCGACAGCTTTTACATGATGATAGAGTAGCTCTGCTAACAGTGGCTCTTGTTTTTAAAGCCCCTATGATAATCAGTAAAATAAAATCCTTAAAAAGGAATAAAAAAGCAAACAAGTTAGCAGAAATCTGTAATTTAAAAATAGCAGTTAAAAGTGATTAATATAGTAGAAAACCTGATTATGTGCAAATGACAAAAGCAGATCTTCAGTTTCTTCAGTGGGTTACATGCAGCTGCATGTATTTGAACAACTGCCTGTGCTCCACACTGCGTCTTGTTGGCAGTCTGTAACAAGACCATTTGCCACATATGAAGAGATCTGCTCAGATGGAATGCCAAATATTTACTTAAATCATCAGGGCTCATTACAATCAGCATTTCATGATGGCACGCTCCAAACATTCAAAGGAAAAAAGATCATTGTGTATATTTTATGGAAATACCATATTTTGATCCCAGTAAAAGAATGCTTCTACATAACACTTGGAAATTGTCCAGAAGATGAGTGTGATACTCTGAGAAGTACACAGCTCGGATACAGATACAAAAGTTCAGGACAGCTTCTGGGGAACTGCTGCTAACATGCTCAAAACTAGTCATCAGCTGAAAGCGAAGAATAAGCAATCTCTAGTCATCTATCAAAATAAGCTGCATTCCTATGTGTAGTTCTACATTTGATATTTTTTTCTGTTCTATTTTTATAGTTTTCAGAAACATCTAAAGACATTTTGTTTGTTAAAAAATTCATACTGGAAGATATTTTTGACTTTACTATGCTATTCAGCGGAGCATACAAAATATGGAAATTTAAATCCTCCATAAAATATTCTTGTACCTTAAAAATAATACATCATGTTCACAGTCTTCATAAACATCTGTGAATTAGCCTTTGAAACACAGACCAGAAAGAGTTGTAGATAACAGTGAGAAAACAAAGGCAGAACAAAGCAGATGATTCTTGAACTACTCCATGTCCGAATTACTAACAGACAACAATTCATGTTTTGTGAAAAAAGATGAAAACACTGCTTCTTGGCAGACAAGTGTTTTACACTTTGACCCTCATTCATGCAACAAAGGAAGCAACTGATTTGCCATATTTTAGGGGTCTAAAAGCTAAATCTATTACTCTAGGCCAGTCACTGAAGGTTCTCTTCATTGTTGTCAAAGAGAAACAAGCACCTCCAAAAGATAATACATTTCATCCTAAAATAGCTTCTAAAGTAGGCCAGATTATTTATCTTTCAGCTACGCCTATTTATTCCATTTACTGCAAAGGAAGCCTGTGTGACTAGCATGAAATTAGACAACTCACTTTAACAGGACTGAAGTTACATAAAATTAAACCTGTTCAAATCATCTGTCTTTCATTTTAGGGTTGGTATGGGAATACATGCATTTAATACTGTGTTTATTTTTGTATCTGTCAGGATTTTTAGATAGTAGATAAACATTAACATGATGCCTTATTGCACTCTATACAGTAATGCACAGATCCCTTACCTGAGTTAAATACATTGATCAAATTAATGTTGAGCCTGCAAACAAAGTCTATTAAGAGAACTCTCCATTGGATCAATGTCCATTACTTTCAGTTAAACATTAATTCACAATCATGTTGGTTATTCACTTAGTTTAAGTTTTCCCTCATTTCTCAGCAAGGAAAATTCTGAAGTATCTCCACTAAAAGCTCCAGGAGAGCTCAACAGCCTTTATTTACCAAGGGTGTGTGGGAAGAGACATCAGATTCCATCTAAAGAAAAATCTACAGCACACTAATTGAGTCTGGGCGAATATTGTCATCATAGCATGGCTCTGCAAAGTTGTCATAAAACCCAAATACACTGACAGATGTGCTGTAGCTTTCTGTGCTATGTCAAAGGGTTTACTAGACTTTTTTTAAGCTAACATTTCTATATTGATTTTCTGCAAAACCCAAACTATCTTCATTATTTTTCTCCACCTGTTTTTTCCTTTTTTCTCTAATCTCTTTATAAAACTTTCCTTTTTTTCTCTTTCATTGTCTTCAGATTTTTTGCTTGTTCTCTTTGCCCAGTCTTTTATAAGAGTGTGTCATTCCCATAATTTTAACATGGTATATAAACTGCTCACCACCCAAGCCAATAGCACCAGGCAGAAACCAGCTGTATGCTAAAAGCCACAGGTTTTCAGGCCCTGAAGGTTACCTGGTTACCTATAATGCCATGCCCTTCTCTCCCCTCCCCTCCCCTCCCCTCCCCTTGCCTCCCATCTCATCCTTTGTCCTTCCTTCTCATATGTTTTTCTGCAATTAAACTCACACATTACAGTAATAGATTAACTATCCTGTATCACTGAATTTTCCACACCATAACTGTATTCAGTGACTACTTTAGCTGTACTTCAAAAGACTATTCTGGCACCCATCATCTTCAGTGCAACCCAAAGGCAGGGTGTAATTTCTGAAGGTTTATTCCGGTGATATTTTCTGCAGCAGCTAGCAGTGTTGTAGAAGCAGAGAAACAGGCCTGGGAAGCATTTATAAGGCTTGACAGTTTCCAAAGGACAACTGAATGTGCTTCTAAAGCAGCTTCCAACCCTCTGAGCTTGGCCAGTCATACAGGATTTTCATCTCTCTCCATTTCCACCCACGATAAAGTTTTCTATGGGCAGCATAATTTCTACAGTGAATGGATGTATATAAGCGATTTTCCTCTGATGTTCCTGTCTTCCAGCTTGATAGGGTCTCCTGCCTCTCATGTAAAAAATGAAAACCCACTCACATTGGAAGAAAATAGCCCACACACTTGCATTTCAGTCATTCCAAATGTATGAAGCACTCTGGATATTTGTGGAGGCAAAACACTTTCTGATGCTCAAAATTATTTTCATTTATGATCAAATAAAGAAAACTGCCTTAGGAAAGAAGTGATTTCATTCAACCTGGCTTTGAAAAGGGCAAAAAGCCTTAGTTTTCTAAGTTTTCCTGCAGGAGAAAACAAGTTGCTTTTTTAAGATTCTGTCGTGCAACATTTTAAGGGGAGATGATGTTTATCATATTAGTATAATTATTTGAGGCTAATTCTACTTTTAAAATATACAGCACAAGGCTAGATTGACATCTAAATGAAAACATAGATCACTGGTCTCTCGCAGCAAGACAATTCCCCTGGTGAATGGGTTAAACTGTTGCTGTCAGTTTGAATACAATTAGTACAACTGATATGCAAAGAAATGCTCTGTCAGGGAATGTCACTGTCATTGAACACTGTTCCCAGGCTGCCTTTAATTTTCTGTCTGGCTCCGAAAATTTTAATAACAGGTCAGAATTCAAATGCAAAAATTTAACTGAAGTGCATAGCTCCTCCCCACCTTCTATTTCAATTTTCATTTTCTGCTTTGTGCTTCATATAATTTTTTGGTTACCAGGAAACTATTCTAAACTGCCCATTTTCTGGTTTACTTAACTCTTCCTCTCTAGTTATCATTAAATGAAACTAACAATTTTTGTTGATATTTCTTATAAAACTTGGTCCTTTGATTATTTTTAAAAATAACCACTAAGAAACCACACAGGCAACAAAAGACAAGTACTGAGGCAGAAATAATTATTGTCTGTAGAACACCATTGAGAATGTATTCACTGCAATGCCCACCCACACCCTGTGATCATGCCTTTTCCCACCCTTTCTTTATTGCCATGCCCCAAAGGTTGCCTTTGGTGCTAATCTTTTTTCCCCTCGACATTTTCCTGCTCAGTACATGGTGCATTTAAGGATCTTGTACCTCTGTGCTGACTCCTCCAGATCCTTCTTTTTATTTCGAAGGAAACTGTCACCTTTTCAGTGGCTTGCTGTTATTTTCCAACAGGTCCCAGATTCCTGCTGGACCTATGCCTGATGCTCTGTGCAAAATCTTTGAGTGAGTTTGCAGGCTTCTACATCTGCAGGCCAGTGACTAGGGAATAATATTTTTGGGACCAAAAATGCCCCTAGGGAACTGGGTCAGGGATGAGTCAAAGGGAAGGTGAAGTGTCTGTTCTTAGAGTCAGGCTCTTTTACTTGCCAATGAAGAAGGCAGGGTGAAATGCACTTGTGATGGTAGGTAACTAACTAACTAACTACTGGGTTAAGGAAATGGGTGATCAACAGTCAAGTTTCTTATCTTGACCTCTCTGGGAACTGACTTCAGGCTGGAGTGCCACTGAGTGACTAAAGGATAGCAGTGCCAGAGGACAAACCGTGAGCTTTAGTGAATTGCTTTCTCAACCCTTGCTAAAAAGCATATTCTTCTATATACGGTACTGTCCCTCATGACCCAGAGCCCCCAGGAGGCTCACAAAGGGGCTGACTTGCAACTTCTTCAGCATTTGTAAGCCTGCTGCCCTTGCAGATGGGAAGAGCTGTCAGCCCCATGGGGGCTTTGCTGATCTACCTGGGCTGAAAGTGCAGCTGAGCTGCCTGTCAGCCAGGCTGCTGACCCCCCTGGCACACTTATCTCTCCTCCTGCCTCGGTGCTGTCTTACATAACCACTGAGAAACCTGAACTTGTCACTTCCCATCTCCTCCCTCTTCCTACCACTGTAAGCAAAGACATTTCCACCTCTCTGACTACAGCACACAAATTTATGAGGGCCTGTGAATCCACCTTATCATCAGCTTGTTGATAAATTACAGACTGACCCCTTAGCCAGAACCCTGCTCCAGGTATGGACTGTATTCTTTCTCTTTGGGGAATAACATTAACAGTGCAATGATTGACCCCACTTCAATTCACCTCTTGCCATGCTGAGGGAAATCTGTGTGCAGGCCCCTTTAGCTGAAGAAAAATCACCTTTCTTATAGCTTAACTTGGTCTTGTAATAATCAACAGATTTTTTTTTAATACTGACTTCTACCAAAATTGTAATGACAACTAACTTTATTTCAGCTCCTACCCCTGCATAGAACCATCCTAAGAACCATCCCTTTTCTGTTTCCACTCATCAAAAGTCTTCTCATCACTTTCATCTTTTCAGATCTCTTAAATTTGCTTTAATCAGGAAGTTCAAAGTTCACTTAATGTTCACTGTGCCCATTATCTCCTTTTTGCTTGAGAGCCCTAAATGTCCAGTAAACCGCACAGTGAGCTGAGGGAACAGCCATTGTAGTGTAACTGTCATCTAATTAAAAAATATGCTGCATAGCACTGTCTAAAATTTCAATTAATTCACTAAAATATATATCTCCAGATCTTTTGGCTGTGAAGGTAACACTAAACATGGGGATACAATGTCTTCCTAAAAGTACTGGCTTCTTGAAACAAGAAGACTCAGAGGCAAGTAAACTGTCCAAGTCATTTCACTGTAAATGTAGCTCAAAGCTGATACTTCCACTTACACTATTGCTAACCAGAACATATAATTTCAGTGAAATTATACAACTAGTGCTTTGTAAGTGGATGCAATGGCAGATAACAAGGCACGGTCTAGGGAAACCAACTGCCATGAAAATCTGCAGAAGCTGGGGAATGAGATAATCCTTCTCCCCAGAATAAAGAAAATTGTTTCACCTTTCTCAGGATGGGATAGAAAATTCATCTTTTCCTCAATATTAAATATTTCAGTAAGCTCTAGATGTGTGAAATACACATCCTTCATGCCAAAAGTCCCAGCTGTCCACTAATCACTTGCCAATATCTCTTTTTTGAATATGATGCAATAGTCACATGAAAAGTGCTAAAAAGTAGAGTACAATATGATATACCTATAACTTAAACTTAGCTGTCAGCTAAGTGCTCATCTCTTTTTTCTGTCTTTCTACAACCCTTATTTCTACATTTCATCAGATCAGTGAAATTTTAACTAAATCGTATTACTAACTATGCTAAATACATATAAGTCACTCATTCCTTTATAATATTTAATCCAAATATTTTTATTCATGAGCCATTGTAAAATTTGACTACAGAAGAAGGTGAAATTGTCAAATTCAGTTTTCTGGTTCAGATAAAGGACTCCAAAGTAGTTGTCCACAGAGAAAAAAAGCACCATAATTATTTATTTTTGAAGAAGTATGCATTCTTCCTCATATTTGAGCACAGTGTTTGAGAAGGAAAACTCATTCACCATTCAGTTAGTGAGAGATAAGTAATTTAAGGGCAAAGTCATATCCATAAACTGAATAAAATTATAGGTCTTGATGTCTTTTTATCAGCTGAGTTTTTTGAGTAAGTAAAAAGTGTTAATGGTATTGTATAAATTAATTTTGAAACAATTTGAAACAAATGAAATATTCTTAGAATATTAAATAATACATACTAAAAGGCAATTGAGTTTATAGAAGTCATATCTTCATCTTTAAAATAAGTTCACTAAATAACATAAGTAATTCTGCATGTTCTGAGTGTTGGTTTTTTTGTATAATCTTTTTTTATATAGTAAGGGGCCAAGAGGCTTTTGCTGGTGTAGTGCTATGCATCAAAACATCTTACTAACAATGTTCTTATTTTCAGGACTATCACCTAAAATCACAAACAAATGTTTTTTTTAAAGAAGATTATAATTATTTCTTAAATCTCAATCTGTTTTATAAACTTAGATATGTATGCTAATTTCCTTGTAGATAATTCAAAACCTGCAGATCGATTTGTTTAAGTGCAACAACCACTCCAGCCTAGGACAAAGAAAATATGATTGCTTTAAATCTCATATATGCAGTTTCTCATGGGAGTGGAATACAGATGAGCTGCAAATGAAACACTCTCATCACCACACTGCCCAGAGCAATTTTCCACTATGCCCTCTCCCCTCAGGACATATTTTACTCCACCTTTACTACATTTATAACATGATTTACATGTTAATGAGAAGTGACAGGGACTAAGTAATTAGAAAGCAAGACTGTAGCTTGTGATGCATTTTAAATATTGTACACTGCAATTATGAAATAAATATTCAGCCCCTTTCCTTATTTTCTTCTTAATCAGAAAACACAATCAATTTAGTCTCTATAACTCCAATATACCTTCTAAAGGTAAATAATAGAAAAGAAATGCATTGTTACAATAAACATGTCTGCTCAGCCCTAGTTCTATTATATTTGGTTATTTTTCTGATTATATTCTGTTTATTAATCTAGGACAAAACAGCGAGAGCAACATAAAACTCAAAGATGAAACAGTCCTTTCTCTGAGGCTGTGAGCAATACTCTGCAAAGTCACAATGGTTTGCACTGGATGGACCTGCTGCATGTGTGTGCAGCTGTGTGTCTTACCTGGATCATTTTGTATGTTACAAGTTCGTGTTATGACTGCAGAAAACATCTCTACCATGGGGCTATCAAGACTCTACAAGTTTGAAGGTACCTTTGTTTTGATGGAATGGCTTTCTGATGATACATAGGAAGAAAAGTGAAGAAATTCAGGGCAGCTGACAAGTCCTGTGTATAGAAGGCAGGGAGTGGGAAATGCCTGCCAGTACAGTCATTTCCATGGTAGGGATGTAAGTGGTGCCAATCAAGCACAACCTCTTTCACCTCCTCTTTCTCCTTCCACACCCCTCCTCCACATGCAGCGAGTTCTGTCTTTCCAAGTTTTTCTTACATGGTGCTCTTTGTAAGATCAGGACCTCAGAAAACAATGCTTCCCATTTCAATATTAATTGTCTGTGGTGCCAAGTGAATTAAGTTTCAGGATACACTTCTGATCTATGAACACATTACCATTCTAATTATTCAGGTCAGGCAAATACACAGAGCAGAAAAAGTAACTTGCTTCAAAGTACTCTAATTGGAAAAAAAAATCATTCTTCTTGCAGATCTTCACAGTTCTTTGTGCCAAATATATAACAAAGTTTAAAGACCTCTGAAGGGTTTACATTACCATTCTACGCATTTTGCTTCCAGACATTAAATGCTTGCGGTACGTCATAGCAATGTGGTGCTTTTTTAGTAAGATACACTGAAGAAAACAGGATGCATATTTACTAATCCTTATTTCATTGCTGAAAACAATTGTAACAGGTGCACAGATAATGAAGATTTCTTAGTAAAGAAGTGACTAAAATGGAGACAATAGCTATTAGTTACATGGTGATAGGTACAGTACCCCTCTCTGAACAAGAAATACTTATTATCAGCCCCTCTTTTACAGTTCATGACTGCCTAGTAAAACCTGTTCACTCACAGAACTGTTTTCAGATGCAGCTTCTGCCTGGGATACAGTTAATTTTCTTCAGAATAGCTGGTATGAACTATGTTTTTGATTTGTGCTGGAAATAGTGTTGATAATTCAGGGATATTTTAGATATTGCTGAGTAGAGTTTACACACAGTCAAGGTCTTTTCTGCTCCTCACCCCACCCCATCAGCAATTAGCCAGAGGGTGCACAAGGAGCTGGGAGCTGACCCCAGCTGACTGTAAAGCATAATACTCAGCATATAAGAGGAAAAAGCAGGGAGCTTTCAGTGTGATGGTGTTTGTCCTCCGAAGTCACCATTGAACATGATATAGCCCTATCTTCCTGGGGATGTCTGAACACCTGCCTGCCCTTAGGAAGTGGTGAATGAATTCCTTGTCTTGATTTGCTTGTTGCACAGGGATTTTGCTTTACCTATTAAACTGTTTTTATCCCAATGCAAAGGTTTTCTCACTTCTGCTCTTCTGATTCTCTCCCCATCCCCTCCAGGGGCAGTGAGTGAGTGGCTGTGTGCAGCTCAGTTGCCAGCTGGGGTTAAACCATGACAAGATGCTTACACAGTACTAAGAAATCTAAGCGTTCTCTAGGGGCATATTATGCTATAATTGCTATACATGTGAGGTCTTTACAACCATTACCATGAAAAGGATCTTGTTGATACAGGATTTGAGAATTAATCATGCATATACTATAAAGATTGAAGTGTAAGTAGATTTTACCCAAACTGAAAGTACTAAGAGACTACAATTATACATGCAAAACCCCCTGAAACTCATGTAAATAGTTTACTTTTTTCTCTCTTTCCAAAAAAACATGTTCACAACTTTTCTCTCACTAAGACAACTTACATTCTATTTATCATCACACACTTGAATGTCCAATCATGCAAATACTTAAATATGAACATAAATGTCAATCTGAGAGATACCCAAATGTAAACATAACATGGCAGTGATTAATTGTTTTATTTGTTAGCAATTTTCATGGGAATACAATCTAAATATCTCAGCTTGAGGTACTTGTCTCTCTCATTTATAAAATATGCAAAAGAGTTAATTAAAAAGGAACAGCCAAGTTATTTCCAGTTCCATATTACTTATACTGAACCTATGTGGAAATAAAGAGCCAGAACCTAACACTGAAATGTAACTGGCAAGTACAGAATTTCCTTGTACAGAATTCCCTCTGAACTCAGCTAGCCAGATAAGCATAAATTGCAGTCTGTCTAGCCATTATATATGAGAAGATAAAAGATGAATTATTCCTTTGAACTCATTTTTGACAGGTGAAGTGCTGGCAGTATTGTGAGACTTTCTCACCTTATTTAAAAAATAATTAATAAGCCAACTTGACCATCTGTTTACATATTGTGTTGCTACTATGGTATCTGAAGGAGTGTAAAACACATGATAGAAAAATGCTCCTTAAAATAATCCATTTAGTAAAACAGTTTTTTTACGAATGAAGAAAGAAAAGTTTGAAATCCAGAGCTTGTAATGGGGCCAAATAAGATGGTTCTGGAGGCTGAATCACGTATACTCAAAAAGGAAAGGTGGATTTACTCAGCATCAGTGAAGGAGCATTTCTATAAATTAACCCAAGGCCTATGTCTCATAATTCACTTGACAGTTTATCAGCCCTGAAAATGAATTCAGGCAATTTAGATGAACGATGGAAGCAGTGGCTTCAAAGCCCTGTGAGGCAGCTCAGAAATATTCCCTAAGCTTAAGCTTTCTGTGTTCTAAAGGTTAATGGTCCCCAATCATGCTTTCCACTGCGTTTTATTAGTGTAAAAACCAGCCTGCAAGATACTCTGGGTGCAGCATAAGAAAGGTAAATAGCATGAAAGACAATTTGATTTGAAAACAACTATCTTATGTTTGGCTAGGGAAGGATGAGTTCATGAGTCTTCAAAGCCACCATGAGGAGCAACCAGGACTATAGGAAAAAAAAAATCACACCTTGTAGATGAGTTTTTGCCACAGTTTGCTAGGTTCTGTCACTATCTAAGTGGTTATATTTGGAACTAGACTTTTCAAATGTCCAGCGCATATGAATGTGTCTTTTAGCCACTCCTGAATACTGATGAAATCGGGCACACAGTACTTTACAATTAGTTAAAATTATTTTCAAACATTATGCTTAGACCTGGTCCTCTTTGCAGACACTTGTAGTTCAAAAGTCAGAGGTCATGAACCCGTCTTTTATGAACTGAGCAGTTACACATACACAGAACACTTTGTTGGTAATGTGGCTTCATATACACAAAAACTCCAAAAGAGGATTCTTTAACTCACATATTTCCAGCATTAAAGGGACAGATCTCACTTTTGTCATATAAAATTCTGTCAGTAAAAGATAGGTTTACTAATTGTAAGCAAATCTGGCAGAATGTTTCTGTTTTCTTTTTTTCTTTAGTTCCCAATCAGATTAAGAGAAAGACTGTTTCAAGCAGGAAATAGAGACTCTTAAGCCTGATAAACACGAGCAATATAGTAGGCAACATGACTTTGGTTGATACATAAAATTCTTAAATATTTATTCTAATAACATGGATTTTTTTTTATTTTTTCCCCTGGCTCTAGGAAAAGGATGGTCTTTTTGCATAAGTTTCTACTCTACAGCAAAATTCTGGTTAGAATTTCACATGATGAGGGCAGTCTTTATTCTAGTTCCAAATGGCTTTATAGTATTGCTATGCCCTATTAAACTCCCTTATGCCCCACAGAGAGAGAGTGAATGAAATTATCCCTGCCTGTTAAAAGATGTAATACTGTAATTGTATTGCATTTTGAGTGTCACCACATGGTTCTGCCATAGGAGTCATAAAAGTTACTGCACTTCATCTTTTTAGTTATTGTTTCTGGCATAGTCCTTCTGTCCAAGTTTGAGGAAAAGTTTCCTGACTTCGTTGCTGTGCAAAATCTGAACTGGAGGGAGCTGTTGTGAGCATCAAAGATGGTCACTTGTTGCCTTGGTCTTCCAGCTCCACTGAAGTTTCCTTCATCAGGAGAAACTCATTCTAAGAGTCAGGTTGACCTGAGACCCTTGAAGGACTGTTGGGGAAAGACAAAATGTAAAGAAATCTCAACAAATTAGAATTATGCCTACACTCACCACTATTCTTTAATGTAGTAAAATGATTTAGAGGGTCCTCAGTGTCTTTTACCTTCCTTCAGAAGGGCAGTAGAAGTGCTGCCAATATCATTACAAGCTCTTAAGTTTCAGTTCATCTTCACATGCTACCTATTATATAAAACACAGAGAATGTCAAGGGAATGGCAGGTTTTCTTTTTATTTTGGAGAGGTAGAAAAGTTTGTGTACCTTAACTTTTTAAAATGTACCTAAACTTGGTATTTCTGCAATGGGGGAAAGTGTTGGCTTCTTTAATTTTAATCAGGGTATCTATTTTAAACCAGCACTCCTAGAAGCTTCCTGATAACAGAATGGACAAAAAAAGCCAACACCGTGAAGTAGCACTTAAAATATAAATATACTTATCTTTCTTCTTATAAATTTACACTCCTGGCCTAGGTCCTAGAGCATGCACATCTCGTCTGAGAGAAGGGTCGAGCATTTCTTCAGCAAAGTAATAAGCCTGCCATTTCTAAATTTTTAATCCAGTTACGTTTTGATCATCTGATAATCTCCATAATGTCTTGTGATACAAATTTTGACTATGTTTTTCAGACTTCATACCCTAAATAAATACTAGTAATTTCACAGTAGACAACAGAGGTTATAGCTTGAGGATGTTTTTCTTCCTGCTGTAAAAACATGTTATGTAAATGATTAGAGAACATTACAATGGTTCTATTTTCTTTAAAAATGAGAAGTAACATATTGAAGTAATACAAAACTGATGATATGATTCACTTACTCTCCTCAAACAGAATAAACAAAATTCTAAGAGATTAAGACATATGTCATAAGTGAAAAGAGACCTGCAATTTCTCTCTAACTTTATTGGAAATAAAGAAAGCATGCAATACTTTTCAAGTACTAAAATAGTGTTTATCTTTTCACTCTACAGAAACTGCTACTAGTTATTTAGTCATAGATTTTTTTGTATGGCCCAAGGGAACCATTGTGATTAGCCAGACTGACCTCCTCTATAATCTTTTTAACAAATTTTCTGTCCTAGGAAATGTTTGCACAGAATTACACAGAAATGAATATAACTTCTTCTTTCCTTCCTCTTTTTTTTTTTCCTAAGCATCTTTAATACCCAAGATACTTCAAAGCACTTTACATAGTAATAAATCAAAAGATGATCAAACAAACAGTTTGCAGAAAAAATCCCCCACTGCTCCAATGGCCTACCAACATTTGTGCTCCAGTGGAAGCGATTAGGTATCTCAGAGAGAGAGATGATACGGAAAAAAGAAGAGAGATAAACTTCGTAACTAAACGTAAAATTAAGAATTCCTTTACACTCTGATGCATTTTATAGCATTGCAGAAACCACATTCAGTACATATTTGTCTTTACAGAACACTGTAAGTTTTAAGGGTAGAAATTTTTACTTTTTAATATCAAGAAGAATATAACTGCACACTGGGATAACCACACAAATACAAGAGCAACAAATTTTGAAGTTTACTGCGAATAAGCTAGGAGAAAACAGTATTATCCACAGAGACAGAGAAAATGGCATTGCACTGCATAAACATGAAAGAATACCCAGCATTATTTCTAAAATAAGAAGAAATATTCAGATATGTAATTCTCTGATTACCTGGCATATTGAAATCAACATTTGCATAGTGCAAACATATATAAATACAATGGCTTCTTCTTTTTTTTTTTTAATTACCTTTTCAAGCTTCTAAAAGAAGGATATTTTTCCAATTTAAAAGAACAGATGTGAATTATGGAATGCATATTTTATGCCTAAATCTCTTACAAACACTTCACTTATCTTAAGTCAGCAGTATTTTAAATGCTAACCTCTAATGCAGAAGCAACCTAAACCACTTCTAATTGGCTTACAGTCTCTGTCATCGTGTTTGACTTGGCCACCATCACTCAGGAATGTAAATAGAACACTGGGCCAGCACAAGACTTCTACATAATCTCACATCAGTACTCAGGAGTTCCAGTCCTTCAAGGCACCCTGTGCAGTACACACAGGTGCATCTCCCTCCCTGCTCCCTGAGAGATGTCTGAATCAAGTGCAAGGTTCAGGATAAACTGTGATTTTCCTTTCTTTAACATAAGTGCTAAAATATATGATCGTTACCAAAATCATCCAGACATACACAGAACAACTCAAAATCTGAGCTGAAACACTGGACAAAGTATCTAGAAAATTCTTTTTTATTTCTACTGCTGATGTAGGTACAGCTCCCAATTAAGGAACACTCCAGGCTGTAAGGAAATGCATGCCTTTCATGGGGTGATATGATAGATTAATCCGACCTTTTCAAAGACATGGCCCACACAGGATTTCATACAGGAAATTCTGTCTCAGTCGTGTCTCCTTGACCTAGAGAATATTCCTTAGACAAACATGAAGGGAATGATTTGCTTTATGAAACCTGAATACAGGTGTCTACACTTAAGCCAGGTGCTTTAACTACTATTATGTTCCACATAAATAAATTCAGCACAATAAAAGCCTATAGAAATAGACTCTGAGCAGTCAAGTGAACAACCCACTGCCCTTCTTCAGAGTGAGATGCAGTGCTACCTACCCTCCTTTGTTTCCTTTCGGATCTCCCTACATCCAGCCCCCAGCTATAGCTTTTATTATGTCTTTGTCTTTTAGGATAAAATGTTTCTGCTCTCAGAAACTACTTTTTCCATAGATACATCTTTCTTAAGTACTTTCTTGCATGATCAAGTCAGCTTTTTATTTCTCTATTTTTTATAATATCTGTTCAGATTTGGATTCTGTGTCAGCTTTTCTAGAATTAGAATCAGTCTTATCCTACTGTTATTTTCTGAACACCTTCTAAATATGCAGGTTTTACTGAGCAGAATATATCTCTTACTTCTGTCACGAAACTTCTTTTCTCTTAGACTACTGAAAGCTCAGAATTATTCTTTCCAAGTAACTTCAGCTGACAACTCTTACAGGCTTTGAAAAATGCTGTAGCATAAAGATGCACAGTTAACTCTTCTATTTTGTTCCAGATACCTTATAAACCTCATTAAGCTGTTTTTCATTTTCATATTAAAGGCATAGACTGAGAAAGCTAAAGGACACATACATGCTTAACTTTATTCATACAGTTAATTTTAATGACTTCAAAAGAGCCATTCCTGCCCAGGTACACAGATCTATGGTGAGGACATAGTTTTGAATCTCTATATCAAAATCAAAACAAACCAAAATTGCAGTCTCAGTATTTAGCCTTTAATGGCTTACATATATGTTTAGGAGTATTGAGTCCAACCTAAAACCTTTTGGCACTGAATATTTAGGCTAAAAAATTTCAGTTAAGCTCTTCCACAAAAGACGAGATTTGAATTCCCCAAATAATCACTCCTCAACTACAAACAGGAGGAGCTATTGCTCAGATCAGATGGGCAATTGCTCTCGTAAGTTTCTTTCCAATATGGAATTTTGTGAAGAAACAAAACAGGAAAGACAAAGGAAAGAGATTTTCACTGATAGAGCTTAAACTGCACATTTTTGAAAGTTTCACTGCTTTAGCTGAAGAATGGAAAAAACCCAAAACCCTCTCAAATATCTAATAGAACTATTTAGTTAGTATGGAAAATAAATAATTCATGCAACATGTTCTTTTGGCTTGAACACAAAAACATGAAAGTTAATAAAGTATAATAGTTGAAGAAGTTACCGACAGAAATCCATGCAACAATGCTAAATCAAGTTAAGGTCAAAATAGCACAAATTTTATAAAACATTCTTTTTGTAAACATGGCTAATATTTCAAGGAAGACTTTAAAGTTCTTACAGGTCAGTTGATTGATTTTTTTTGTTAGAGGAAGAAACACAAAATTCAAGATAGCAAATAACATTCGTGCTTGAATGCTTTATTGTATGTTGCTTGCATTTTTGTTTTCCTGCAACGTTCAGTCTAAGACTATGCAACCAAAAACTAAAAGGTGAACATTACAAGCGACTTGTAAATATATATATTTCCTTTAAAGCAAAGCATCAATTAAACATCTGTGTTATTTTTACTTAAGATGTGATGAAGAGTTCTTCTATAAATATTATCGTTTTGTAAGTGAATCCACCAAAACGGATGATGCAGCAGCAGCTCAGACTATATGCTATGAATATTCTCACTGGCCTATATAACACATCTGTTTAATAACCACATGCTTCTCATTAACTACATTTGAACAAATATTTTATTTGATGACACTCTGCTGATACAAAGTAGGTCAGCCAAAAGAGAGGTAAACAATTTGTAAAAAATTTGCTGACCTGATGGAATCAAAAATATTTTCTCTGAGTGTACCCATAAGGACATGCTAAGTAGATGCCGAAAAATAATCCCCTCTAAAATAATGCAAATGGAACTATAGAAAACTGAGAAAGGCTGCATGTTCATATGAATGTCTGCTGGCTCTCAAAAAGAGTAGAATTGCTGCAGGTATTTTCATCCTCTTCATCCATGAAATTCACCAAGTATGTCTAACCATATCTCTCAGCTTTCTGATGGTAGAGTGCCTATATAATGTTTGACTAAATATATGTCATTGAGATATCCTGATCAGTCTTTTCATCTAAGCTGAAGTGAGCCATTTTGCTCATGGGATCTCTATCATCTGGCCACATAAAGCACTGCTATTATATTATCCTATCAGCTCACTGGGAACAGGTAATTTGACAGCTCTAATGAGTTACATACACACAGGCCTGAGAATTCAGTAAAATTTCTATTCTAATTCATGCAAAGAAAAGGTCAGTTTGCATACTCAGTCTCATTGCTGTATAAAAAGTTTATAGTACATAATGACTAAAGGTCAATTCCTTCAATCATTAACAATACAGCATTTAAAGTGTTAATGCCCTGGTTAAAAATATATATTTATGGACATTTTTCTATAGCATTTATTTCCTAATAACCATCTTATCAACAGAAACACTGAACAGTTTCTTACATTTTTTCTATAAGTGCTTATTGTTAATTGGTCTCGCTTTGGTAGCAAGAGATTTTGCATCCACTGGGGCACCAACATAATTCCTGGAGAGCTGAAAGCACAGAAGTCTCAGGGACAGTGAATATACTGATCTCCAGACAAAAATATATTTCTCTGTATATTTTCTCATGTTGTAACTCCTTACTTTTGAAAAAGTGCAATATTTCTCCCTTAGTATTTAGAGAACTTCTTTGAAGAATCATATTTCTTGCCATAATATATATCAGAGTTAGAAAGCACTGGAATGTTCTGATTTTGAAAACATGAAAAAAACAGTTGATGACATATTCTCATTCATAAGTGGACTTTTATTTCCCAAATGCTAAATTACTCAATGGCATCATTGACAGAATCTCTATGTTAGAAAGTATCGATGGATGTTACCAGACAATTTCTAATTAATTTGGTGGATTTCAAGCCATTAGAGAACATACTGACAGATGGAAATGACCCAGAAGTAGGTTGTGGCAAACAAAGGTTTGCACGTACAGCACCAGCACAGAGCACCAGGAGCAAATACTGCCCAGCCACAGAGGTATGTGGAGAGGTTTTTGCAGGAGCTCTTTCAGTGCATTCGGACATAAGTCAGTAATATTAACACTCTACCTCTACGTTTTTTAACATTCTATTCTGTATCAAAACCCCCCAAGCTGTGAAATATTTTTCAAGTTAGCACTGTGCAAGGAAGATATTCAGAAACGAGTTCTATGAAAAGAGCTTTCTAATAAATGGTTAGGGGAGCACTTCAAAAACAAAACAAGATTGTGAAAAACAAGTGTTCTAAAACAGCAAAAAAGAGACGCATTTTTAAATCCGGAACAACTTATCAAGTAAACCTGTATTCAGTGTCCTCTCCACAGGTTTTTGAAAAGAGAAAATGTCACTATAAACTGACCTTTTCCTGAAGCATTTGCTAAAACTTTACAAATGTCAAAACAGCAGTTCAAAATGAAGACAGCATCATTGGGAGGGAAAACTCCAAGCGTAGTTGTGCATGCAATTTAACAAAGCAATTCAAAGTATAAACTGTTTTTATTTTGCCTTGCAAGCTCCCCATCAAACCAGTAGTCTTTTAGCTGTATGTGAGAGCAAAATACATTTTTCCAACTTGCAATGTTCAACAGCTTTTCTGGCATCAAATGCTGTTTAAAAAAAATGAGAAAAACAAACTAATAAGACTTAATTGTCACTGAATAATATGCTGCATCAAGTAACATGATGAAATTTCAGGGCAATCAGATAATAGTACATGTTTTCCAGGTCTTTTACTCCTTTTTCATCTTTTATTGTATCATAGTCGGTATTAATACACTTCTCTGTCACCACAGTAAATGAATCCTCATTTTGTTTTTGAATGGGTATTCACCATGCATCAGGAAGATTTGTCAGTTGAACTGGAAGGTTGAGAGAAAGAAAAATGTGTAGAAGTGCTACCTAATTTTTAATCCAATCTTATTTTCTAAAAATTGCATGACCCTAGGATGATGACTGAGATTATAGTTTTCTTTTATTTAACTATCAAAATGTCAGAGAGCTAGAATGGAGAGCAGTATAACTGTATTTGAACCTAGCAAAAATGCCATTGCCTTTCGGATTACTGGGTAACTTTGAAAAATATCTGTCATGAATGATTCTTACAAATGTCCTTGATTGAATGAATCAAACAAAAAGCCACAGTGTTAATCCTAACTTCAGTCTTTTGGATTCTTGTCCATCTCCTGCCTTTCAAATTTGCTGTCACATGCATGAGTCTCACCAGACATTACAGCTGTGCGTTCTCCTGAGTTATTGCAGAAAATGAACCCATCGGACCTCATTTAGGAAAATCTCTAAAATCACTGAGGTTAATCAATTCACTTAAGATGCAGGAATAAACAATATTAACGAAAGCCAAACAATGAATTTCAGTGACTGAAGCTTGCAGACAAGGCAGCAGATAGCACACAGTCTCAGAATTATTAATTCTGATATTAGCAAGTAAGTAGAAGCACATCTGTGCAACCTGTTTTCTGCAGTGAATTTGTTGAAGGTACTATTTAAGAGTATTTATCCCAATATCATAAGAAAATATTCATTTACTACAGAGATGTAACTACTAAAGTAAAATACCTAGTACCTAGAACAACAATGAAACTTATGGTTCCCTTCCAACTATGATGTTCTACTTTATTAGTACAGATTTTTGAGGAACACTGGAGGAAAAAGTAGATATTCACAGGATGGCAATGAACATTTTATTACTGGTGGATGCACAGGTTTGACTACTGAGTTTTTTCCTAATGATTCTAAGAAACAAAATACTTTGTAGAAAGTGTTTATAGACCCCATCACCTTCCTCATGAACCTTTTTACTTGGCCCTAACACTGTAGGCCAAATTACTGACCTGCAGCCAAACTTCCTGAAGTTGCTGTGGTGAAAAAATGTTGCAGGAAACCAAATATGACCTCCATGTTAATGGAGATCATGAAACAAAATCATTTCTTGTTCTGACAATTTATAGAGGGTAGGTTGATAAAATATAGACTGATGTGGACTGATAAATCCTGAAAGATAACATAAAGAAAGATATCCAACCTGGTAAATGAGTCCATTCTATTAGAAAAATAGCTTATATGAAAGTGTGAGGCACTTGGAAATCTGTAGAGCATCAGATTGAGTTAGATAATCAAGAAACACACTAGATGTTATATCCTGTTTGAAGAATTATGCCTGCTGCTCAGCTTTATGGCTGTCTCAAAGCCATTAAAGTGCATTTAGCTGGAAGTGAAAGAATATTTTTCAGTGTTCAAATGTGGCAGTTTTGAATGTGAGACAGAAGACAATTTAGGAACCTCTGAAACACTTGTTGTCATAATAGCAGCGATCCATCCTCCCTAAAGCAGCTGCTGATGTTTCGGTTTTCTCTTCCTTTTAACCAGCAAAGTGCTCAGATGAGCTCTTGTTTAGCCCTGGTTTTGCCACAACTGGCTTTTCTGGTCTTGACTCCTAGGATTTTTCGGAGGCTCACCTGTTCTGTGCAATGCTTTGTCCCCTTAATTCACGCACTAAAAAGCATTTCCTCTACCCCGTAAACGAAGTGGGAGTTTGTTTCCATAGAAACAACAAAAAACCTGGAGCTGTTTCTGTTTCCACAAGTGTGAGACCCTGGTTTGCTTCCTCAGGAAAAGCATATGGATCCCACACCATGCTCTCTGTGGAGGGGATACGAGACCAGCATTTGCCCAGATCAAGTCTAATTCTCTCAACTCTTATTTGAATCATAAACTGACCTTGCTGCTCTTGTGTTTATTGGGATGTAAGCCACAGATGTGATAATTTGTAAATACACTGTTATTACCCCATCACCATAACACAGCTTTTAGTTCCAACTAGCATTTTAGTATCATTGCATGTTATTCAGAACTGGAACCTTTCATGGTATTTCTTTAGCCTAGTAATAAAATTATTCAATGATACCAAAATTCACAGCACAAAAGCATGTCAAAACAATCAGGTTACCACATAATATAGAAGTTGACCTAAATAGAAGAAACAGTAATTTTTATAGAACAGTTTGCTTTTAATTTTCTTTTCCCTTTTGCTGCCCACACTATACATATGAAATATTAATTTCTGTTTGCTGCAGCTTCCCTAGTATTGCAGTACAGCAAACTCTGAATACTTTAACTCCTTTGAGTCCCCAACAGTCAGCATTTGCTTCACACAGTTATTTCCTAAAGACTACAAGACCCAAGTCCTTCATTCAAGTCCCTGATAGGTTTGGTATTTAGTGACTGTTAAAATCTATATTTTTTTTTCTTTTTAATGACTATATATTTGTACCATCAGCTCCTTATTTTGGAGCTTCTGCCTCTGGCCAAGGTTCTGGCTTCTTTCCTGCCCTTTCCCATATGCACTCAACATGTGTTGTTGTTTGTACAGCTATTGTTCTGACAGTTGTATTCATTAGAAACACAGATACTCCATGTCTTCATCAGCAAGTGCCATATGAAGAAGTACAAAAAGGGAAAATCCATAAGGCTTTCAATATAAATATTACAGTACAGTTTGAAAATTCCATACTTTGATTTCCAAAAAATCACGATTTTGATAGTGAGGATTAGTCTTTGTCCTAGTTCAGCAGGAGGGATCAGTTATCACTGTGTGGGGGGTGATTAAAGCTATGTATTCTACACCCTCTATTCATTCCCCAAGAACAATGGACCATTCACAGCAGTTGCCCAGGAAGTTGTTAGCAGCCTCACACCCAGCCTGAGGGGGTGTGGGTGCTAATGGGCCATCAACGGTTCAACCATACCCANCAAAACATACAAAAGCATCCCTCTTTCCAATCACATACCTTTCCTTTTTAACTCTTCTGTTGTTTTTAATATCATTGTCTCTTTAGTTTTTGTGTTTTTCTTGCAATCAATACTCACTCATTTGTACTCACTGGTACTGTGACTTCTCTGAGTACATTGTAATGCCTGTCCTGTTGAGATGTGTTTTTCTAAAGTTTGCACTGTTACTCAGCTGAGTGGTTTCACTGACTTCAGAGGACAAAGAGAGTAGGGGTGATTAATAAGTACTCAACAGAAACCCCAGGTGCAGAAAATCACTCCACTTGTCATTGTTTTCTGCCTTGTCCCTTTCACACTTTTAAAATATTTCCTGAACTTTTATGAGCTGTCTTTGTTATGCTCTTTACAGAAGGAAAAAAAAAAAAAAGGGTCGTCTGAAATAAAAAAGCAGGTCACATCTCAACATTTCTAAGCCTCAGAATTGGTACTGAGACTCAGGAATAGAAACGGGATGCAGAGAAAGAGTTCTGCTCTTTTTAGGGCTCAAACAAATGAAAAAGATATTCTAACCAAAATCTCTTAGTTGATTCATATGTTCTTTGAGCCACTGTACAAGACTAGACCTTACTAAGCTGTAAATCTCAGCAAACCAGATAGCAAACTCAGAGCAAACTCAGCTTCCCAAAGATATTCCTAGTCACACAATTCATCACCTTAGTTGACTTAAGGTCCCTCATGAAATACAACAGAATCTCATCTCAAGACTTCATATACTATTTATAGAACCACAAATGAAAAATAATAATCACAACAAAAAAAGAGTTGGCATCACCTTGAACAGATATTCTAACCAGACAGGACCACAGAAACTGTAAAATCTGCCTGCCTATCAATGTTACATAGATTTTACTTTCAAACAACATATGAAATAAAACAAAACGTTCTGCTCCAGAAAGTAGAAAACACTCTATGTGCTACAGATTCTAATCTTACTGAATGTAATGTATGAGAATGTAGTTTGAAAGTATATCAGGATGTGCATAAATCCAAAACAAATGCTTCCTCATAGCAACTACTGCTCTGAGGAATAAAGAATAGGATCAAATCACAAACAGTGGCATCATCAATAAAAAGCTGAAAAAGATCATGTCAAGAGTTTCCTGATCAATTTTTTCTGAATCACAGAAATCAAGCAGTTGGGTTTTTTTCCCCCAAATATCTGATTTCTTGGTTGCCTTCATCTGATCTCTCTGAAATGAACTCCTTATTGTTACAAAAGCTTACACTCTTTTGTCAATGAGACCATATCAACATTCGCTTTTGATCTCTACAATACCTTTTTAATAAACAGAGTCTAAAGTGACTGGTACTTGAGTTGGTGGCCACATCATAGGCAGTGGAAGTTCAGAGGGGTATATTTCACTGTATAATTTATGGCTGTACTAAGATCAAAAGATAAGAATGTAATCGAGTTCACTGAAGGACAGGCTATGTGAGAGTTTAGGACAGAGACCCAGGAATGGCAAAATACTACTTCAGCCTCCTGTTCTGCTCTGTTGTGGTCTTGACCAAGTTATCTAACTGCTTTGAGTTAGATTTAGCTTAATTAGTCATCTTCTCTGTAGCTATCTCAGCTACTTACCCAGACTCCCTGTGTAGTTAATAAGGCAATATGACTCACGTCTTCAACAACCATTTCCCTCTGAGGGTTAGAACACAAGTTTAGCAACTATTTCAAATGTAAAATTTGCATTATAAATGTACAAAGGTAGGTGAGAGTAATCTTCTGTGTTACAGATCTGGCTAGACTAGACACACTAAAAGAGCTTCCATTTCATCTGAATTTAAGTCACTTCAAAAAATACCAGAAAAGAGAAAAAATCCCACTTGGAAACATCCTAGACCCACTAACTATTATTTCCTTAACCATTCCCTAATGGTGTGCCTAAGTTCCTGATTGAATGTTAGGTCCAACTACATTTTTTTCCTTGCAAAGGTGCTGTGCATTTACAGAATCAAAGTCATGAAATGCTCAGATAACATGATAATGGGATCATATAAGTACCTGGGATAGATGTTGTATATAGCACTATGTGTATATATACCTTGTAAAGGGGCTGAATGGAATCAAAATGGAATGAAAAAAATCCCCTGTACTATACCATTATGCTGAGGCTGAACATAATAAACATTTAAGGTCAGAAATGAAAAATTTAGATCTTTTACAGATGTATTTTTGCTTTTTTGCTAAGGTATGAGTTTGCACATACATGTCTAGAAAATTCACTGTGTATTTATCATCTTTCATAAAGCAAACATTTGGGAACAAGCAGACTGGCAAACAGATAAAGTGAAAGTAATCAGCTATTTTTACAAATGCCCTTTTGGCTTTCATGATTCATTGATCAAACACTGAATTTCTTCTTCCTATTTTATATATAGGAAATTTGCACACCTCTTTAGGCTGCTTGGTTGAACCAGTTAGCAGAGGTTAGGGATTACTGCATTCTTTCTCATCTGTTATTCAAAAGAGTAATCCCATTTCACATGGAAGAAAGTAATATTACACTAATGGTTAACATATTTAACATCAGCTAGGGATTCTGGAACATCATGCTAGTGCATTCCCCATCAGCTGTACTTGCAGAGTTCTAGACCCACTGACCCATGGGGCAATGCTGGCTCTATCAATTTTATTTGTTTAAGGGTTATAGGGAGCAGATTTGCCTTCTGGATTTTGTACTCGAGCAGGTACATTGTTCAAGGCATCATAAGCACTACAAATTGATCTTGCAGTTTTAGCGCATCTTGCTGGCTCATGTTGTGTAGGGGAGTGTTCACAAAAGGAAGTGAAGATTAATCATGGCTGGGAATTGATGTCAAATGCCAAGAGCTGCTTTGGAGCTACTGGTTGAAACATCCACTCTAAACTCTCTAAGGGAGGTCAGCAAACCACAGGCGACACTGTTACTTAATCAGGAAATGAGCCCAGTCACATTTATGTACCACAGCTGCAAAGGTTTACTTGCCATGCCAGACAAGCGCTTGGGGTTTGTCTCATCTTGCGCTTCAGAAGCATGAGCATTGTGTACCTCTTCTTCAGTCAGCAAGTCAGTTATCTTTTGATGCAGAACATTCAACGAATATTATGTTACAAATATAAATGTAGAACATACAACCCCTTCATGTTAGTAACAATATATTCATTATAAAACCATAATGTGGATTAATATATTGGATTTAGCTATGGCTTCAGTGGAAAACTGAATCTGCTGAGCATATCAGCCTTAAAAAGGCCTGTTGAATATTTTCCAATGTTCCAGATTCAGCCATCCCGCTGCCTATAGCATTGACATCCACTGCATATTAGGTACAGTATAATCTACTAATAAATAACATTAAAAAAATCAAGATAGTAAAAATTTTTAAAACATTTCAACATTTTCTTCAAATATAGCATATTGATGTACTGACAAAATTCATTAAAGAAATCTATCATTCCTTAGGTTCTGCTAGCACTGTACAAGACAGAAATAATAATAATAAAAAAAGGAATCCATTATTTTGCAGACTGTCCTTTTACATCTGTTCTGTCACATATTTGCATTGGAAACCTAAACACCAACTCTCATTTCAATCCACAGAATATAAAATGCTCCATATACAGGAGAGACACCACAAGCTTGCTGATCTGTAACCAACCATGTGAAATCTTTAATACAAATCTATAAATCAATGTACAAAGTTTCACCTGGTTGCTTATCATTAGTTCCTTACTTAGATGGAAATGTGCTCTAAATAATTTAACAGAGATCAAATTACCTTGCTGTCTTGTACATGTGGCCCTTTACACATTTTATTTAATATTGTATGATGTGTTCTGCATTTACTTTAGGAAATTATTATCCATTCCATCACTTAGAATAATGCAGTAACTATCCAGATCAATTTCTAACATGCTAAATGAGAAGTATTTTAGATGCCAGCAGTAGCAGGAAAACTGGAACACAAACTGGCAATCTATTTGCAGACTCACCTTGCATTGTATATACAGAAAAGTGTTTATCACAGAAAACGCAAAAACTTCCCATGCAATTGGTGGAAATGCCAAGAAAAGGGAAATGTTCTGAAAATGCAAGAGCCTCACAAGCCATTGTGCATCATTATAGCAATCCTCTCACAAAGAGCAATCCATTTATGACCAGTTAATGAAAATAAGTCCTTATACCTTTTCTAGTCTTCTTTTTCTTCTGTCAATACCAATTGGAATTGACATTGCATAGCATCTTGGTAGAGGCACTGAATTCAGCAAAGTCCTTTTCCTGAAGAACATACCTGCTTATTTTATCCAAAAGATGCTATGGAAATGTTTGGTGCTTGTTAATTGTCTCTAGACATAGATCAGAAAACAAAGAGGGGGAAAAACCAGTAAAAATTATCCTGAAACAAACAACATAAGTAAATACACACAAGAGATGGTGTGTCAAGGTTCTGCAAGTATTATAATTTAGAATTTGTACTTCAGGAGCTAGAGATATCTGTCAAGACTGGTGCTTTCAGATTATTTAGGTGGATAAATATGCATTTACAGTTTTCTATTTTTGAAACTGTTTTTCTAAACAAAGCAAGCTATCCTGCTTTGCCACCCTGGGTGAGCAGAGAATAGAAAATCCAACCTGAGAGTAACATATGGCACAAGCACTCTGAATAAGGGTCATATTCTGATCATCCACTTAATGCCTAATTTAGACCTGTAATCTATAAAATTAAATATCTATTATTAGTGTAATTTTTCAGGGAATGTAAGTGATGTTCTCAAGTTTGACATCATAGCAAAACTGATCAAGGGCTCCATCCTCATTGAGGCACCTATTTTGGCCCCTTGTTTTCAGACACATCTAAAGGAAAGGTAACACATTTAATGCAGGATACATTGAACAGGAGTACACTCCAAAGGAAGCTGATACAAAGCACAAAACACAGGGAATTTATGAACAGACACACATCCTGGAGCCTTGAAAATATCTTTTTCTGTATATGGATACCAATACATATTCAAGAGTGTCCATAAAGGAAAAGGTAAACATGAAGTTAATTCCTCCTTAATTTTTGGCATCCTCAGGATATTCTGAATTGACCTCTGGAATGCATGGCTTCATTTTCTCCTAAGTTTTGTGCTACATCTTAGAATTGGCATTTTAGACTTATTCCTAGGGAAGCAGGATCCAAACTCAGTAAAAGAATTGGGTAAAGAGGAAGGCTGCCTTTCACATCTATATTTCATTTGGTTCCAATTTTCTTCAAAAAGTTATACTCTACATTAATTACAAAGTATTGTTGGCAAAAATTATAAGAATGCCTGCGCCTTTTTGCCTCTTGGTTCTGTAGATGCTGAAGATTAGCTTTGTACTGACTTTAACAATATTAATGATCCGGCTTTTTGTGGCTAACTAACCAAAAAAAAAACCCAGTTCCCTGAAACTTCCTTTATTAACTATCTTTTCTAGATGACCCATAATGATTTCCTCTCAAAAAAAGCTACTACTTAATTATAGTGGAAAGCTCAGTTGAGTTTCATCTGAAAAAGACAATACTGCAGGTCACTTCATGAAGAAGGGGGATTAGCTAGCCAAATTCCTGTCGTGCAACTTTAATTCTGGAAACGCACATAAGCAGAGCAGAGGCCACTGTACTGTGCTTGAGCAGGCACAGCCAAGGCACTTGTCAAGTCCCCAGCAGATGCTGGGTTAGACTTTTGCTCTGCTTCACAGCTGTGCATGGAGTTTGAAATGCTGCCACTGGAAATACCAATGCACCATATGTGAAGGGATGTTCGTCTTTTCCATAAGAACAAATATTCCTTAAAACCATGTGATTCAATCCCTTTTCATGCAAGATCTTAATACTGAATACCCTACCCTAGTTGTACATATTTTGAAAAAGCTTTAAAAAATCCTGAGTGATCCAGCAGGCTTTGCATTTTTTAAACATTTCCTTATCTTCTATAGAGAACCATAGATTACCTCAATATGTGGAAATAACAGAATGTCTCAATGCTCAGTGCAGTGTAGGAGAAGAACTAAAGCTATTTGGTGAAGACAGACACAGGAAGGATCTCGAGTTCAAGCCACAACAGAGAAATGTTACATCTATTTCTGACTTTTAACAGTTTGGAAGAAACAAGAAACAATTTCTCCAAGAAACCTATTTAGTGATCAACCTCTGTGGTGACATTTTATCTCTAAGGACAAAATAACAAAAAAAGAAAGCAGTAAATGACAAAATGATGACTGAGTGAAGACATGAAGCCTTAAAACAATGAAACAGTGATATACCAGCTGAGAGCTTTCATGGAAAGGCAGCTTAGTATAACATTGGGTTTTTTGGTGACTACTATGCCTCAGTGCTGTAAACTGCTTCTCTCTCCTTGAAAGGATATGTGCCAGTCATTCTAAGAGACCACTACCTGCCATTTTGTCACGCAGTTGTGATATCTTAAAATATTAAAAAAAAAAAAATTCTTTTTTTTCTCTTTGGCCTAATTTCAAATAAGTGGTCAATGGTACATGGTCTGTAATATTTATGACCTATTAGAACGCTGACACTGTCATTGACAATCCATCCCTTAAATTTGGCAGACAGAAGAACTGCTACCACAGAATACAAGGAAAAGAAGCAAAGGAAGGAAAGGAAATAAGCCAACAGGTATAAGCTCACTAAATAGTAAATGTGACATATGATGTAAGTACTTTGCTTTATACATGACATATAGCATAAATATATTTTACACTTTGTGTTGGTGACGCGACTCTGTTCTGCAGGTCACCTGCCATGTACTGTATTAGAGTTCCCTCTACTGGATGAGTGACTGAAGCTATTCCTTAATAATTTGTAAAGTAAACCTTAACTTTACTTTTTCTCACCCTGTTTAGTGACTTGAAGTTCATACACTGAAAAATTAGTCTCCTCTTAGTGACACGTTGAACCAGAAGACCAGACCACACATAAACAGTAACAGATTTCCCTGATCAATGGTCTTAGAAGGAATACACTGTTCAGTTCACTCACAATGCAGAGTTCAATACAAGTAGTATTGTCCAGGTAATGTATATATTCCACAATGGAAGCCTAGGGAAATTCCACAATCTGAAAGCCTCCGGGAAGTGCGAGGATTTGAAACAGAAACAGTATATTTAATGTCAATGACATATAGGTTGTGTATGCACAGATAATTGCTTAGTCAACAACATAAAAAGTTATGTTGGTTTTAGTCATTGCACAAGAATTCATTGAGGTAAAGGAAGATTCAAAATCTGATTTCCTTAAAGAAATCTTCAAGTTTAATTAGGCCTAGTCCAGATGCATTACAATATGAAGAGTAATTTCTTGGCCATGGTACTTTGCTTTTACTGTTACAAGGTTCAGATCCTCTGCTACTACTCATGTCTTTGATCTTTAGTAGCAATTTGACACTTCCAGAACATATTGTGACAATTTTTAATCTGGAACTCAAAATAAAGAGTGAACCAGATGACACTACCAAGCTTTGCAATAGTCAGCACTTCCTCAATGACAGTTCATCACTCCTGAAGATGGTGGATGAAATACTGAACTTGTTGGAACTTCATCTGGTACTGATTGTTCACAGCACAGAAATACACAAATATGCTTATAATTTTCAAAAGGCATATGAGAACCACTGCCACACCTTTCCACACAAGAAAAATCCAATGACTAAACTGTGACAAAAGAAGTATTCTGCTTTGAATATTAACTACTGGAAAACTGTAAAATGCCAGACAGTCCTTTCTAATCTCATTCTGCTGCTAACTTACCATTCAGCACTGAAATGAGGCAATGAAGTTGAAACTAGGCTCACCTTCTATTTCATATACTAGTTGAAATCTACTACCCTACCTTTGGGAGCTTGAACATTATTGCCTATTTTTAGAGCTTTATGTACTTCTGTGCCCAAATCTTCTGTAGGAGGACATTCACACCGTTTGAATGTCAAGTATCTGTGTGGAGGAGTGGAGGTGAGAAGGCACCGTATACAAATTACCAAACCAGCAAGGGAACAGTGTCAAAGCATCAACAGGGCTGTGCATTTCCTGTGGTCTTAATGAAGAAAGGCTAGATGGCTGAAGTTGCACATATACACCTTTTGCATCAGACTGAATTTGCTTTTAAAAGAAACATGCTACAACATATTCCCAAATCCATTTGAGCTGCATGTTCAAACACTGCCAGTATAACACATTATGCTGGTACCTGCAACTGAAAGAAACTCTCCTGGCTAGCCAAGACACAGGTGAGAGTCTGTATCTTAAGAATAATTAGTGAAGATATTATGTAGGGGTTTGTATTTTTAAGATCTTAAATTCAGTCCTTGTTGATAGCATGGTGGTTGTATACCTTACACATGACCATATATTTTTAACAAGCTCTTTTAAGACTTTATCCTCAAAAACTATTTAAGAATATTTATTCTCCATGTACCTGTATATGATTTTAGTAATGTCAATAGGACAGCTCACAGATTTAAACTCAATCTTCATTAAACTTCTACATTAGGACCTTAACTTTTTATTAAGGATTGATGTATTTTGTCTGGTTTCCTTCACCTTAACATTAGTATGGCACAAATTAAATGATCCAATGTTAATCTTATCTGTTGAATTAGTTTTATTCAGATATGCCTATCCTTTTGGGTGGATTTAAATTCAAACAACCCTCTATGGAAGCACTCATTTTAACATTAAAACAAAAATGCCTTATGCGTAATTAATGTTGATGCCTAGGTTTCTGAAATGAAACTATCACCTGAAGCCAATGTTTGCTGTATGTGACAATGACAAAAAAAAGCAGCAGAAGAAATAAAAAAGAACCATGTGTGAGCTGAGTTTTCATATACATGGGTTCAGATATGGTAGTTTAACACTTAAGGAGTGGAAAATTTAAAAAAGAAAAAAAGAATTGAATGGTTGAACCCAACATCTACCTTCATTGCCTTTGCTGCCAACCTGCAGTGGAAACAGTCCTAAAACATTTGGCATCCTGTACATGCACTGTCTTTTGTGGCCTGTGGCTGTGGGAAGGAGGACTACAGCTGCATTGGAATCCCTCTTTCTCATGGAAAATCTGTGTCGAATATTACCACAAAGAGTAAACAAAATTCCATGGAGTTTTGAAGTGTGTATGAAACATGAATATTTTTGAGATTTATTCAAAACAGGTGGTATTATATGGCTTTGTGCAGTATCAGGATGAGTTGCTATCACCTAAATTAAATACAATACTTCACAGTCTTCAAAAAGCTATTCTTTTTCAATATGCATTTCTAGAGAACCATAATGACGGTATACTGGGTTTCAATTACACAAAGATGTGCTAGTAAAGTACTGTATTAACATTTCATAGAACAACCAGCTTTTGCTAATTTGTATCACACCAAACTTCCTAGCTTTAATTAGCAAAAGGAAAGTATCCATTCAATTTGATTAAAGATCCCCAGGTACACTCATGTCCGTCTGAGGAAGTTCTTGTGAAGATTATAATAATGAGTAATTACCTTAGGCTAAAAGCTGTTCTTATTCCATTGTCTGGAATGAAGAACTTGAACTGATTCCTCTCAGGAAAGAAAAAAGAATGAAATATTAAATTATATGCAAATTCTGGTTGATAATGAAATTTATCTCTGCATTTTCTCTCTACTGATGTTCTTTAAAAAAACCCACTTCTCCATTATATAAGCTCATACTCTGTAAATGGTGTATGGCAGAACCTCTCTCCTTTTTAAGAGTGACAGTGATGGTGTCCCTGGAAGTATTCACACACTCTGTAGTGGAGTTTTTTCTGGTTTTTTTTTTTCCCCTTTTACAGGCTTCACCTCTTTGATAGGTACTGACATTTTTGACCTAGATCTAAAAGGAATGAAATTACAATGGCACGCTTAACTTTTTAGGAAGCAGTTCTCAGATATTAATTTTTGTGACACTGAGCTCTTATGCCAAGTCAGATGCTTTATTTAAGGTTTTGTACCACTGAGGAGTACAGTCATAAAAAGGCTCTTTCAGCTGACCTTATTTTTCTCTCAAAGACTTTTAATCCCTTGTTACTTAGAATGAAAAGATGAAAGAAGCCCTCACAGAAGTGAGGGTACACCAGAGGCAGGCTTGCCATCTAAGACATCCCATGTTGGAAAGGACACCCTGGGCAGCACAAAGATTGCCTAGAGACAGGATAAAATAAAGATGCACACCATGGTCAGCCCAGGTGTCTTGTCCATCCCAGCTGGAGATCAACAACTCCCTTGTATATTATTCTTTTGGGTGTCCACACCAAAAATAAACAAATTAGGGGAGGGATGTGTGCTTGCCCAGGCCATACTCGTGTGTGATTTTGACAAGACTAAGCTCCCATCCAAAATTTAGGAATGACAAAACACTGTGGACACTGGTCCGCTGGTCCAGACAAAATCTGACTGTCGCCCATAATCCTATTCTTACTTTTTAAAGGGAACACTCTTCATCTTCCTAGCAATGCTGGCCAGGATGCTGGAATGAATGAGAGTGTGAGTCTCTGTGTTTGTGTGCAACTTGAAAGAGCAGACAAAAGATATTACCCAAAGTGCTCTTCTCATAGACATTCACTTTGGTAGGATGAAATGTTACTCTTCAGCTTTAACACTCCTTGTTTGTATTAATATCCTGACTGGTTTCATGATTTCTTATTACCACAGCAAGATGGATCATGTTACATCCTTAAGGAAAATATTCATCAAGTGCTTTAAGTAAAAAGATCTGTGGAGATTGCCCTATACACTTTTAATGGTTTTTTCATATCATGCCAATTCAAATTATGCTGGGATTACAGCACATGTTAGATAGGATAGCAGTAGGGAAAGAGTTGGATGACAGGAAACGGGGAGAGAGTTGCTTCTTTAAACTACTTGCTTCCAGATAATTCAACTCTTTGAAACTCCGAAGGATATTTAAAGTGGTTAAGGAGTCATTAAAGACATACACCCTCCACTTCACTCTGCAAGCACTATATACATTAGCATATTTTTAAGCAATCTGTTATTTATGGGACAGACAGAAAAAAAAATCCTATGAATAGATACATCTTTGTATCATTTCTGCATTTGCTTATCCTTTAAAGGGCAAGTTGTATTTCAGTGTTATCAGGTCACCATCAATGTCACTTAGCTTTGTGTAAGGATAAAAAAAAGTTCATTACTGAAAGTGCTGTTTCTCCAAATGAAAACACTCCCCTGTAGCGAGATCCTGCTGTGTCTAGTTTTCTTGAGAGCAGAGAGGCTGCTGAAAAGGCTGCTTTATCCACAAAGGCACTTTCTGATCATCAGCAGCCAAACTCTTATTCATGGTGCTGTTTGATCACAAATAAGTGCCCATGACAACTGTTCTGCAGGATTTAGGATGGCTGTGAGACTCTACAACAGAATGCTCCCCTGGAAGGGCATTTTTAATAACTTGTTGTTACTACAGGATTTTAATTTTCCTGAGGTGGAATGCTGGTGTATCAGCTTCGATGAAGCTGACATCTCTGGTTATTTAGATTCATTTAGAGTAGATTCGTGTCTGAGTTTGCCAAAATCTGCAGCTGTTTTACCCAAAGTAAAACCTCCTGTGGAAGACTGGCTTTTGCAGGTCCAGTTATTCAGTCAGGTGGAGATAGGCTTTTTTCAAAGTCTTTCAGGCAGATCCCTATAAACACAGAAAATCAAAAGGCTGCACTGTCATGGACACAGAGAAGGCAAACTTACTACACAATAAATACACCCATGGATTCATACTTTCTAGGTCCCAAAAAATCTTGTGTTGATTGGTTTTCTTCTGACTTAGAGGCCTCTCATTGTGCATTGCTATCTCTTATCAATCAGACATTCTTTCCAAATAAAAATAATCCAGTGCAAGTTCTGAATGCTGAGTTAATGCCATTTTTTTGAAAGAAACAAAATTTTCCCAACTAAGCTGGTAAGGAAGTGGCAAAAGATCTTGGTAAAGAAATTATATCAAAGGCATGATATCCAAAGAAATGTGCACTTTGTTCCCCACTTTGTTCTCTGAAGTAACTTTCACTAGCTGGTACCAGACTATAACAAAACAGCATGTCACTTGAGAAAAAGAATTGGTGATTGCCATGGCAATAAACTCCTTAAAATCAATCTGTGAGGAACTACAAGGTGTCTAGCAAGTTCCTGCCTTCCAGGAAGGGCTTCCTACCAGCAGGAGGAATCATTTGTATCTATTGAATTCTAAGGCTCTTTTAAGAAACTTGATATCTAAATGCCTTATGTTCATTGAGTTAAAGTGATTCCCTGGTCAGAGAATGGCAGTAGTTCAGCAAGTCACTTCCCTTCAACACACTGGAGGTAATTAGAAATCTGTTGGGATAAACAGGGTACCTGCCAGGTAAACTGGATTGGGAACCTCATTAAAAAGATTTTTGTAAAATAAGCAGTCTAATTATAACCATTGAATGAAGACAGTAGGAAAACATAAAAATAATGCCTTGTGTAATTACCCAGTGACTTCTCAAAATCTCCCTGTGCCTGTGGTTTTGTAGCTCTTTGGATTAGGGAGTTTTATTGCACAGTCTATGCACATTAATGGAAAAAAACTCCAACAAAACTGCCCAGCTTGGACTGTTATTCTTTTGTATCATTACTCAGAGTGAAATACAGCTTTAGCAGAAGGGTAGAGGAATTTTGGTTTGCTTTGCTTTGGTTTTTTTGTTCATTCATTTGGTTGGTTTGGTTTGTGTTCTTTTGCTTTAGTAAGAACGGGCACTTTTTGATTTTTTTTTTTTCAGGAACTGATCTTTGGGTCTTAGCAATTTTACTAAAAATGGACAATATTTAAAGTTATTCCAGATGAAAAAGAAGAGATGGACAAGGAGAGAAAGCCTTAGACCATTAGACCTGAATAGACCACTAGATTATTAGATGGCATGTTAATCAAGTTCATGTCTTTCATAAACTACATGGGTCAGTTAGCAAATTGTCTCTGAGTGCAGCTTGGGCTATGCAGGTCACTGTGAAGTAAAATTTCAGTGGTTCAGTATTCTCAGCTGGCCTCTTAAATGGCCAATGTATTACTTTCTGTAGGAAAAGGAAAACATGTAGACATCACTGAGAAATTTTTAGGCTATTTCATTCAATATAAACAGGGCAAAAAGCAAAAATGAGGAATGCAATAAGTTCACAGAAGATGCAGTATCAGATTTAATTATTTTTCACCAAATAATTTTTCTTAACTGTACTAAAAATAAATTGTTCCTTCCACTTCTGCATTAATAAAGATCAAATGACAAGCACTCTTTGTGAATGAATTACCAGAAGGTATTGCGGTGGCCCTGAGGTGTTCTGGAGCAAACGAGTGGTTCTAAGGATGTCCAGATATAGCAGACCAATTGGGTATGCAAAAAACTTAATTAAAATTAGCAATAATTCCTTAGGCCATTTCCTCTTAAGTAAATATTCTGCATCTTTCAAATTCTGGCATGATCTACTCTGACAGTTTTGGAAGAGTTGCTCTTTTTAACAGATTGCAGTCTAACCCCAAAATAAACATTTAATAAAAGAACATTTTTATGGAACAGTTCATTTAATCTTCCAGTGGAGCCTATTAAAAACACATTCAGTTTAAAAACAAATAAAGATGACATTATTGAAGGTTTCAGTCTAGGAATTAAGATTTTTCATTAACTTTGTTTTCAAAAAAATTCTGTAGTTATTCCATTGGCTTTAATGATGGTATTTTTGGTACAAACCTGTTTTTCTTTCCTATTACTCATTAATTTTATTTTCCTCTTTACTCCTCCTTTTTTTTCCTTTTTTTTTTCTGCACTACTTCATGCACAGTGATTATGTAGTACTGGATCTGGTCTTTTCTTAAAGATGGTAGCCATCGGTTTGCTTAACTTGTTTTAGTATTTGGCTACAAAAAGCAAGAGAACTGCAAACTGTCTGGTGACATCAGTATTCTGTGATGTTTCATTCAGAAGGCACTGCTATTGCCTTTAGCTCTGGAAGTACCCTTCCTCATCTCACACCTCTCTAGCTAAGTCCGACTGGGGCAGTCAAGGGAGAATTTTCACATTTTAAACACTTTACCTTAAGAGACATTAAAAATGGGAAAGTATAAAAAGTCTTATGTTTTACAGTTCCATACTCCAGAAATTTCTAGAAAACAGTGGCTTTAGGCACAATTTTCATAAGAATACTGTTGTGACATAATCTGTTTGCATGCATTGCTTTTAGGTTTTGTTAGGGGGCTATTTAAGAGTTACTGATAAAAGACAGTTGCCACATATGAAATTAGTGCCCCTCTGAATCAGGCTTTCTCAGAGGTAGCTGAGAGCCAAATTCAAGCTGTTAAAAGCTCTCTAGAAAAGTCATAGGCACACAACAAAGATAAAAAGAAAGGTATTCTCTGAGGGATACCATTTGTTTCTGTGGGGAAAAAGGCATCTAAAACTGCATGAGCACATCTGGAGAGGACACAGACACCACAGCCTCCTTTCAAAGTAGCACTGTGGGCCAACTAAAGACTGGGTCTGCGTATTTTTCAAAAGAATCCCGACCCAGAACACCACAGAGTGCCCATATCCACTGTTCCTGATTAGAATGTCCCCTGGTCACTGTTTCTGTGATCTCTTTCACCTTAAATGAAGCCTCATGCTACTTTTGATGAAGGTGAAGATTCACTTTAGTAATTAGTATACAACTTGAAAATCCTTGTGCATTTAGTAGGACAAAAAGGATCAGGAAGCCTCAAAAACACGACTAACTGCTATGCTCCCCTAGTGGAAATGTGGGAAATTACACATCACAGAATTAATCACAGAATCACTGAATATGCTGAGATGGAAGAGAATCACAAGGACCACCGAGCCCAACCCTTAGCCCTCCACAAGAGCATTCCCAAGAGTCACACCATGTACCTGAGATCATTGTCCAAACACTTCTTGAACTGTCAGGCTTGGTGCTGTGACCACTTCCCTGGGGAGTCTGTTCAGTGCCCAACCACCCTCTGGCTGAAGAGCCTCTTTCTAATACCCAACCTAAACCTCCCCTGAAACAACTTGAGGCCATTCCCTCTGGTCCTGTCACTGGCCACCACAGAGAAGAGATCACCATACATTTTTTGTTCAAGTAGGCTATACGTTTGCAGAAATGCAGGAACAAAAAATGATGTCGACATGTTAGACAACAAGACATTTTAACATCTCAAAATTGTAAAACATTTTGTTCAACATTTTCCTAAAGGCAGCAACTCAAAATGATAAATGACTCATTATACCTGAGCTTATTTAGAACTTATTTATGTTCTCTTAAATTATGAGAAAGCAAATAGCGCTCCCACTCAAAACAGTGTCATCCTTTCTACAAGGACTTGTTTCTGTTCTTGCCTTCCTGACCATTTAGGAGCCTGCCCACTTGTGACATTTCTATGACTATGATTAACTAAACACTGAGCTCTCATTTTAGGACAATTTTTAATTCTTCCCCCATTTCCTTGACATCCCTATTTTTAAAAATGAAGTGACAGAAAGAAAGTTTTAACTTGTGATTCATCATAAAGGAAGTTAATTATTTTATGGATACTACTCACACTCACTTATTTTTCAAGGCTTGCATTTTTATTAGGACTAAGTCAATACTAATTTTTCTTCTGATGTATTGTAGAAACCAGGTGTTCTAAGTCACAGAATTGTTTTTTTACAAACTAGATAACCTCTTTGCTCTCCTGCACCACAATATCCCTCCTTTGATTTCTGTGCAACTGGGGTACTTGGTAGAACATAGTCCTCTGATCTGGGATTTTTATACACATAAGCAGAGCTACATAGGCAACTATACAAAGGAATTTTATTTCTTTGCAACAAAGAGCCTCTTAGCTTAGTATTGCTCTTTTCCAATTTAATTTGTTTCTGCAGTTCTCTTTGTAGTCAAAGGTTACGTGACACAGATAGGCTGATCATTGCATCGTTTGCAGGAATGCTCATTTCACCATGATCTTCTAGTGCACCATTTTAGCTCTCCTCCCTTACTCCAAGGCTAAATGATATGCTAATAGAAAGCCAAGAAAAGATGTACTGTTGTATCACAAGGACTGGGAGAACAGTTTGATATGCAGTTATCTCAGATAATGCCATAATGACACCCTGCTTTCTCTCTCCACTGAATTTTGCTTGGTGGCCTTTTATTCTTCAGCATTTACCTGTCTTCTCATTGCTTTTACTGCTTTTATATGCATTCAATTTCAAACTGCCCTGCTGCCCATTCAGTTCATATTTATTTTTCACTTCCTGGTGACAGGATTATCTTTCTTACATGTCTAATAGATATCTTTCTCCGACCTGGAAGGGCCACAGTTGTTGTCAAAATCCAGTTCCTCACTCAAATAACTGCCAATTTCCTCTGCTAGGGTCTCTGTTCATGTGCAACTAAGGTTCAGACCAGAAAGTAGACTGCTATATTTCTTGCAATTACTTTCGAGAACTGGGGTCACCAGTAATATCTAGAACACTTCCAATCATTTCTGTTTATATTAAAATAGGGAAATCTTTTGCTTCGTGGTGGATTACATGTTTTATACAGACTAAGACCCACGACTTCTAAACTAGGTGTAAATCATCAGCTTATGCTTTTAGAAAGAGACCTGATACGTATTGCCTTCAACCCTTCCAGTCTCCTGAAAAGACAGGGACAGGACAGCACATCTTTAGTTTTCACCTGATGGACAAATTTTAATTGAAGTTGAAATTTAAAAAGTAGAAACATAACTCAACTACAGTAGGAATATTTATTTATTTAGTGAGAAATAATAAAAAATTACACACAATTTAAATGTTTAATTTTTTTTTATTATAAACACTTTGTTTACAGTGATAAGGCAATTAAAACTAAACCACCATTTAAACCGTGGCGGTACCTAACCATTTGGTCATTGTTGTTCTGTTCTGAAATTCATGACGTGAATAGAAAAGCTAAATTTACAGACTAAACTCAAACTATCCTTGCTGATCCATGTAGGGCAGCTCACATTTTTGGCATGTCTTAATGTTAGGCCACAACAACTATAACATCATTGTATTGACAAACCTGTACAATACAGCCTCAGCAAATAATTTAATTTACAGAAAAAAGAATAGTTATTTCCAATTACAAAATTAAAAATTGTCTCTCCAGTTTCTGTGGATGGCTAGTTCAACAAGGAGAAGTGCAGAGGAACAACCCCACACCAATATATGTTGGGGTACACTTGCCCAGAGAGCAGCGCGGCAGGAGAGGACCTGCAGGAGACTCCAGGTGGTGGAGTCCAGACAGAGTCCTGGGAAATTGGTTCTAGATGGCCTTGCCTGAGCATGGGGGTTGGACCAGATGACCTCCACAGGTCACTTCTAACCTCAGCCATTCTGTGGTTCTGCGACTATGGATTGCAGGTAAAGATGAATTTCTCATTTTCTCTGATCAGTTTTTCTAAGAGCAAATTTTCAGTGGCAAATTGCCATCTTTGTCAGGAAGCAGCATTTTATTTCCAGTCTGAGTATTTCAAATTTCTATTTTCAGCAGCTGGATCTTGAAGTATTTTTTTTTCCATAGACACAAAGATGGGTTACTCTGGTTTCTCTCCAGGAAAAAAGAAAACTAATTAGTGTTATTACTGATTCTGAAATGCTCATATAATAAATCTGTTCCCTAACTGTGTTCTCTGGCACAGAGATGCCAGCCACCACACTGAACAGATGAATGACCAATCATATCTTTATTTTCTTCCTTACAAACAGTGAGAATTACAGAGAAAAATAAATGCTGGGTCTTTTCCAAAGAGATTATTTTGAAATTACTCCTAAATTGAAATCATAAGCAGAAGTAATTTGAGATTGCTGCAGTTGTGCCATAAAAGATTCCAAACAGGGATAATTTTATATCTTTCAGGTTCAGAGATCTAAAGAATGGGCCTCCCAGTGTGCTGACATCTTCCACACACTATACGAGGACTGAGGGTAACAATGGAGTGATTCCTTCCTCACCATTATTACACTGCAGCTTGTCCAGCAATTATCTCTGACAATGCACAAAGCAGAAAGATCTCACCCTCCCATACTCATAGTACTGAGGTTATGATGAGAAACAATGCCTAAAATACACAGAGGCAAGATGATTCCAGGTTGTATTTTACTCATGAACGTTTTCTAGCTGGCTGTAACTCATATTGTTTAAGGCCCACTGAAACACTATTGAATTAAAAGAATTCTCAATAGACTCTTTTGCCATGACAACAGCTTGGAGGAGGTTTCAGAATGATTTTATGATATGATTTTTGTCCTGCACCATATTATTTTCATGCAACTGTGGAGCGTGCAGACAGAAAAATAGAACAGTGCCTGCATCTCTATGGTGTAGTGTGTGGCAATAACAATCACCTTTCTTTTGTGTTGGTCGCTGCTGCATGCCAGAAATGACCTTGATTCGGCTCTGTGGTGTTTGATTTCACATCATGGCCAGTTAACAAACAGTAGAAAGTTCACAGCAGACCCAAATGCCTAAATATCCTCAGAATCTCTCTTCTTTTAGAGAAAGCAATGCTGTATTTAAAGGCAAGTTGACAAAGACTCCCAAAAGCATGGAACTTTTTACCTGTGATTAGTAGGAACAATTTCCACACATGGCAAAACAGAAACTATTGAATCATTGCATTTATTTTTGATATTTCAAATTATAAATGCTACCAATATTTGTCCTATGCCTCTACAACAAAACATCTTCAGGAAGTTCCTGAAGAATCACTTAAACTTACTGGCAGCAAAATCTGTGGGCATCCTGCCCCCACCCCATGCAAGAGGAAGGAGTGTTCCACACACATCAGTTAGGGAGCTTGGGTTTTTTGTGTGTCCAGTAATTGCATGATCCATTTCATACCAGGACACCATTTTTGAGCATTGAAAATATTAGGAAAAAAATAAAACAGAGTTCATTGTTGTTTAAACAAATGAGCAACTTGAGACAAAGCTGTTTTATTTTTCGGTGCTCTGAAGACTTCCGAACCTGTATGTTTGATAAATAGATGCAATGGCAGCTAATTTGCGCCTTAGTGCAAGGGGAGCTTTGCATGCAGCCCAGACTTACCCAGTAATGTAGATTAAGGGGAAATGACCGTGTTTTACAGCCAGGAAAAATGATGTTAGTATAAGATTATTTATTATGAGCAGGTTTCATCAATGTTTTATTTGTAGCTCACAGCAAACCAATTCTGCATTACAGAATGTGCTCTTTTAAAATTATCAGAAATACTATGAAGCTGTCAAGCTTCAACTGCTGCCTTTCAGGGAAGTATTAAGTCACTATTTTAACTGTACTGTGAGTATATAGTTCTTGCTGCTCATGACACCCAAAAAAAAAAAAAAAGAAAGAAGAAAAAGTCAGACTGCAAGAGTCCATAAAGCTAAGACAATATTACTTCAGAACTGCAGAAATAACAGCATTCACTGTTATACACAGTTTTCAAGACTTACTGTGAAAAATGTATATGCACATTTCTTCCAAAATCAAATGGTGAACAACATATATCAAATCGAAGTTGAGAAACTACATAAAAATCCATCCTGATTCTCTTCAAAACTAGAGTCCAAATATTGAAATGCCAGAGGTTCTCTTGTTCACCAAGGCTTACCAAGTTTGTTCAGGCCACCTAGGATCTGACTCCTTCCCTACACATCACCTGTCCCCAGTTAATATGGGAGACCAAGGGGCGGGGATATTTGTGGGGGCTTTCATGAACAACCCTTGGCAAAATGGGCTGGGTGACCAGGGCTGTTAAGAATATCTAAGTAGCTGTTTTCCAAAAATTATCTTAAGGAGGAAGATGACCTGGATTAAACATGAATGGGGAGTTACAGAGAATTCCAAAACAAAAAAGGCATCAGCTTTAGAGAAGTATAAAGGAAAAGTGGAAATTTTTACCACTGGGGAGAGACGTGGGAGTGGGTACAGTAGTAGCTAAAACTAGGTTTGTCATTGCCAGCAGCTGACCTCCAGCATCAGGGACCGCCTCCTGAGAGGTAGTGGAGAATCTACACCCTACCAGAGAAATGCTGGTGTAGGACACAGTGCTTGGGACCAACAGCGGGCTGTGCCTGAGGCCTCGTGGGAGTGGTCACTTGATCCTGTACAGTTTGCTGATTGCCAGAAAATCGCATGCTGCTAATAAATTTATAAAACTGCTTTGATCCTGACTTGGTTTGAACTACATGAACTGACCAAATTGTCCTGGTGACAGGACATGTGGGTGACAGGATGGATGCATGTGTGGGATCCAATCTGCCCATTTTAGCCAACTCAGCTCCTCCTAGATATAAAGCACTTATTGAAGCAGTTTTCCTGAGTACCTTAATGAGCTATGTAGTAAATCAAAACAGAAAGAAGTAGGTGTCTTTAAAGGTCTCCCTCATTAAATTAGGTTCAGGTATTCAAGTGGATATAATCTTCTTCTGAGGGTCTTCAAAGACACATACAACTTACCTTTACCTGAGATACTTTTGCCTTATGTCTTGACATAAGTTGTACATATGACTGAGATTCAAGTTGGGTATATGTGAAACTAGACTGGGCTTTCACCTAAGGTTAGATAAAATGAACGAAAGTCTTGACGTAGAGAGAATCTAAAATAATTCTAATTTTATCCAGCTGGAAGCTGCCCAATGTTTTCAACAGGTAGTGATTTCAGTGCAAGAGTTGACTTCAATTTTAATGGAAGACTTTATTTCTGAGGCATTTGCTTTCAGTGGGCAACTGAGAAGACATCAAAAAACCCACTGACAAATGAAAAACCTGTGTATATAGTTTGCTGATGAGCACCTTTATAGACAAAGACAAGTGTGTTACAGTCGATGCAGTACCTGCTCTCTCACCTCTTACGTTTCAGTCTATATATCAGAATTTTACAAGGATGTTGTTAAGTCCTGAGACTGTGAAGATCTTTCTCAGAAAACCTGACAGGTCTTTAATTATACATGTCTTGAAGGACACTGGTACAATACCAATTTAGTTTCCTTGGTTACTAACTCATGTAATCATAAAGTATATATTTTACCACAGCATTATTATGACATGCCAAAGAAAGAATATCATTACTCAGGCTGGCAAACAATAAAAAACCCAAACTGTACATGATTTTAGATTATTTAAATTATGTCAAGCATTCTCCTTTCATTTGACTCAAAGAAAATGCCAGCAGTACATCAGAGAATGCACATTCTGAATGAACTAAATTAGGATTATATTCATTATACTTTCACCAGTGTTATCTCATAATCACCTGTATACAGTGGCACTTCATAAGAAGTAATAAATGTCAATGTCCTGTTATGAGTACTGTATGAACACAAAAGAGATTCAGTTGGACAGAAGCAGCTTGATAGATCCTGGACCTCTTCTCTAGGAAAGGAAAAATGTCTGAGAGTCATAACAGAAATATTTGCAATCTCAGGCTTTCATTAGCATACAATAAGATACTTAACAGCTTGAGTGGATGTGCGTAAGAGCAGACAAACTCCATTAGTTCCTACTGCAGGGAGAGTTTCACTTTCCATTGAACAAAAGTCAGTGGAAAAAAGCACTGGTGATGACAGCATTTTCCATTTTTTACACCTCATTTGGGGCAGAGAAGTGGCGGTGAGTTGTTCACCCGCTGAGGAATTAGTGACAAAAGAGCTTTGTCTGCTCCCATCTGCATTTGGTAGTGCTGACTGCAGTTCAGTACATGCCCATATTTTTAAAATAAGCTCTGTTCATTTCCCAAAGATTTCCTTCAGCCCCCTTTGGAATTAACTTAAAATCAGCTGAAGATCACTCATATAATATATACAAAAGGTTTCATGTAAAATGTTGAAAGCAAAAATCGCTACAAGTATGGTACCACTGAGACCCTGCTGCAGGATCTCTTTTGCTTGTCCAAGCACACCTTAGAGAAAAATGTCCTGAAGAAGAATCAATTGTAATGCAGTTTCCTTCATATATACTTCAAAGTGAATTAAGTTTCCTTGATAATTTGGTCTATAAAAGAGTTTAACTTTTGAAAAAAACCTATCTTTTCAAACAGGTTTTTGACAGCCAAAGAATTTAAAATACTTGCTGAAGGAAAAGATGAAAATTTACCATGGAAAAGTGAAATTAGCATCATGAATGTAAAAGGTGAATTGACAGAACAGTGACTCTGGGGGGAACTCATCCCCTCCAACTTTATCTACCTAGACATTTGTGTTTAAGATGCTTATTTAGCCTATGAGTATAAATGGTGAAAAGAAATGAGCATTTTTCCCAGGGTAGATGTCAGAATAAATCAAGTGTATGGTTTGGAATATACTCAGAAATAAATCAGAGTAAACCCACAGCTCTACAGTGGTGAAGCCTTGTTGGCTAAAAGTGAGACCAACATAATGTTAGGGTTCCTATCAATACTTAATGGGATGTGACCAAAGAAATATTTTGGTATGGAAGGAAGCAGTGTTCACTGAGGTTTGGATTCCCAAAATGATGTTTTCAGGGAAAAGGATTATGGTAGTAGTAAGCAAAATATAAAGAAAGCAATTTCTGATACTTACAGCTAATGACACTGAGAGTCTGCGAACATGGTATTCATGCCAATGTCAAACTGGTAGTAAATAAATTCCACATACATTAATATTTACATAGATGAGACATTCTTGTAAGGATACATAGATGAGACATTCTTGTAAGGATATCTACTCATTAGATATTTGCAACATCTTACTTTTATTACCTAAACAGACTAGTTTATTGGGTGAGGTGTAGTAAACAGATCAATGTGGAATGCTTATATCAGGCAGAAAATACAACAGCTTTTAGCTCTGCTTATATTGAGATGATTATACTATAGCTTAGACTGGATGCTCCTTAAAGCAGTGAAGTTTTGTACGATTTGGGGCTCCTTCAGGAATGAGGAAAGGTCTGTGAGATAGAGTGAGAAGGGCATAATGTAAATGAGAAAATAGTAATATGTAGGTTACAGTTTAGAAAGTTAGAAGGGAAATTACGCTTCTCTTTCTGTGCATAAATACAGATCTGCAGTGACAGCAGCTGTCACTGCCATTGGTGGGTGATGACAGAGCCAGCTAGTCTGGAAATTCCCGCCTAACCCATTGAGTATCTTTCTGAATCTATATGAAAGATACACAGAGTTTAAAGACCAATTAAAAGGCCCCATGGATAGCTTTTTTAGAATTTTTGAATGTTTGAAGGCTTTGAAAGACTTTCATAAATCAAGACATTACCTTACATCATAATTGAGCAATTCTCAAATCCTAAGTCAGACAAGCACCTAAAAAGTCAATCAATAAGAAAGATAAAATGAGGATAAAAGCATAAATAGGTGCAACACTGCTGATTTTCTAGACTGATTTTCTCAGTAAAACTCTATGACGCCACAATTCTTTCAAAATTAACAATTCAAAGATATATAAATTTAGCAGAATGGTTTAATGTGCACAGTTGGAATTCAGAGGCAATGCTGTCACTCTCTCATAAGAGGGAACATAAAATTTCCTGTGAATAGATTCTGCAATCAAGGCCCTTTCTTGATGTGTCTGGTTTTTTTGCACTTAGAGAGAGGGTTAGCAACCACTTAATGCCAATGCAGTCTTCCAAAAAGTACTGACAAAACAGTGTTTTTGATGGCACATGAATATGGTCAAAACTGTAACAAATATAGAAATTATTTTTTAATAAATACAAACCCACAAGTTTTTTAATTTTCAATAACCAGAAACAGAGTTATAAAGATTGAAATGAACAAGTTTTATTTCTGACCATTCCACAAAGCCAAGGAAAGTAACTATGTTGGGTGATGTTCACACTGTGGGTGATCACTGCTCAGTGACTTGAACAGCCTTAAAATATTATGTCACCCCATCCACCTGTTAATCCTAAAGGGAATCACTACTTTAAATTCTCTGTTGAGACTTTTGCACCTGAAACTCTAGGAGTGAATATGTAACTCAATATTGTCAACTAAATATTCTTTAATGTTCATGAGTTCTGGGTAAAAAGGTTTCTGTTCAAAAGATCAAAAGTTTCATGTTATTAATTATGAAGGTACTTGTTTCCTTTATCATTACATGGATAGTGTCATTACATGGACACATTTTTCTTTTTTTATTTGGCAATGTCAATCTTTGACCAAACAATCTTTTGAAGGTGTGAACATATTTATGCAATGTATTTGATGGCTGCAGCCACATTTCTTTTACCTTACATGATTTGTTTACACAAAATATGTGTTTGAAACTATTTGTGTTTTGCAAAATGCCTCTTTCCTCCAGGATACTCAATGCAGTGGGTGGGTCACTCCCTGCACTATGTGTCATACTGATGAGATGCCATGATATAGTAGAAGCATTACGTTTTATCTGCTTTGTAGAGCTCATTTCTCATTTAAAAAGAAAAAAAAAAGTTATTTCACTAATAGTTAGTTATGTTCCAAATTTATTTAGAGACACACAGAGTAGAGGAAGTGAGAAGGGAATAGGATAAACATACCTCCTCTGGTATCATGAAAGGTTTAACATAATGCTCTTATTGGTTTTCTTTTCCTTGATATAAAACTTGTGCTATACAAACTGCCCTTCAGTTCTGGACTGACACATTTTTATCTTGTTTTCCAAAGGCTGTTCTTCACTAGAAACAGTTCATGTGGGAAAGAAAAGCTGTTTGTGCTTATGAATGTTCCCTCATTCTGCAATATGCCTTACACTCCATCCACTAGATTTGTTAGAGTTTTACTTTACTTATAATAGTTTTAAATCAATAACTTATTTTAAATAAGTGCCTGCATGGCACTTTGTACATGGAAATCTTTAACGCAGAAATGAACTAATAAAAATCTAATATATAGCAAAATAAAAAAAAATTGTCGAGTTCTGAAATGAATTTAAAAATGGAATAGAAATAAATTAATGCCATTACAGTATTTTAACATTAAGAAGCTGTCTCACCTTCAAGATGTTCATTATCATCTTTCTTTTTTTCTAGCAGTCCTCTAGCTTCAGTGAAAACAAACTCACATTCATCCTTTTACTTCTCACTAATGAGCATCCCACTGATTATCATAACCTCAAGAGGTCCCTATTTTTAATAGAAACTGCCAAAACATGAAAGTAGATACATCTGTCTGTTCCTTCCTCTATTTCTCACTTATATCTCACACAAACACACACAATTACAGTAGTGACTACACTGAGAATAATCGACTATAGTTTTCTATACCTATCATAAAAGCATATAAACACAGAGCTCAAAGAGAATCTTACACTTCTGATACTATAATAATGGCTTTATATCACAGATTAACATCAGCACTGTTCTATTGCTTGGCATGAGCTGATGACAATCATAAACCTGTGAATTAGATTTGAGGAAAAGCTTTTGTTTAGGAAGGGCTGAGAAATCTCCCTCTGTTCCTCAGAGTTTGTGTAGTCAAAGTTCTACCTTTATAAAGCATCAATGGAATAATCTATATCCAGGTTTAAAAAAAAGAATAACAATTTCTTCCTTCAAGTAATTTTTATAAGGAAATATATATTTTAGTATTTAAATTCAAGAACCCAGAACTCCACTGGGACTGAAGCATATAATGACAAACTCTGCTAATCTGGACTAAAGCATAAACTCTTATCAAGAATCCCAATCCTGTCAATGGGGCTATGGCACACAAACACATCACTGGAGAAGAATCACACACAGGATGGGAAAGAGCAGCCAGAAAGATATTCCTTCCATCAACAAGTTCAATTTGCTATCACAGGGAAAATATGAGGTAGCCTCATTCACATATTTAAAATTAGTTTCAATCTGCTCCCTAAAACCAAAACCCATCACATTTTCTAACGTGCCATTAATTTCCAGGCTTAAGGGATTCATATTCAGTTTTTAACCATTTCTTTAACCTCTTTTAGCTTAAATATTTCTTTTTATCACTCGGGTATTAATTCCTGAATCTTTCTATAGAGCGTGACTAAAACTGGACTTTTACTTTGCTAAAGCAATTAGGCAAAGCTATTTCAGTAAGACAAGCACTTTGCTGAGTATATCTAATCCTAATCACCCCTTCTTAATGAACCACCTTTCCTTCTTATTATTTCTATTTAAGTTGTCAAATAACCTATTTTTTTGTTTTGTGCTCTGGGAGGTCTAATTAATCTTTATTTTTATCAATCTTACTTTTCAACCAGTAGAACAGAGCATACTTTCTTGTCTTTGCTGCTCCTTGTAGATTCTTCACTAGCTCCTAATATTTTTTAGGGTAGTTAAACATTACATTTTTCTCTAATTTTCTTTTTCTTTTGCCCGGAAGAAAATTCTGGATGGTTATACATATTCATCCTACAAAAGTTGCAACTCCTGGCTATGAAATTTCTCAGATTATCTGACTTAATATATCTCCTTATTTTTTCCAGAAAGAATGTATTTGAATAAAATCTGTAAATAATAAAAGTATCCACTTTAATGTGTGAACATAGATGTACTTGTTTTCATGCTTATTTGCCAAAGTGTCCTTCATCCTGGTTTTGCATTCTTGTTTCTTGTTTGCTTCAACCTGGTTTTGCTTTCTTTGTGTTCAGAAGAAAATAAAACTGGAAAAAAACGAAAGGCAAACTTTCTTTGTGGAAGTGAATAGCATTTTTCTTACCCCATTGATCAAAACACTATTTACTCAGTGTTTACGGAATGGAAAGCTATGAGGCATCATCTGAAAATGGATGTTTGGAGCTTAATTGACATATATATGTGGTACACATTGAAATGATACTTCATGTTTTTCATAGTTGTTACTTTCTCCTAGAAAAATATCTATGGTGTAAATGTGTAATTGAGGGCCTTGACATCTAAGTCACTAACTGTGTCAGCTGTAATGCTTTTTGTGCCAGAGCCCACCTAGAGATGTTTTTATCTACAGAATAAGCATGCATTTTCAATACAAAGTATCAAAAAGAAAACGTTTTTTGTCCATATAAGTTGTGCTTGAATGTGGAAGTGACAATAAAGAGACACTTCACAAAACAATTCTCAGGACATAGAACACAGTAGGTCATAACACTTTGCACATTTCTGTCAACCTCTGTTTCCATATTTAAAATTATAAATAAGAAATTAAGGGAATAGAAATCAAAGATACTATGCAAGAGAAAGCTGCAGAAGAAATCCACTAAGGCCTATAACAAGCTAACAATTAGCAAGTTTAATTGCAAATCTTTAACTCTTAATTGAGTAACTGATAAGAACTGTACCTCAGTCAAACGGACTACAGAATTTCCATTTCACTACTAGCTAAAACTACTATTGAGCTATAGATTAGTCATGGATCTGGATCTGTATTTAAAGTCCCATATTTGGATAGGGAGTCTAAATTTTTTTATTTATTTCTCTTTTTATCTTTTTTCACCATCCTTACATGAAAAACAAATCTAAATCAACTAAGTCAGAAAGGCCTAGAATACTTTTTTCCCCAAGACTATCTTTGTGGCATGAGGATGCCATGAAGTTGAGGAGATTACTCACATAAGGAGTGTTTTAACATTTTTCTCAATAAATGTTCTCCCTCTTGAAAGATATGAAATCATATGTTTACTAACTATAATGATGAAAATAATAATCATGTTTTTAGATAAAAGAATAATAAAAATCCCAGTCCTCCCACAATGTTATGAAGTCTTACATATTTCAGGTTTAACAAAAACACCCTGCTCTAGGATTCCAGAGCATATGTATTGTGACTTATTAGTATACAAATAGCAAGGTATTATTACAGAGGGTGGAAACAAAACCTAAAATGATTGAGTGTAGTAATATACCATTATTCAAAATCTACCTGGGAATGTTTTCTCCTCTGATCTGAGTAATTTTTGGGACTTCAATTTTGACAATACTAACTAAATATATTTAACTTGCTGGCATGTTCCATTTCATACTACACTAGGTGATATGAAATCATTGTATGAATCTTCATTAATCTGCCTTCACAAGCAGCTTACAAAGGCTGTTATTTGTCTTGGTTTGTATATGAATAAAATGATTTTGCAGCAAAAGTTTAGTGACCTTATTAAGGTCACAAGAGAAACAAGATACACACTAAAATGAAGCAGATACCTTTTTAATCCTAAATAATTTTCACTTCCAACCACAGGGTGACCTTAATTTCCTACAGTATATATGGTCAAATTCAGCATAAAATCCTGTGAAGCCGGGTCAAATTTGTGTTTAATTTTGGACATTTAAATTGAGCATATTTAAATCTGCTCCTGTTCTAACTATCTTTCTTGCAGTAAACTGCTGCTTGCATCTTGCCAGTAACAGAAACCATCAGTTTCATGATCGTTTACTCATGCTTAAAGTAAATTAAATTAAATATGCTAAGTCATTTCACTATCAATTAATTTTTCACACTCTTGGTACAGCAGAGTTATTCTGTGACTAAAATACACATAAAAATACCTTTTCAAGAACATTCTTCTCTTTGGTCTTCAGATATGACACTAACATGAAGCTGTTGCAGCTTCATGGCTACCACTTGAGAAGATGAGAATAAAGATATTTATTGAAAAAAAAAAGAATTAACCAAGAAACTTTTCATATGTACATTCTTATTTTGCTTGAATGCTAATATATTGAGTCAAGTAAAATAGAGATACATATAGCCAAAGGTGAATGCCAAATAATAAATAAGATTCTAAACTGATTTTGTTGTGAATATTCAGCTAATCTAGAAATTTTTAAGTCTCTAAAGATAAAATAAACTAAACATAGAGCTTTGGTCTGTAGCAGGAGTCTCCTTTACTGCAACAATTTGATTAAAACCATGTCATACCTCATAAGGGACATCTTCTGTTTCTCACTCTTTTACCTCCTGCAGACTTCGGAGTTATTCCTGATTCCTCGCAAGAGCTGTATGGAACCAGGACCTGTCTCAGCATCTCTGACTGTAAGGCAGTCCAGGACATTTCTGGGTAAGGAGCACTGCAAAGTGTTGCTGTGTGGAGAAAACTCCTTGAAAGCTCAGTTCACACTATCATCTAGCCAAAAACATTTCTCATTTTAAACAGCAAATCATTGCAATATATTTCTGAGCTACCCCAGCACTCACAATGCATTTCAAGTGCTTCTGAGTTTAACAGAAACCCAGGAGAAATGTTTGAGATTAAAAGAGCATAATCCATGTCAACTGACAGCAGAAAATATTAATTATTGTTCTTTTCTTTTACCATAGGTCCACTGTAGTTTTCTAAAAAATGCTACTGGCTTTCCTAGTTGGTACATAAATGCCTGTTTGGCACAAGGATCACGTTATTAATTATTTAATGACTCACATAAGCTTTACTCAACTGCTGTAAATAAACAACATGATCTCTGTTTTATGAACACTGGGATAAATATGATCTAAGCAGGCTTCTACTTTTTCATAATATTTCTTTATTTTTGTTTTCTGTATTACTCGAGACTTGTAGCTGCAAATGCCAACATGTACTTTATTCTTTTTTCTTTCCTCCAATAAAATCCGAATGATTGCATAAAACTAATTAAATATTTGAAAAAAGTGTAAACTTATGGGTAAACAGCCTCCCTGAGAAGGCCAACTAAAATTTTTACTTTAATATTTAAAGCAATACTGGGTTTTCTACTAAGAAATTGTTTCAGTGTTCACATTTACTGAGAGCTGTAGTTACTTTACATTAAAATGAGCTTGAAAACTTTCTTTCCTGAATAGTCTTTAGTGTTGGTAGTTCTATAAGCAGCAGCAAAATAAAATTCTAAATACTTTTATTGCCCTTAAAATGTTATTATGCCCTGAAAGGAAAAAAAATTAAAAAATGTTGTATGACTACCTCTACACTGTAAGTTATGGCAGAAGAAAACTATTACACTTGTAAACCGCAGCACTAAAAAATTAGAAAATGTCATAGTTTAGTAGTTTTAATTCATGTAATTTCTTATTTATATTATAATGCAGTCTTTAATGATCCTGACACAAAGTATTTTCCCCAGGTGTTTGCCACTTCAGTCAGTCTTCATGCACACAGGGCTTCACAGCCTTCTCTCACACACTTGCAATTCTGAGTTCTTGTGCAGAAAATCAGCATAAACCAGTGCAAATGTACACCAACCCTGGAAATGTTCTAAAAACCTGTGGATAGGGCACTTGAAAACATGGTTCAGTGGTGAACACGGTGGCAGTGCTGGGTTGATGATTGGACTTGATCTTAATGGTCTTTTCCAACTGTAACGATTCAATAATTCTGTGATTCATGACTCTTTCTGAAGAGTCATGACTCTTTTGAAGTCTTTCTCCTGTATCTGCCCTCCTTCTGACTGTGTCCCTCTTCCCTCCTCCCCCTGTTTCCTCATTGCTGCCATCTAGAGACAAGACCTACACCAACTCCATTATCCACCTTCCTGGATTGCTCCTCTTGCACTCTTTTCTGTGTTCCTCAATCTGTCACATTCATCTTACTGAGTGCAAGAGCCTTGCTGCAACATATTTTCTACCTCTCAGCATATTGTCCTTTTCAGTCTAAAAGGTATAATTCAACCTTCCCTCTGACCAAAAGGCTGCTTACACAGCTTCTGACTCTTCAGGAGGAGATCAGGTCTCAATGGTTCAAACTCCACTCTGTCATCTCTTCATCCATCACTGACAACTCTTTTTATTTCTTTCCATTCTCCTTTTCCCTGCCTCAGTCCTTAGTTAGGTCTTCTTTACCAAGCTGTTGTCCTGGCTCAGTCTCACCTGTTACTTTTGACCTTGCTTGTGCTACTGTGAAAATACTCGGGACAGCCTGAATTCCTTTCCTTCCAAAGTCACTCCTAGTCCAAAAATTATCACTGAAGTGATTGAATCCTGTGCCTTACATTTGCTCCTCAAAAGGTCTCTGATTTCTTCAGAAGACTGATAGGATAAAATACAATGTTTCTGCTCTTGTCATAAAAACACAGTCTACCTCCAATATCTGCTGTTCTTTCTTTCAAGGAAATTAATTCCTCTTGCCTATGAACAGTCCTAGTCCATTGTCTTACAGCTCTGCTTCAGTTCACAGGAGCACATATGGGCTGAAATTGCCCAATCAAAGTAATGTTTATGAGAACGAGACCACACAGAATTGCATTTTTTCACCTTACCTCTAATTGTAATTGGTGCACCTGGGGTTAACTATGAAGCCTGCACTGCTTTTGTAAGGGGAAGAATAGTTGGATCCTCAATTACAGCTGCACTGAGGCATGCTATTGCTTATAACAATGCTTAAGCCGCAACATGACATTTATTTTCAGAGGTAAAGATTACAGAATTAAATAAGGAGAAGTGACGGAAATGACCTTGGCAAAGGTATGCCTTCCTAGGCAGCAATAAAAATAATCTTTACTTTCTTGCCAAATTAGCCTTCAGGAGTGATTTCTTTCAAAAACATAAAAATGAATGAAAACAGTTTTCTTAATTGAAATCTGAGGGTGAAGACTGGGCTTTGTTTATTTATTTTTAAACTATGCAAATGACAATAGCAACATATTATTTAAAGAAAACAATAAAGCTCCTGCTTTTCACATTTCAAACCTTTCACAGTTCTATGATTACACTTTTAGCTAATTTTTTTTTGTAATTCGGAAGAACAAAGGAATTTACAAGTCTCTACAGAAAAATGCTACAAAACTACCGATTTAATTATTTTGATATTTCAGAAACATATTTAGCTCAACAATGAACAAAGCTATTTGTGCCAATCTATATTAGTTAGATCCAGAGAGTTGTTAGCATTCGATAATCATTTGGAAAAGTAACTTGATGTTTCCTGGTTATCATAACAAGGTTAAAGCCCAAAACAGTGTTATTTTCTGAAAGTTCCCGACAGTAATGAAATTGTACTGATTGACATCAGTGGAGATCAGATTGCCAGTGTGAATTCAGAAGTTCCAAAACAGGATGAGAACAGACCTGCAGACCTAATTCAGCTGTTAAATCAGTAAGGTACAGCTTTTGACATTCTCCAAGTCCCCTCTTCCACCAAAGCCCTTGTGAGTACCATGCTTTAGACCTTGATCTTCCAGAACGTTGCACATGGCCCAGCAAGGATGTATGGCTCCCTTCACATCTGCAATCCATGTAGGCATTGCTTTCTCTCAACATGTATGAAATACAATAACAGGCAGTATAAATAGCCAACAACATATGATTGTTATAACATTTACATAGATTGAAGCATAAGGGGATAAGTAGAAAATTCAGCCTCTTAAAAGAAACAAAATAGAATGGTTATGTGTGCTTCAGTTGTCATGCACTGAATTTTCATTTGAATAATACAATATAGGAGAAAAAATAAAACAGATGAAACCAAAAATTAAGTATTTAAGAAGTGGTTTATTTAGTTGCCAGCTCCTTTTCTTTGCATTCATGTAAAACAGACTGCTTCCTCAAATCACCAAATAGCTCTAATAACTATTACTTTTCATGGCATTATTCATCAGAATTCTATCCAATCAACAGTATTGCAGCATTACTGGTATAGTGACATATAGAGAACGAAATCCTTGCCTCTGTGGACTGCAAACAAGCCCAAATTCTTAGCAGAGTGATATTGGTGCTCATGATGCCTGCAGAGAATGAACAGGTGAGTTATGGTCATGTACTTCAGGCCTTGATGAGTGAAGTCGTGGCATTAAAGCAGACTGATTATCTATACTTCCCTCTTCCCTATGTGTCTCAGTTCAAAGGAGAANGCAGAGCTGGAGAGTCACAGGAAGGTAAGTTAGAACTCTCTTTACTGCTAGTCTCTCTCACACTATCAGGCTGTGACTGTTTTCTTGTGGTCAATCTTTTTAGTGAGAGAGAAAGAGAAATATATAGCACAGATTTAACAAAGCAGCTGGCCAGAATCCTGAATCGAACCAAGGACAAGGAGAACATATCCAAAACTCTGACTCCCAGTCTTATAAATTATCCTATGGAGAACATGAAAAAAAATCAACCATCCCACCACAACAAAAAGACGCCCAAAACCCCCCACCTATGTGTGTGCTAAGGGACATATTCTAAATATTGCTTTGATATAATTGCCTCAGATTAATACTTGCAAAGATGTTGCAATATTCTTCAGAATATTTCCAGAAGTGAAAATTGGTCTTTATCGCTCAGAATCAGTTTTCTCATCTCAAACCTGGAAGCACATGTCATTGGAAAACAAGTTTGGAAGTACACTTCTGTAAGAGATGGATGAAGTAGTGGAGACAAAGCTAATGGAACATTTAACTGCATCATATGTTTTTATAAGTGGAAATTAAGAGAAAGAAACCCTCTCCACCAGTCTACAGGGTCACTATTTTCCATTAATCTCTATGAGTTTTTTTCTAGCACATACACAGCCATCACTTTGAAATTGTTAGGAGTGTGTGTTGTTGGTATGGACACCCCACACTGGCCAAGGAAATTGTGTTCCCATATTTTCTGTGGTCTCTCTTTGGCATATCAAAGGAGAATTGGGATGTGAAGGGAGACTACAGCACCACATGGAGTATTGCATGGAGACACAGATTTCTCAGTACATTCCACGCTGCAATATTGTCTGAATGGGGACAGTACACAGCTCACAGGGAACAGAGCAGCTCTGCATGGTAATGTACATACGTGGCTTGAGCCCATTTTAAATGTTCCTCTCTCTCTCTCTAGAAAATCCCCCTTCTCTCGTCCTTCTGTCCTGATACAGCACTAAATTAGAAGCAGTTTCTATAAACACATTTGTAACACCTCTGCTGGAGTACCTAACAGGAAGAAAAGACATTTTCAATCTTCTGCCATGATCCTGCACAAGAAAAAAAGTGGACTGGAAGAACCTGGTGCCAGAGCATTGCAGACCCTCCTGTGTATGGCTTCTGGAGTAATCAAGTTGAGCCTAGTTTCTGTAATTAATCATAGTTTTCTTATTTCTGTGTACTCTTACACATTTATTAATGTTTCTGGCCACCAATGTGATGTGCTTTGTGCTTCGTGTTTAATGGACCCAAAAACGTTGAACTGTTCAAGCTTTAACTTTGAAGGACTGTTAGTGTTGTGCAGGTCACATCTTTATAGGTCCTACATAGAATCACATAATGAAAGAAAATTAAGCTGCTATAAAACTCACTGTATTGTCTGGGGAAGTGGTGCATTATTTTCCAACAGGCAGAAAGTTAAGGCCTGCAGTAATTTAACAAAATTCTACCAGGGACATAGAGAATGAAATTAATTCTCACTTCAACTCAATGAAAGTTCACGATGATATTTCACTCAAACAGTAAAAACTGTCCTCCAAGTTATGACTGTTCCTCTGCACATTCCCCAAGGAATTTTGCTTGTATTCTTACCTAGCAGGTTAAAATCATCCCTCAAGTGACTTATGATTTATTTTCACTGCTTAACCCAGGCTAACGTGTTAGTTTTCTTCCTTCTTTTAAGATCAGCCAGAACATACATGAGTGAATAAATCACTTCAGAAAAGGTTTCAAGAAATGAAATAGAAAATGTTCTGTCTTTTCTTTTTTACTGCATGTATATTTTTTAACTGGATTTAAGGTGATATTCAGTCTAAAACAATGGTCAGGTTTCAGATTGAGTATTAAGAAAAATCAGGAAACTAGAAAGTTTTCCATTTATCACATCTGTTATAAATTTATCTTCTGAAATTACCTTTGATGCTCCCTCCACCACCCAAACGGCTTCACAGATGACTGCCACATGGTCTAATACTGTCATGCGCCCTGAGACCTGTGAGGTGTCACTCAGTGGGAGGATAGGAGGCACATTTTTTGCTCAGAGCTTATTGTCTCTCCAAACCCAGCATTATTCTCTTAAAATTCAGCCTTTGCCTAGTCTTTGGTAACTGTTTATGAGCACAGACATTTCCAAAGCAGTGTAAAGGACCAGTTATTGCACTTTGCACTGCAGTCTATGACATAACATGTCCTTAGCAATGGCAGCAATGCTGTGATCCTCAGGAAGTTCTTGCCCAAGTCAGGAAGGCTTCTGTCTTTCTACAAGGGCATGATCTGGCCATAATGCAGTTAAACACATGCCCTCAGCAACCCCTCCATGTTTCCAAACTCAGTGAAAACTACCATTAGGAGGTTGCAGTGACTAGTGAGCTGTGAGGAATTTATAAGGGGAGTTTCGCTTTTTAAAAATGAAAGTGATACACATGGTGCATAAATGTTTAATGTCTTTTTATTGAGCTTTACCCATGACCTTGAAAGGCAACTCTATCAGTGTTGTTCCTTCAGTACAAAATATTGCAACCTTATTTCTAGAATTTCAGTTAGAATCTTTAAATTTTTAAGTCCTGATTAGGTTTGCTCAACCCAAATTTACCAAAAGAAGAGACAGTATTTCACAGTGTTATGGAAATGTTGATATGTGTGCATGCTGCTCACTGAGGAATTGAGAAATGACATTGTGAACTCCAAGGTCTGCACTGGGCTAAAATACAAAGCTGCACTTCAGCTTTCTCCCATGATATGTCTGCATTTCAGGCCTCTCCACTGCCTGATGGACACACAATATCAGAAGAAAAGACACTTGTTTCTATAACAAATCCTTCTATTTTATTGCCCATTTTCCTTTATGATCATTTTCTTTCAAGTTTCCCTCTTTTGTAGAAAAGATAAATCTGTAACCTTTTTCTTTTTTTTAAAAAACCAAACCTTTATTCAGAATTCTCTTTTATGATGCTAATAGTGGATTATACAAGAACTAACATTTTCTCATGTTTATTATTGTTGCTCAAGTCTTCCACATTTAATACAAGAGGGACAAAGACAGACAATATAATTGCATCTTGCAGAAGCCTTCTCTTTTCTTTTAGATTTTACTGCTTTTTCAGAATTTTAGAAGAATTTCAATAAAGTAGGAATTATTTAACAGAAATAAATTCTTCAAAACTTAGAGCTTGAATACCTTCCTCAACTGAGTAGGCAAAAACACACTTAGAAGCACATTGCCACATGAACTTCTAATACTGTTTTTAAATTAAGTGGAAGCTAGTGGGAAGCACGGTCACCACTGAATCCCTCAGATATCCTGGTCTTTTGTCCACTTGGCCAGAAATAATCTTGCATCTTACTCAGAAGATTCTAAGAAGTTAAAATCTCTGCAGAAGCTCACCAGACATATCAGACTTGGGAGATGCAAACTGAGGATAATGACAGGAAAGGAGTAATTAGATGCTCTCTTTTTGTGAAGATGATGAAAGGAAGGATTTTCTCCAAAATTCGTCACTCTCTTCCAGGACGTTGCATTATAATGTACAAAACAAGAATGACAACTATTCTCTGACAGCTTTAAAATCCAGATTACTAAATTGTTTCTGGCTCCAATTGCCATGTTTCTGAGTCAGTACAATTTTAACTGTGTATTTAAATAGTAGTGAGTTGGTGCCCAACTCATAATACAAGCACAGACTCATTTGCATTGTAGATAAAAGTGACTGATGATCTCATGGCACGTTTTGAAGCACTATAGGAAATTATCATTTTTTGAAGCACACAAAGAAAAAACTAAAGATTAGATAATATGTATTATAGTTAGCCTTATTCTACAGAATGGG
>WBMV01000026.1:83855-212800 GCA_013396655.1 Campylorhamphus procurvoides
TTGTCTTTGGTAATTGATGGAGAACTTTACATTTCACATATACCTTGAATGAAGCCCTGAACAGTAGAATGACTCACTACTCAGCTGTACCTTTCACCATCTCCTCACAGGACTCAGAAAAGAGAAAGAGAGAAATACAAAACCGGCCTGATTTTTAGCCTATCCTCAAGAAGATAAGCTGGATGAGTTTATCTAGAGGACATAAACCTTGAAGTACATTGGGGAAAGTGTCTTGCTTATTGTATGTACTAGTTACAAAGTTCCATGCCCTAAGTATCGGCTTTGATGCAAACCAGCTTCTGCAATCTGTGTGAAGCATACAGCTTGAAGTCATAAGCTTCCTTTGCCTGACCAGTTATTGAAGGCTTGGAGTCACAGAAACACAGAATATTCTGGGTTGGAAAGGATCCACAAGGATCATCAAGTCCAACTCTTAAGTGAATGGCTCATACAGGGATCAAACCCACAACCTTGGTGTTATCAGCACCATGCTCTGACCAGCTGAGCTCTTCTCAGAGTCAGACACCAAAACAGCTTTGTGAGAAGGGAATTGGCTAGGGTTTAATATGAAGCCAACAATATTCTCTCTTCTCCCTATTAGTAATGTTTTCCAACAAAAGCAGTGGCTTCTACAATGCTTTATATGGAACTTGATTTATTTTATGTGAATGACTGCCCAGAACAATGTTACAGGTGCTTAAGTACTTGTACTGATGAAAACTTAAGCAACTAGGAATTCTACCTCTCTGTAAAGTTAGATAACAAAAGAAGGCAGGTTTTGATGACCACAGATCTAGACAAAACCTGAAAGTCTGCCTAAACCTACCTGTGTCTCTGTGGTTCCAACCTGATGCCCTTTGCATTGCTATGGAAATATAAAGTAACTGGAGTATGAAGAAGAATGATGGCTTTAGGCACCTATAGCAGTTTTTGACACACGAGCAATGACATCCTATTTCATGCTGTTCAGACACAAGACAACTTGACACTGCAAGCTGTATATACTATGATGTTGGTTTAGCTGCATCAATACTGGCTTCTTCCCAGCAATATTCTGGTAGTGTTGGCCACTAAGTGAAGGTAACTTGCCAAGTCAGATGCCACTGAAGAATCTGAATGCTTTTAACCTATTTTTAATTTACTCTAGCACCTCCCAAAATTCAGTAGCATGTTAGTGTGATCTTTAAATAAAGATACTATCTTTTTTGCCATCTAGTTGAAGGGGGTTTTTAAAATTTCATCTAAAAAATGTAATTGCAAGCAATATTATTTTAAGTTATTCTAATTAGATAACACTAAAAAATGAGATCATCAAAGTATACTCTTACACTTTACACTCCTTAAATCATGCAAAGATATTAATAACAAGAAAATAAGAATTATTAGGTACTGATGTTGACAACATATAGATATGTGGATTTAATGAAGAATGATAAAACGTCCACTTCACAGATGTGGTATGGCAAAGTATTCCCATTAGTATGAGATCAGTTCTTTGAAAAATGCTGTAAAATAACTGGAAGAGCCTAGTTTGCTCATAATGCTTTAGATTACCTGTACTGATACACATGGAATGACTTTGCCTTTTCTGCCAAACAAATTGTTTCTATTTGGACATGAAAAATTAAAATAAATGTGCAGCTGTCTGGGGCTCATCAGATGCCACCGAGTAAAGCCTGGGGTAACCAGGAAGCGCTTCACAGAATCTTGTGCAGAAAAAATATAATTCAATTTTTGCAAGACGTTAGTTTTGTTTTAAAGGTTAAAAAAACCTAACCAGAGCAAAACACGGTCAAAAACCCCACGACATTTCTGTGTTTCTCTTATTAACAAATGCCAAATGAAATACTATTCCAGAATCTACTCAACTCAGTACCAATATGAGTCGAAGAACTCATAGCAGTACCAAGTTGAAAAAGAAAGCTCAATGCTCAGAAAGCTCAGAAACAAAAATGGGAATGAGAAAGTACAGATGACAAAATGAGTGGTGGTGCGAATTTTGTCGCTAGTTCAATGCCACTAGAACACATGCAGAGACTGCACCTTCAGCAGCCTAGAGAGAATTGCATGCTTTCCTACATATTAAGTAATCCACTACTTTTGTGAACAACGTGAAAATTTCTTAGCAACATATCACAGGTATTAGTGATTATTTTCAACAGAGATGTAGAGGAAATACATTGATAAAGTAATGGCAAATGTAATTTATTATTACTAAATTTAATACTAAAAACGTCTAATCTCTTAAATGGAAAGCATAGTCTTTTCTAAACCCTTTAATATATGTCCAGGCCATACTTTAAAAGTCAAAGAGAAGAATTTTAAACCTGAAATTACAACACTATTCTGCATTTAAATCCAGATTCCTGCACTCAATTGAAATACAGTCTGGAACCTCTGCATTATTATAATAATTTTTTTTTAACCAAAGTATATTTCTCCCATCTCCTCAAGAAGAAATTTTCTCTATTCAGACTTGCTGAAATAAATTTGACAGAATTATTTGAATAATCCATATTAGATTGATAGCTAGTCAAGAGGTTGATGTGTTAATAACAGTAATACATTGCAAAAATAAGAACGCATTTGATAGAATCAAAACCTGGAGACACAGGAGAAATACAGTTTTGACAAACTTTCATGGGACAAAACCAGCACAGTAGTATCCTTATGATATGGCAAAATAAAAAGAAAAGGACTTGCAGAAAAGGAGTTTCCTGATAACAATTTTCCATCAGTAAGTTATAAATTAATCTCACCCCTACTAGTGAAACCAAAGCTTTATTCATTCTTCAGATGTTACAAAACAACTCTGTAATCCTCATTCTCAAATTTTTTTCTTCTCAAAGGGACTTACTCTAGCCAGGCTACTCTTGAATCAAAAACATGGTACTCTGGCCCATTGACCTTGGCTTACTACATCCAGGTCTGAAATTCTTTCCTATTTTCAAAAGACCCAAAAAGGGTGCCTTCTTCTCTAAATGTGGGAGCATGACAAAAACTTCAATCTTGAAAAAAAAGATCTAAAGTAGTCTGAGTTGTATAATCTCATTAAAGTAATGTAGTAGTGACCTCTGTAAAGGAAGCGAGTGGTTGCACAGAGCACAGTGTCCTAACAAACCAGGAAGGACCTTGGCTCCGGTTTGTGTGAGGATGCTACTGAACTACAGGTGCGCTTCAGAGACATAAATTTGAGTTGGGTATTTGGCAAACTTGGCCAACTGCTTAAAAATTCATCTAAAGTGCTCAGTATGCACCCGATGATCTATTTGCAAGGACATTCATCAACACTAGCACTGATTTGCTTTTGTTTTGATTGTAGACAAAAATCCCGGAAGAGAAAAACAAAAGAAGCACATGCTGCTAAAATTGATACTTGACCTTTTTATTCAATGATGCAAATATGGATTCAGTAGTTTAATTGGTCATCCAATTCAGAATATTGATTCTTTTACTCAACTCTTTTTCCTTTGTTGATATTGTTGTGAATTTCTAACAGCAACTTTTGGTGCTCCATGTTCTCTGTTCAGCTGTTCTTCAGATGAAGATCAGCAAGTAAAGATTATCCTAGTTTTGACAGTTTATCTTCCACAGACTGTGAGAAGATTCAATTGTTTAAATCACCTCAGCTTAGCTCAAGAAAAAAATCAAATATTTTACTTATTTGACTGTAGATGTAGGCTAAATTTATCTAGAAGATACATTTTTAAATCCTTTAATGCCAAGAAGGCAATTTAGGAAGTTCATGTACAGAATAAAAAATGGTTTGGAAATCATAGGAATGCTTACACACAATAATGCTCCAAGTTTTGTTCATCATGTTTGTAATTCCAAGATTTCTAAGATATTTTGGTTATTTAAGGAGAAAGGTCAATAGTACATCTAAACCCTTCAGGCTGGAAAAGCCTATTGTCATAGGGAGATACAGCCTCTACCCAAACTTCAAGCTGCTTTAGGCAAGCCAAGAACTATGACTTATACTGTTGAAATAAGTTATCTGTTGTCTCTTCTATTATTTTCTATTCTTGCTCTTCTGAGACAAGATACCTCATCAGATTCATGCTATTTCCCCTCTAGTTTCCTGCTAGTTCTCAAGTAATCAGCAAGATTAGTGCTGTAATCAAAATTCAGAAAATCTGCCACTATCCTTTGTCCTTTTGGTATCATATGAATCAGAGAACCCATTTTGCAACACTAGAAAGCCTCCCCAAAGTTTAAATAAAGGTGGATCGATTCCTGGGGACAATCAGCATTGTAACTAAATAAATATTGTAACTAAACTCTCATCTGCCTTTATGCATGTGTTATATAATGAATAAATAATTCCAGACAGATATGATTAGCAACTGAACTTCTCACCAGAGACAATATCATTAAAGGACAAGCTATTCTATTAATTCTAAGAGTTCTTCAAGAACTCTTTAAATCACATGCCAGTTAACATCAGTTAAGGAACATATGTGATATTCTTTAGTAGAAAAACTGTTTTAAAAAACAGGGTTTGAAATTTCACAACTTTTATCCTTTTTTCACTGTTAAAACTTCTAGTTACTTTAGTGGTGTTATATCAACTCTCCAATTGTCAAGGCATCAGATTACCTGTTAGACAAATAATTTATATTGGCACTGCATCATAAAAACATATTTACTGACTTTGGATGGTATTGGTTTTGAAAATGGGAGAGAAAAGTATGGTGTTTCAGGGAGCAGAAAGGAGGTAATAGAGGAGTGGAAAGAATGGGAGTAGGGGATAGAATCAAGAGCCCCAGTTTCTTAGAGATGTGATTTGGGTGCAAAGATCTCTGAGAAACAGAAGGTATTACAACTGTACAGACAATAAAAACAGCTTAATATCTTCATATGATCCTTATAGAATATTCAAGTTATAATATCAAAAGAGATACACAATGACTGCTCTTCGTTTTGTTACATCTATTATCACTTCATTCTACACTTATACTACATCAAACACGTTCCTTCCCTCCTTCATCTTGAACAGTATTTATTTTCTTTGGATACCTCTTATTTTAAGATGAGTATCTAGTCACTGAATAGCTGAGAGTTGATGCCTCCAATATGCAGAGCTGAGAAACTTCTGAGAAAAGGAGACAGATATAATGTTCTTTTCCCCTCTCATGACTAACAAAACAGTATTTTTCATCAGCACTGGTAGTTGTAGACATAATCTAGACATCTGTTTAACCTAGAACTTAATTAAAATAAAATTGTAATTCACTTTGATAAATTAACTTCAAAAATGTGGGGGTTTTCCCTTGGTTTCCTTTTCATCTACTGCTTTCTGCTGAAGGCAATGTACTGCCTGTAGTCCAAAGATGCTCTGAGCCCAGGCAATGCTCTGTACCCACTGATGGAGGGGAAGTGCAGTGCTGACTGCAACATTTACCACTCTGCTCTGAAACAAACAAAAGCTCCCATGAAAGCACATGGAAAGATTCATAAGCCAAACTCTTTTAACAAGACATTCCCAGTGTCTTCAGAGAAACAAGTCATTGTACCGTGTGCATTTCCAGTGGGTAATTACGAATACTGAACACGGCAGTGGAAAAGAAAGCAAGGTCCACAGGCACCAGTTTAACCACCACTCTACCTCTTCAAAAGGACTACACAATAAGCAGAAGCACATTGTAATATATAGCATTTCAACAGTACACAAACACTGCAGCATGTAGGTTAAATTTACATAAGACCAGATGATAGTAAAATACAATAGAACACAACAATATTTGAAAATGAAGCTCTTATTTAAATTGCCTCAAAATGATCCATGACTCTAGACATTCAAAGAAGATGGAAAAAAAATAAGCCACAGTAAAAAGGAAATATATTATTAAGTGTTCATAGGCTTCATATTTGCACTCCAGTGTGTTAATTATACTCACCTAACACAGAGAACCTATAATGTCAATAGCAAAACAAGGATTTGTTATGACAATTTGGTATGTGGGGAACTGCTGTACATAATGACTCCATTTCTTGCCTGTGGTCACTCACATACAACATGCGACTGAGACACAAACAGAACCTTTTTTCCTATGCTGATGGCAAATGTCTTAAACAAACCATTCTTCCTCCAACTTCTGTGTTAGTAGTAATACTGCAATATCCAATGCAGTAAGCCTGAGCCACACATCTGGTCCTCTCCATTCTTACATCATTGTTTCCTAAATGCAAAAATTAGGAAGGAAGCTTACTCATCCCCCTAACTTTAAAAAAAAAAAACCCACTTATATTTTCTTCTTGTTATTATTACAAATTGTTACGTGAAGAATGCATTTATTGGCTGTGCGCCCCATAGACTAAATCACCTCAGCTACTGTCAATCTGAGGTTATATCCCACAGGATATCGATGAGCGGCTCTTTAAATTAATAGATAAATTTTTACTTTTATGAATCAGCTTGTCATTGTTTGACTTTTTACAGTGCTGTTTCATCAAAATGTTTTCCACTATCATTTCATATTCCCTGTCTGGGAAGGAAGCACACACAGATTCTGTTTTCAACCACAGCCACACTATTTTGCCAGCTCTTGAAGGAGATTTGCAAGTGCTTTGACATATCACAGGAGGCAGGTCTGACCATGACTGTCACTACCAAAACTGCTTTCCTTTGATGTACTCTCCTCAAAGCTTTATTCTTGCAATGACACAAAGTTAGAGCTCTCTCTTCTCACATAACTGAGGACTGGAAAGTTGCTTGCCCACATGGCAACTGTAGTTTGCCAAGAGCACTACCAAGCACAAGATGCAGCATGACTAAGTTGTTGTCTGCCTATAGCATTTAGAGTCCTACATGTGTTTCATGGCCTTTATATGAAAATAAGAAAAGAGTAGAGAATAATGGTTCTTCCTAAACATGAATGTTGGTGATAGAGTAAAATTGCATTCAAAAAAAGATTCACTGCAATTATGACTGAGGGGAAATCTGGGTTACAAACTATGTGATAGTATCCTTTTTATTTACCTGATAATGGAAAATTCTTTAGCTAATCACATATAATCCTCTATGCATTTACTGATTTATTTGTTTTAAAACACCCACATTTCAGAAGAATTACTTTCATAGGATTTTCAAGAAAATTTTGAAGAAAATGCACCAGCTGGGCACTGGTGGGTTTTTTTTTCTACCACCACTGCTGAAGAGTCCTCAACTCTCCAGGAATATGCCAGCTTACCTGGAAATTCAGCAGCTGTCATTTGCAACACCATACTACAATTCTAAATGTAGTTTTTACTTAGTTAAATATGCTCAATATGTAATGAAATAATGACCAATGAATTCAACCACACAAAATGACACAAGATGGATGAGCCACAGCAGAAAGGTTATTATTGTTTATAGGTTCCAACGTGTAGTCTTCATAGTTGTAGTGTTATTTTTTGAATGACAAATTTGCTTCTCTGAGTACTGTGTTTTACTTGACAAATGAGAATACTTTATTATTGCCTTGACTGAAAACAAAACAACCCCAAAACCTCCTCATTGTGCCTACATTGCCAACAGACAGTATCTGTAACATGTGTAGTAGTTGCAATACTGTTGGATTTTCCTTGCACCTGGATCTCTGGCACTAATGAGCATGCACTGGGGTTATAATAAATATATTCTTATGATAATGCCACTCCCAGACATCCTTAGAAGTGGGATGTAATCTCAAAACTTGTTTGTACTTGCATTTCCACTTCAGCTGAGATGTTTCTCAGCACTTTCAGACAGACCTAATTCATCATAAAGCTCACATATATGTAATGTTTTTGATATTCTGCACAGAGCTAGTAATTTTTAAATTTTAAATGTTTTTCTTTACCTTTCTAATAAGTTGCAAAAGGAATTCCTGAAATTAAGAAATTATTTCTCATCAGCTTCCAAAAAAAAAGAGAGGAATGATTGAACATCTTTTTTTTTAGGTGGAGCTTTTCAAAGCTCCATTCTTTAACATTATGAAAGTAAAAAATACAGTAGCATTCACAACTCAGCTTTAAAAGAGCATCCACTCATTACCATATAAATAACACAGATACATACTCAGAATACCTTCCTCTGCCTATCATTCCTGTGTCAAACCCTTAAGTTCAAAAGTGCACCCTTTTTTTTTTTTCCCAGAACCATAAGACTCATTTTATGTCTACAGAGCAATTATTTTATGAGGAAAGCGTAATGGAACTTCAGTCCATTTTAAATGATATACTGCCTGTCAGCCAAGTAGATCTGTTATGAAAATCATGGCCCTGACAGTTGGACATGGTTTATGTGACTCTGTTTATTTCCATGTCTACTGTCAAAATAGGTGAATACTGTCAAAAGAACAAAACCTATTCTAGAAGCTTCAGAATACTTTGGATACAGATGCCATTGACTTATGTGACAACAAATGGACATGTATTCAAGACAGTATGAATTTTCATTTCAATGCCTGTTGCACACAAACAAAATCTCCTAGTTTACATGTTTCATCTGTTGCCCTATTGCATTCTAAATCCCATTATATTATTATATAGTGTATAATACTGTGAAATATGAGGCAGATCAAATTCTCTCTGTTGGACATCAATTTAACCAGCTCAGAAAACTGATTTTTTAATTTCTTTAAAGTTGTTATTTCTAAAACTGCAGAATTGTTATTATTATTATTACTATTATTATTATAGAGCCAGAGTTTTTGGGAACTACTCCATGCCTTGTCAGAAACTAATTTGGCAATACACACTTGAATTTTTCAGCAACAATGTAGAAGACATGAACCAAGACAAAAATCTATTTACAGGAAGACTCTTCACACCTCACAAATGGCCTCAGCAGCATTAATTCAGGTAGTCTGTTGCCACTAAGAAAGCAGATTTGTTCGTCTCCACCCTACTTACATGGCACTGTGCGGAGGTAGAGATTGTCTCTTATGATCTGCTGGAGCTCATGGTCCACTGAGCCTTTCTGGAACCGTAAATTGAGGTAGTGACGAAGATCCTTATCAACAATGCCTCCTGTCAGGGAGAAGACAAATGAAAGCATGATTTAAAATTATATTGCCTTGATGGAAGCAATGAATCATTTGTGAAGTCTTTGTGGATCGTGTTCCTTTGACTTTCTATAATGATGGAGGACAGAGGAACAAACAGCTTTCTGGTTAAGGCATGAAGTTTGTATGATATTACTTACCACTGATAATTTTAAAGCTTAAAAACAGTTAATTAAAACCAACTAGCTAAACCTGTACAGTTCAGAAAATATATACAGGGTTGTAGATACAGTTTCAATTTTTTTTTCTACACAAAACTTGATTGTCTATTATATAACTACCTACATATGTATCTAAATAATACTTTATTAGGTATTGCGTTTCACATGGCCTTGTGCCAGTTTCCCACCTACTTATTAAACTAAAAATCTTGGTTCAAAATGTCCCTGCAATGTTAAGTGTTTTCAGTCCATGTGTAACCAGAATAAAATGTAGTTGTACATAAATGTTATATAACATTTTGTGCTATTTATTTTTAATAGAACTCACATCAGAAATAGACACTATCACAAACAAGGGTTCATATTTTATTTCCACCACTGAAAAAGGTCATTAGTAATAGAACATCTCACCATAGCACTGGAAATGTGGAAAAAACTGAGTTAAAAAACCCTGCATTTGCCACTTTTACTATAACTTCAGGAGAAAACAGTTTAAACTACTCTTTAACCACTGACTGGTGTATCATGTTCCACTGTAAAAGGCATATCTACAAATCTAATCCAACATGATTAATAAACAGTTCCTGGCACAGTTCCTCTTCATTTCTTTTAACGTTGAATATGGATCACATTTATAATTATGGAGAAAAAGTCTATAAATAACTCAATTTCTTCCCTCTTTGATATTCTGACATAAGAAAAATATAGAAAATCATTACGATATGGAGTGCTGACATACATTCCCAAGATGAAAAACTGTAAGCAGATAGATCCCTGACTTGTTGCTTCACACATTCAACCTTAAAATATTTTTCAAATGGCGTTTGCTACTGAACCCTCTGTCAAAAGACTCACTGACTTAGACTATATAAAGATTTTCCTGTAGAAAGGAACACATAACATTCCTACCTAATTATTTGAAAGTCATTGCAGAGCACAAATGGTTATAAATAAAAATATATTTCTCCTTACAGCTATTCCTATTTATCTGCCAATTACAAGTCCATAATCTTATTATTGCTGCTCTTTGTCAATAATTTCAAAACATTTTGTTCCAGATTTATAAAAAGCTCATAAATAATTTCTCTCATCTTTAGCCAAAGGTAAAAACCCAGCACACTTTCCTAATCAAAAGGGGAGGAAAAAAGCATCTCAGCTCATAACAGACACAAAGAAATACCTGTATGCCTGGTTCCCAGAGGTTGAGAACTTCCATATGGATCTTTGTTCTTCCTGGATCCCAGCCGAGCCACTTAGTCTACTACTTTGTACCACTAACACTGTTTGGAGCAATGGGCTTGCTTTGCAGACCAGACCATCTTACTCTTGCTACTTTCATGAAAGATTCCAGAGGAGACAAGGGCTAGAGGAGGCTGCAGAGAGATGCTCTGAATCTGCTGTCCTTCCTGATCAGCTGCAGAGAGTAAAGGTCCTGCAGCTCTTGCTCTTCTCGCTCTAATATACAGAACATGCCCAGTGATGCAGATGCTTTCTGGCAGCCTGAGAAAATGCCAGCTCGAGAACAACAGCTGTAGCCTGCCCACTGACACAAACCTGAATCACTCAACTTATAACGTAAGTGAGTTTAGGAACCTACACAGATTTCTGACCCACAAAGTGCATTTTTTATTTACAGCCTTTTGCTTCAAACACAGCCATTTAGTTAATTTAGTTCACTGTGTGTAATGAAATGCACTAAAACCTCCTAAGCACTTTATAAAGAGACTCACCTGATATTTTTGGCAAATTGCATATTCCAAACTGGAGTATAACAACGTATATTTACAGGAGGTGATGTCTGCAGCCTTGTATGTGTTACATGCAGATTCACAGTAAGTTTATAACAGAAATAAAACCAGGACATGGTGCAGAGGAAAAAAAATTACCAGCTTCCAAGTACAATGGAAACAATATGAATTTTGTCTTAATATCTGAGTATATACTGTAAGATTAGTAAAGTCAGTTTTAAAGAGCAGTCAGATGAATTACAGACAAATTTTCTTCTTCAAAAGTGATTAAGTTTTTTGAACTAACTGGTGTTTTTAAATTCTTTGGGCATAAACTAACTTTGTTTTTGCATTTGATATAACATTGAATTTTCCCTTGTGGATATTGCAAAAAAGTAAAATATTTCTAGAGTCCTGAATATTTATGCAATATTTTTAGCTTATCCTTCCAACTGTCATTCTGCTTTTCTCCCCTAAAAAACTTCGTCGTTTTACCCAATGCTTTTCAAAAGCAAACTTCAATTCTGATGTGCTTTTGTGATATTTTTAATACCTGAGCTGTGGAAAAACCCAAAAAAGCAAAAGTACAATCAGAACAGCATTTTATGTGTGCAATTATGGGGCCATAAGACTTTTTGTAAAAAACTACAGTGAATCACAAGTAGGTAAACCAGCTTTGATTCAGCAGCAGTGTTACAGCTTGTGTTACAGGCTATATAAATCAAGAATAACATGAGTAATAATAATAGGACTATGTCCTCTGAAAATAAGAGGCAGAAAATATTTTCATTTGGTTTATTTTGGAGGAAGAGAAAAAACAGTGACATTGCCAATAACTTCATAGAAAACGAAATAGGGATGAAGTTTTTTTACAGCCAGTAACTACCACTGGGTGGTCCCACACAATCCAGTTAGACAAGTGACTAACTTGTTTTCTATATAATTCAATGTCCCTTAATTTCTCTTTTGGAAGTACACTGAAAACTACTGAGATGCTAAAGAATTCCTGACATGAACCAACCCCCTTTCTTTTCTATTATTTCCAGGGAGCCCACAGTGGAGGAGTTCAGAATGATGCTCAGGGACTATGAGTGCCCATCGCACTGTAGCACAAATGCCCTGATGCTGCACAGGGCTCATGAGCTGGAGCTCAGAGAGGAGATCACCAAGGCCACATCCTGCTTACCAAAAGGAAGCGCCGTCGTGTGTCAGGGGAATTATACAGCTCAAGCTTTAGAAACCCAATCCAGAGATCATCATTTAAAGGGTTCTTTGGCCACTGCCACGAGAGGAGGCTGACAACTGTGTGATGGAGCATGCACTGGCTTGCAGCCATGCAGGGCTTCTATTTTTTTTTTTCTTTTTGCTGGCTGGAGGCCTGTGCTCTCTTTCAGTGTCAATTCACTCCAATGAATCTCTTTGCTTTGCTAGCTGGGAAACACAGGACATGAATTAAATACTTCCAGTAATGATCTCTTGCATAATGTATGTCTGGTTTAGGTACAGCTACCAATCATGATGGCAAACTCATAATCATGACTGAATTTGATTCTAGACATTATAAAATTAGATATACTTGGATGAACTAAAAAATGTTCTGCTTGCATGTTATACTTATGAATTTAATGAGTAAAGTATATAATTTTACAATGTTTGAATGCATTTCTGTCAAGTTTCCTTCCCTTTATAAAATCTAGTTGCAAAGTCCTATCAGAAAAGAAATACCATAAAGAACACACAGACAAAAGGGTACTGAATACTTTGTAGCTCATTAGAGGATTCAAAACAAGAAGTTAATTGCCGTTTTCGAGAAAATAGCAGGGATAAAGGTTTATAGTTTTCTCTAGCCCTAAATATTGTAACTGTTATTTTGTAACTTCCAATTTGGTAACCCACTCATGCTCCATCTGGAGTCTAGTCTTGTATTTTATTTTCCATGAAGGACTACTTCTAAACATGAACATTCCTCTTGTTGTTCCCTCAATATTAGCTCTAAATAATTTGTCTTACCCATAACAAATTTTTATGGTTATAACTTTTCAACAAACACTTCTGAGTATTCACCTATTAGTATTTTCTCATCCTGTATCGTAACCTTTCAGTGAACTGACTTCCTAAAATGTGGTGAGGTAAATTGTTTTTTAACAGCACCATCAATTGCATCTCAGCCAAGAATAATTTGCCTTAGATATTTTATTTGCTGGGATTAAAATGGAAAAGATTTCAGCTTCCCTGGCTCCCATAAATACTCCTGGTTAGAAATACCTATGAGTGAGCATTGTTACCCTGTGAAAGCAGACAAGCTCATAAACTTCCAGTATAAACTGCCTCCCCTGTTCTACTGCCTGACTTGCATCAGTCAGGGTCTCCCTTTGACTTCAACAAACTTCCATTTCTAACTGTAAATATAAACCATATATTTGGCAAGGTCAAATGCCTTGAATGACCAGGCTTTCACTAGCTTCAGCCGGGCTGTTCTACTGCAGAGTCTCATCCCAAATACTTACTCTGGTGGTATGTGGAGCTTTATATCCATACTATGGTATAGCTCCATGGATATCTGCCAACAGCTTGAGTTCTTTCTGAACATCTTCAGTAGAAGACATACAATCTGGTGCCTGCTAGACCACCTTATCCTTCATCATTCAGAGATGATCTAACTGACCTAAATTATGACCTGAATTCTTTAAATCAGGTATCAGAAATACCTAATTTATTAGTTATTTTCTCTATGAACGAGTTAATCCTTTTACCCATGAAGGTGGATGCAAGAATATTTCTTCTGTGACTCTCTCTGGGATATATCAAGAAAATCTTAGTCATCATGGGCACAAAGCTGTGTACATGGTCTAATTGCTCATTTCTGAATGTCTTTTTAAATGGTTCAGTAAGAGTCTAGAATGCATGAAGTTATGCTATAGAATCTCTCTAACTTCAGATTCTCTATAGAACAATCATTTCAGTGACACCATGAACACTTGCCTATAAGCATCTCTATGATTTTTTCATTCTGTCATATACAACCTAATGTTGTATATGAGGTGACTTGTAATTCCTCTCCTCCTGTGCTGTTCTCCAGACCCAGAGGTCTAGGCTGGTGGAGGCGCAAAATTCAGTGATTCAAACTTGAGCAGCAGTGAGAGACTGGCACTACCTAGCTGTGAGAAATCTTGTGCCAGCTGGGGTTCCAATACACTCCTGCCAACTCATACTCTGAAATATTTTAAAAAGAAAAAGAATTAACTGCCATAGTAACTGCCATACCAAAGAACCAAAACAGGTTCTTTGCCCAGATAATCCTCTCAAGAACAGCATCAGAATTCTTTCCCCCAACACAAGTTCAGTGTTATTTTATTGCAATAGACTAAAAAAATATTCTTTGGAGAGCATTCATTAAAGAGAAAATGATGATTACCATTACTCATATGAATTGCCAGTGTTTGTAATACAAATGGTACTTTTAAAACAAATGGAGTATGACTTAACTTAGTACTTGAGTAATAAAGATCCGAGCCATTTAAAACTTCTGAACCAGTATGAGATGATTTACTTTAATAGTTTCTTTAACAGGCAACAGTAACCAGAAAAATCACTTTTAAGAGAGAATATGAAAATTCCAAGTAATATCAAACCTCTTGGTATTCATTATTAAAATACAGCCTGTAGATAAGCCTATTATTTAAGGGAAATTATTCTCAACAAATCTATCTAGTGCTTAGGGTAGTATAAAGATGAATGTTGCCGTTTCCTTAATCATGGTGTAATGGACATATTCAACAAGGGAAGTTCCTTTGGGTTTCCATGTGAAATAGAGAAGAGTACAACAATATTTAATAAATTATAAGAAGCAAATATTACACCCCCAGCCATCAACTGAAGATCACACATTTTATTTTTAAAGCCTTCTTTAATCCCTAGATTAAACTCTGCGAATCTTCTTTGAGCTTCTGCCTACCTTTCACGACTGCCTTCAGCCAAGTCTGCCATCTGACTTACCTGCAGTCTCAAATCATCAGGAGTGAGCTATGATCGATGAGCTTGACTGTGGAATGTGTGGTAAGATAAAGTGTGATGGAGAACTAAGAGGGAATTATGCAAGAAAATTAGACTCCTCTGGAAGAAAATTAATTTATTTCATATTTGGAGCAACTCCAATAAATTCTATTTCTTGATCCTTTAATGGAGATCTAAACAAATTTCAAGAGTAAAGGCTCTGGGAAAATTTACATCTTGGGGTTCTTATATGTGCCATATATGATGAAAAATATTTTAAGATCTAGTTTATTGATGGAAAATGGTCTTCTCATTCATAGCCTGCTATTTTTGTCTTTGGGTATGGATTATATTACTAACCTTTTTGCTTATTGATCTTTTACATTATATATCATAGACATGTATTGTATTTATAATACTTAGACTTCCATCCTTAGCTATATTCTTTGAGTTCTTTGTTGTAGCATTTTAAATTCAAAATTTAAAAATACAGGACTGTAGGGATTGCAGGTTAAATTGCATGGGGATGGCACCATATAAAGACTATATTTAAAAAAACACACCAAAATCTAGCCAATGAATGATTTTCTCCATGGTGAGCATTCATATTCAGATGTCTCTGTTCAAATATGTAATTCCCTAATCTCTGTGGGCAATATATCTCACCTGCTCTCCTAAAGTCAAGGACAGGCTAAGGTTTGCACACCCTGTGATCTTCAGAGTGGAGGAAGTTTCCACCTTCTGTATTGCTGGGAATGGAGGAATCCTCACTGCCTAGGACAGTCTGGGTTCAATTCAGCCCTGTGTTGCACCTGCCTTTGTGGTACCTTCTACTGGAGCGGTTTGAGTAAGGACTAGATAAACAGGATACCCTGGAGCAGCTGCAAGGTGAGACCAGCACCACAGGGGTAGACTGATCCTGGGAACACTCTGAAAGTGTAGGATGCCCTGGATTTATTTTCTTAGCTTTGTGGCTAACCTCTGTTTGAAATGAGAAGACCCAAGTGTACACTGTGCTGGAAGCAAAAATGTGGTTTGTAATGATTCGGGGGGACTCTGTCAGCAGGGGAATCAAGTGAGCCAAACACACCTACATTTTGTACCTTATCTCAGCTACTGAACTTCAGCTCTCATTACAATATAGATCTCCACTCCTCTTGGCTACAGAAACAGTCATCCATTGCAAATCCAGCTGCAGCACCTTCCAAAGCCTGCTGGCACCACGAAACATGGACTTTGTTATCTCACAGTTACCTCAAGTTAACCTCAAAAAACTGACATTTAACTAGCAAAACCATTTTGTAGCTTTGCTATTTAGAGGTACATTGCTTTGTTCTCTTCAGTTAATTTACTGCTCAGCACAGTTCTACACTGGTTTCTGAGAAATGCCATGATTGAACTGGTTGGTAAAAAGAAAAGTCCAGCTCTTACTCCTGTAACAGAGAAGACAGTTGGGGTACTTTGCTTTCACAATATTTGTCTTTTATTCAGTGTTCCAGTTAGTGGGTGCATAAATAAAGTGATATTCTAATAACGGCTGCTGCTTCTCTACAAAGCCTCTCTGGAAATGAACAGCCTTTTACTCCAGTTTTGAAAATTCACAAAAAGCTAATTATGAAACAGCTGTTTGCAGGAGCCTCCAGTTTATCAATGATTTGATTGATAACTTAGATACAAACATTAACGATTGCTACTGAGATATTTAAAAGACTGTGATTGTTCCTACAAGACTTACTACAAGGCAAATAATTATCTTCACAGATGTTTTTGGCAAACACAAAATTGTAAGAGATTATACATTTACTTACAAAGTGAGAATGTCAAAAACTACACTCATCCTGTGCAGTCATATAGAATCCAGCAATATTTGCATGGATAGGTTTCTCTTGAATTTTGTAGGTATTTACAAGTCTTTACTAGCAGTCGAATACTACCTGGCATTCAGATGCTCCCACTCTTAGAAATCTCCTTTTATTTGGTCAAAGGGTATCACGACAAGCCAATGTTTTTTATATAACCTAACTCCCAGATATAGCTCCCAAAGAAAGTTCTAGAAACTGATTTCAAGAAGTCAGTTGGAAAAGGGGAATAATTCATTTTACTGGTATTCTTCTAAAGACAAAGTATCTTTGAAAATTGATGGCACATAAAGATGCAAGCTCATAGAATAAGTTTAACCAAGGATTGACTGCAGCATACTAAAAACACTTGAGCAGAATTATAAAGGTTGGGTTTAGCTTGAGGAAAACATTTATATTGTTATTTGAGTTGGATATATTTCCAGGAAGATGTTTATTATTCTGGGAAAATCTACATTAGCAACAAATGTCCAACAGACAAAGCTAACCAAAGAGAAAAAAAATGTCATAAAGATGTAAGAATTGTATTTTTAATCATACTATAGCAAAATATTTTTTCATATATATACTTGGAAAACAAAAAATACCCATGCTTCTTTCTGCATGCTGCTTACTGACATGTTCATTAGAAAAAAACCCACACAAATTGATTTCTCTGGAAAAGGTCAAATGCAGCATTAATCTGTGATACACCATAATGGTGATAATGTGGGGCTCGTTCATTCTGGCTGGGTACAAATTATGTCTCATTCTGTCAGCGTAATTCTGTGTGCTTTAAGGGTGACTCACCTAGCACTGAAACCCTGCAAGCTCTGCTGGGGTCAGCAGGTGGATGCCCACAACACCTGCAAGAAGGGCATGTTCAGACAGTGTTTCTCAGCAACCAGCCACTCACATCTTAGTTGTACTGAAAGCCATCTCTCCTGTCCACATCCAGAGCCTCTACAGCCCTCCCTGAGCTCCGCCTGCTCCTAAAAACCTGTGCTGAGATGCCCATCTTCAAGAACAATCTATTACAAGTTTTAGTCTTCAAGAAAAAGCAGAACTTATATGTTCCAATTTTTCTTCCTGTGGACAAACATTTTCCTGGCCTTGCTTTGCAATGGGTAAAGCCAGCTCCTCGTAAAAGCAGACAGCAACTGCTCCCCATCTCCAGTGGCAAAATTACTGTTCTGTCTAATACTCCTTTTCTATTAATACATCAATACAGCTGTTCATCTACTGGGACACAAATATTCTTTTTCTCTAATACTCTTTTCATTTTATCTTCTTTGCGGAAGACAACTGTGATGGAACTTTGGGGTCTGACATGTATTTGAATAAAATATGAAATACAGAATTGGAATAGTGGCATAATTTTACCAGACTTGAATTATTTGAAAGGTATTTTACTTAAATCATAGCTTCAGAATTTTAATTGCTTGAGATAGAGCCTTATTTTCCTTACTTCTGGAAATAATATTGCCATATTAATAGGCTGTGAATTATGTGCTGACATTTTGTAAAAAGAAAGATTAATCTGGGTAAAAGAATCCCAGTAATACAAAATTTATGAGGGAAGCAAGCTCACAGAGGCTACCATTGTATGAGTTCTAATAATAGTTTAAAAATATTATTTAGGTTGGTATTTGAATCATGGTAGCCTAGTTCTTTAAAGCCTTTGCAGCATCTCAGTCTAAACTCATAATGTACTATGAAAAATCACTACCATAATACATCACTTCCTTGCTTTCTGATAGTCCTAAATAGAATAACAGCATTTTGCAGACTTTGTACTCATGAAACTTGTCAATTGCAAACTCAGTTTTGCAAAAGGTAATCTGAATTTTGCAGAATTCACAAAATTATTGCTAGTCTCTGAGATGGAATTCCATACATGTTATCAAAAGGATATCCTTCCACCAAAAAGCTGTTTTTTTACAGAATCAAGTGTCACGGCATTCATATCAAGTCATAACACGAGCAAAATGCTGAGAAAAACTAAAAGAGGCGGTGCTTGCAGATATTTTTTTCAGCAATATTTAGTCCTTGTAGGACAACACTGAAGTGGTGATATGTGCTACAAGCCAAGAAACCTGCATTTCAGTCAAGACAGAAGAGCAGATGAACAATGTGGTGTGTTTGAGGCTCCCTGCAAGGAAGGCTGCTCTACCAGTGGAACAGGTCATTATTAGGCTTAAAAAACCCCAAAAACCAAACAAAAAAACCCAAAAAAGCAAAAAAAAAACACCAAAAAAACCCAACAAATAACTATACTAACAGTAGGTGTAATATTTAGAACTTTACAAAAAGACTACTGTTAATTCCATTGACAGGATAGCAGACATATTTCTAAGGCTATATATTATTCAGTTTTCATTTTGCCCTGGCTTTGTTATTCAAGCCTTTAATCATTTTTTTTCCCCGGCCTGGGGAAGCCATTTTTTCTATGGCATTCGGGATGGTTAAATATGATACAGATGACTGGCAGGAAAAAACCCTGAAATTCTGATAAAATGTACACAAAAAGCTGGAAATGGCACACAATTTCACTATAATACTAATTATTTAAAATGCTAGATATAGCTAGAACAATCTATAGCAAAATACGGATTTGTTGTTTAAAATGACTCTATAACAAGGCATAACTAATCCTCTTTTCTTTCTTGGAGACATCTAAAACATCCTGTTTCTTCACGCAGTCTTATAAAGTGATTAATAATCTTACAATATTAATTAATAATTAATACTAAGAATTAAAAGACTAGCCTAAAGAAATCAATTTTAATTTAAGAAATAAAAGTGAAGGTACAAATAAGTAAGGTTGAAAAAACTAGCAATTCGTCAGTGAAGCACCTTTTACTGTGACAAACTTATAAGCTATTATAGCACAAGAGCATGACAAATAGCACCTGTTACCTTAATATAAAAGCCATTCAAAGGGTTTCCCGGCACCATCCATCACACTAGTCAAGTTTTGAAGATGTACAGTAAAAGTACAATCAAAGCAGTGTAAATTTTGGTAAAAGACTGAGTCATACTCAATACAAAAACTAAAAATTAAGCTATTGAGGCCTCAGTTGCCCTGTACAGCACTGTGCATCAGGTTTGCTACAGAATATCTCTAAACCAACTTTGACAGTTTGCCCTGCTTAGGTGTTAATTAAATACAACAATATTTGTCATAAAAGCACTCAGCTACAGGTACCACAACATTTCAGATCAGAGAACTCTTACTCTGGGTCACACTCTGTGCTGATTTGCTTGCTGGTCTGTCTCCGGCAAGCATTTTGTCAAGGCAAAGGAAGAACCCAGGTGCCCATCAGAGTCTGGGTGCTGCGATGTGGCAGGGCAGACTCTCTCTAATTCTGCCTCTGAATCACTCCCACTGAGGATGCAGTTCCTACAGTCTCTCATTTTTTTCACATATGGAAAGTAAAATCTTCCTACTTGTTTCAGAGAAGCTAGCAAGATAAAATTAAAGCAAAAAAATAACTAAACACCAAATACAACACAGATTTGTAGATGACAAGGCAAACGATTTCCATGTACTTACTGCTGACAGTGTTTTCTAAGCAGTACAATACCCTTCTTCACTTCTAGGCAAGGACTCAGCCCGCATGAACCCACGTCTGTGTCAGAAGACAACAGTAGATCCCCAGCATGAAAAGACAAGGTAGCTTCAAATTAGTGTGTTCTCAAAAAGCTATAAAAATAGGATTAATTTTTTTAAATTAAAAAAAATAAAGTCTTTGTAATGTCACTCAATAAACCTTTCAAAATTACTGTACATTGCTAAGCCCAGCCAATAAGGCAATGTCCTTATGCCATCAAAGGTACCTTTTGTGTGGAACGGTACTTTAGCATGAAAGACAGCACTTGGTTTTGGAGCACTGAACCAGCTGCTCAGTGCATGAAGAGGCTGCTATATTCTGGGACAGTCTGGTTGGTTAGCTGAGTCCCCTTGTGTTGAATTAATTAGCACTGCTGGAAAATGCAAATGACCACAAGAGACACTGTGCACTGTACAGAATTAGATTGTGCAAAATATGTGTGCTTACATAATATGTTTCAACAGAGAAATAAAATGCTCCTGTTCCCAGGAGCTGTAGGCAGGCAGATGGTGGGTACTCCAGCAAGATCATGCACTCTGCCTGCAGAGACGTGATGCCCTCAACCTCTGGGGAAGAGACTGCTGCTGCACTTCTCTAATACCCCAGTTTGCTGAGCCACAGAACAAAACACAGGATTAAAGCTGGACTAAAATTGCTCACTCTGCATCCCCAGAAGCAGGAAGGTGTCACATCAGGGGACAAAAACGAGATGACAGAGCTCCAGGTTCAGTTTGCTACCCTTCAGGGACATTGTCCCCATGGCTATGATCTACTGGACTGAAATCAATAGAGTCTGGAGTTCAGGAGTATGCTCAGTTGTTTCACACAGAATTTATTACATTCTCACAGTTGTTACTTAATTAAAAGAGAAAACTCGTGGGCTAAAATCATGGGGCAATAAAGAATTTGGCAAGCCACTGAGGTGTGGATTAATAGTTACACATTTCCATCTTTATCTGTGCATGTTAAGGTCAATATCAGTCTGCATATGGTACAAAGCCATTAGAAGAGCCTCAGATGCAACTATTACGATGGAGGATGTGCCCATAATTTCACCTACCTTTCTCCACTGAGATTTTGATGCATACCTTATAAAATATTAGACCTGTACTTTCCCAATGGCAGTTCCCTCTTTTAGAGCTACAGGCCAAATATACTCTAAGCAAGTTTACACCATATAAGAAATGACAGCAGTCAATTTGCCCTTTTCTATTTTTAAAAGGCTTGACAGTATTAAACTAGCATGCAGAGATAATGGAGGAATTTATGGTTTTAAATCAGGAAGCTAGTAAAATTTTTCTGTTTCTCTAAGACTGCAATAAAAAAGGAAACCAAAACAAAAAAGGGCCAGATTCTTGGATCTTTATGCAGCTGCGGTAAAGAAAACTGTTCATCTCATGGATTCTCTTCTACACATTTAAGACTGAAGGGAAACAGAACTCACTTCAGCATTTGGCTCTAATTATTTTACCTTCATCCATTTTGAAACACTACTGTGAGGCCTCTGGGACACATATTGGTAGACTTGGGCCTCATATGCAGAACAATGTCAGTGTGCAAGTCAGATTGTTTACTCATCCTATACTAATAAGCTCAAATAATGCTAATGCCAAGCTGCATTCAGATTTTGGGGTATGAGGTGTCAGACCAGAGAAAACAGATGGTTACATTTAGGAACTTTGCAAGTGTTTCTGTTGCTTTAGGAAGACAGACACAGGATGATAACATAGGAAGAAAAATTACTTCACTATGAATATTTCATGTAATAAATAAACCATATCATCCACTCACATTAGGAAGTAGACTTTTGTTTCAGGACTCCCTTCTGCCCAAAATGTTCTATGGGTTCAATTTAAATGTTGAGGTTGCTTCTGAAGGCTCCTTGAGCAAACAAGCGATCCCCCAAAACTGTAAGTTAGCTTCCATGATAGAAGAACTTAAGAGATTGCATCAGGCTTACTGTATTTGAAGGTCTCAGAAACTGCATGGAAACCTGAAAAAATAATGCAGCTTGGGATCCATATCAATGGATAGCACGCCCTACCAGCTGTGCCAGTCACACCAAGTTCCCCGAGCAAGAGACCTCCACAGGACCAAAGCTCTTGATGTCCCAAACAAGCAAGTACTGGGGTCTATATATAACTACATGAACCTATAGCATTTATGCCCTTATACCTCTTTCTTGCAACAGATGTCAGACCTAAGGAAACACCTTGTAAAAAAGGAAATATATATACATGTAATAAGTATAGTACAAACCAACCACCCTAAAGACTTTCAGACTCTGCAATCAAAGAACATTATAAACCAAATACACTTTAGAGCCCTTGCTAATGATCAGATTTTTTCTGCACACATATATAAAGCAAGTTAGGCTTTACATGGTGTCAGCATGTCAGTTTAACTCAGAGTCAAGTTCTAGCTTTCTACATCAAAATAGTGAACTCCTGAGGGGGAACATTTAGAGCTGAGGAACTCTCTTATTTTAACTGAGACAGTGAGGGAAGTGCAAATCACGTTTGTCCCAGGGGAAAAAAAAAAAAGCAACCAAAACATTTCAAGAAGTTTATGAATGTGTAATGTTAGTTGAAGCTTGGAGCAGAGCATCAGAAAGACTGGCTGGCTGTTTCAAGACCGGCTTCAGTTGAAGCTATGATCTTATTCATGAGGTGAATTCAGAAGTGTTCCACAAAGGCATTTGACTTTTGGTGCTTCAATTAAACAAATGGAGGAGAGACATTTCAAAGAAAATTGAGTAGAGTGGTTCTGTCCTGTACTGCAGTCTGGAGGCATCTTTTAATCAGCAAAAGACCAAAGACACCAGGAAAAAAAAGGATGTGGGGTTTTGTTCTTAAGGAAGACATAAAAGATGTACTAATTCACCAGTTGTCAAAGAAGAGCAGGCAGATGTCCTGATTCAGAAAGGGAATAGGCAGTGTATGGAGATATCAATTTTTATGGTTGAAGATATTTCAGTGATAAAGGGAATATAGTACATCAATAAAAACCAGGAGGAAAGCTAACTTCTGAGGATGCTGCCAGCATATCTTCCAAAAATTATCAACTACTGCTGTGTGCTCTTGTGAATGGTTAAAGAGAGGCTATATCTATATTACCAAACAGTGTGGCTCAATGTCAGCAGATCAGTAGAGCAACTGGTTGAGGATGCAACAAACAGACTGTGCATCCTTTAGGGGTGTCACTTAGTACTGGTTCTACTCTAATCCCATGGACTCATGGTGGGCCTCTCACAACTGGTCATTTTCTGGTTTATTTGCAACAAAAATGAACCCCATCTGCATCCTGTGATACTGATCTGCAGGGTGAACTAAAGTATAAAATTAATTTCTCATTGCAAGTAGTTTTCTCATGTTATAAATTCTTTCTAGTCGTGCTATACTAATGAATGCTAATACCCCTTTTTTTGCTTCTTTTCTACAAGCATAAAGGTTATCTGTTGCCCTAACAGGTATCTGAAGAGATACTTAATATTGTTTCTACTTTCATTATTATTATTGTCATCATCATTATCATAATCATCATCATCATTATTACTATTCTAAGCAATAATTTGTGCCTTGCGCCAAAAATAAAACACCACAAAGGGAAAAAGGATGTGTTTTGGGATAGCAGCCAACTACTGCATCACAAACAAGAAAAATGATACTGAAAAATGCTGGATATTCCAAATAATTTATTCAGAGTTTCAGACTCAAAGTAGCCAGCTTGCCAAAGGCTACTGAAACAAGGATTGGGTTAGAAAAATGTCACTGAACAATTTAGTATGTCTGTAAACATGGAACCAAGCATGAGTATTACTTACTTTTTGTTTTAAGGCAAATTACATTTTCTGAATTTCTGCATCACAAAGGTGGGGAATTTAAAAGCATAACACAGAAAAGTCAGATCTGTCATTTGATGGCTGCACATTTGGAAAGATCAAGATCCAGGTATAGGCAAAGATATGCAGTTATATTTTAAGATTACAGATACTAATGCTTGATGTTCAAGGTCAAAAAGGGAAGGACAATAAAAAATTATCTTTTAATAATTCTGCTCTTACTAGCCATGTTTAATAACAGAGACAGGTCTGAGGCTGCTGAAGAAAAGCATGTGACATTATACAATATTAAGTGATAAACTGTAAGCAATCACATAATTAAGGAATATCAGAATATACATGTGCAAAAGGGACAGTTAATGCTGTTCAATAGTTACTAATGCTATATTAAGTGGCATTTCACTGCTTCTGAAGGTTTAATTGTCTGACATCGACATTCTTCTTGCACTCTAGGGATGTACTTTATACCACTCTGTTAGCCAAAACAAATGTTATAGCAGCCAGGTTGCTTGCCCTCCTTCCCCTCCCCCAAAGCACTCTGTTGATAGCTCAAGAGCTGCTCCACTTACAGAGGAAAATAGGTATTTTTAATGAGCAGAACAAAATAATTGAAATTTCCAAACTCCTTTTGACACACCCCAGAAGACAGGACACCAGATTGCTTGACAGGATTATATTTGTCGTTCTGCTTAATACTGGATTCTTCAAATGAAGTATAATTTTGTTTTCACATCTGTTTTTCTGCAGATATAAGTCCCTTAATAATGGAAGATACAGAAGTCAGTGTTGACAGAGCAGATCACTGATTATCCAATATGGTATTTCTTAGTTTCCACTCAAATTCTCTCAGGTTACAGTAACAAGATTTTTCTGCTTTTCCTAGATCATGCCCTATTATGGCATATTTCTAAAATGATGGGTATTGTACATCACTCATACCTCTTCCATAACTAAGACCTTTTTTGCAATCAACAGGTTCTCTGGTGTCTTCCTGCATCTGAAAGATTGCTGACCTGGCCAACCAAAGTGCCACCTCTCCAAACTAATTCCCATGGCATAATAGGACATGTAAAATAATGATACTCTAGCCTGAGCAGATTTTTCCTATAGCTGTGGGATTTACCTGGTTTGTAAGCATTGCAGTTAAAGTTGTCATCACGCAAGACCTTAAGATATCTCCCTGCATCCTCCAGAAATCTGGGTGCTTTCTAGATGAACTGATTTTGCCTTGTTCTCCATAAACAGGTTCAATCCTTTGTGGCTGGCACGTTAATTTTTACATTCCAAACCAGATATTACACATAATACTATTTCCTGCAAATACTTTGCTGCATTTTAAAGACACGCATTTTGGCAGGTCCTTTCTCTGAGAAACATGAACTATCATTCCCCTAGAAAAAGCTTATAGGAGATGTTTTAGGACTCTTTGAGCCTATTTTTCAACAAGGAATTTCTGTTTGTTTCTAGTGTTGATATGGCTAAGAGAGGAAGTACCCAATTTCACTTCCAGCTCTTGTATTTAAAAGGCCCAGAAAGAAAGCTTTCCTACTTTAATTATTTAAAAATTTTACAGGCTTTATTTAGAAAGAAATCTAAGTTTGGGTGTAATTGGTATTTTTATTCAGTAACAGTTGTCTATTTATTCCAATGTCATATATTCCTTCAAAAGTTATTTTAGAAGATGCTTTTCTTGAAACAAATAATTCCTTTACAGTATATTTTCATTAAGATATAGAGAGCACCAGTGAAAGGTGTAAAAGGCTTCCTAAAAGTAGTATTTCTCATACTGCAATGCTGTAACTGGTCTTAGGCTTTGAAAACAATTGTTTAAAGGGGTTTCCTGGAATGGAGTCAGATTTGTTAGACACCATATTTGCTGCTGGTGAGAGCATTAGAGGTAGGAGAGAGGTGCTGAAAAGTGGTGGAACTTCCCCTACCTCACAGTAGTATGATTGACTTTTCTCTGCAAGAATGATCAACTAACAGATGATAAAAGCCTACAAAAAACCCAACACAGCTCTTTATTCGTTATTTAGGCTACCTTAAAAACATTATATGCACCAGAAAGCTGAAGTATATACACCTATGGTAAATACACTACTAAATATAGTAAATAGTAAATAAAGTGAAGTATATACGCTTTTTATATAAACCCTTGTTCTCTGTCTGTTGCCTATTAGGTGGTCAAAAAACCTACTTGGATTTTATGTGCTGAAGGTCAATTAGAATAATGCTGTCCATATAATGGAGTCAGCTTAAGTACACACCTCCCAGGCTGTCTAATAAGCTCCTGCTGAGGTGATATCTGAGAAGATCATTCACCAGGCTCTGCCTTTGAAACGACCATTTAATAGCAATTTGTAAAACCAGCATGTTTATGAAGTTGCATTCTGGATCACGTAACTGATAAATTTACTGTGTTTGGAAATTCTAATTCTAAATACCTACAGAAAATGCATAAGATCAAATCTCACAGATAATCTGCTGCTGTGCTTCACCACTTGTGATAATCATCTTTGCAGCAAAATATCTCAATGGTGTTTTCACATCAGTAGATTTCAGTCACAGCATGCTATGCTTTGAGAAAAATAAAGTTGTTTCACTATGGAAAAAAGACTTCTAAAAATGTATTGATGACTCTTGCAAAATGCTTGGGGATTGCTTCTAGTAGGATTTTTATCATAATCACAGAAATACAATCTTTGGTCTTCTTTAAGGCAATCACTTTACAATCTCATAGATTCAACAGCACAAAAGTAGATGTTATTATGCTGTCAGCACTTATTCTCACCAATTGATTTGCTTCTCCCCATACCCTTTCTCCCAGCATCAGATATCATTATAGCTCCTACACTCCATAATACTGAATAAACATGCCACACTTTTATATAAAACAAGGGAATAACAGTGACGTAGAAAATGTTATGTACTAAGTCAAATTTTTTATATTCTGCTTATCATTTGCTTTTGCCCCCACTTTCTATACTTATCTTTCACTTCTGTATTAATAGTATGAAACAGAACTCTACATGCCTTTATTACCTGTAAGGGTATAAATTTCAGATTCCCCTCAAAATCCCTTTAGGAGAGTTGCAAAACTGAAGGCACATATTTTCTGGTGCAAAAGAGGATACCTGTGTCTAATCTTCTGAAGCTGCAAATTCCAAACAGGCCACAGAGGCAGAGAGCTGGTCAATGCTTGGCTGTCCCCAGGTACCCTAGGGCACCACCTGGGCCGTTCACAATTCTTACAGAAGTCCTTATTCCTCATGCATTTTCACTGTCCCAACTACTTCATTTCACTGACTTTCAGATATTGATTTCTTAAAGGTGTCCCTGATGCTCTTTTGAATTGTCAGGGATTTAATAGTACAGATATTGGAAGAGGAAAACTAAAGTTGAAAACACCCAAACCACTGAAGCTGAAGGATCCATGACTCATGACTCTTGTAGCTCCACTCATTGTTCATTTCTACACTTACTGGGGATAAATTAAATGATAATATAGAAAAAATATGATTCATCTTCAGATATCTAAGAGTCAGATACTCAGTTCAAATAGTCATTTGGTGTCCCGCTGCTGTTAATAGAGCGAGATGGGTGCCATTATCCAGTACTGAAATAGATGTTTGAGATGGCAGAATGACTGCTCTGGCCAGCCTGTTTTTTTCCAGTGCCACCAGAGGGGCTGAAATCTATATGCCTAACTTTTACACACTTAAACTGAGAGAGAATGCCTTAGAAAGCAGTTCTGCAGAGCACAGTGGGGCACAAGGAGACCAAAGCTTGATGCAGCTGCAGCATCACAAAGCTGTGCTCAGGTTGCAAATCCTGGTTCCCAGCAAGGCTGATTGGTTTTGGGCACAGTGCAGTGCTGTGGCACGACATACGACTTCTGCTGCCTGTACTAGGCTAACTGCAGCTATGTAGGTGAGTCACAACATAGACATGCCTTTAAACAGGATAAAAGAGAACTGGAATTATAAAGTAGAGAAAAAAAAATATCCTAGACTGATGCGGGAAAACACAACATTAGCATTTAGGAACCAGTGTCTCATAAGACTGCCTGCAGGCCACTTCCTAATTTTCTACCAACAGCCTTGCCACTCCATCTAATGCACTTCCCTCCATCCCCAATATTTTGGGATAATTCCTAATTATGTGTCATGCTTGAACATGAAACTTCCTAGCCAAAGTACCAACAAAAGTTTGCCTAAGTATCCTTCAAGCTTCATTTTAAACTCCTTTTTACAATACCAGATGGGAGATGAATAAGCCATTAAAGGTTTTTTTTGTGTTTTACTAAGAATATCATCTTGATTCCTTACCTGACTTAAGACAAAATAGTGATTTAGTGACATAGAAACTGGGATCTTTTAATTCATTCTTTTTAGGCATCTACTGAAATGTTAAATCTGCTTACACCACATTATATAACAGTGCAATCAAAATCAGAATTTGATCCTAAATCCATATGGCTTGGTCTCCCAAAAAGTTTAATTGAAGAAATGTAAAGCAAAAAAGTATTGCTGTCAACATAAGTGCTATTTTCCAGAGAGCAGTAGGAACATCCAATAAAGCAGACATATGGATGCACTTTATCCTATCAAAAAATAATGTTTAAAATTATCTCCAGAGACTTGAGAATCCATTAGAACCTGTGTTGGAGGGGTGAAAAGTGAGGTATTAAAAGAAATAAAATATGTATGAGTTCTAGTAAGTCATGTCTCCAGTTCCTTAACTTCTAACCTCTTCTTCAAAGCTGAAATCCAGTTATTTTTGTACAGAAGTTTCTGGCAGAAAGAATTACTTTCAAATCAAGGTGTTCTGCATTGCAACCATTAACTGCTAACATTTTTTAAAAATGTTTCTGTAGTGACCCATGTATGACTGAAACACTGTTCTTTTATTGCAAAACTATTTTCAGAGCTACATGGGGGCCCAGCACAAGGAGGACACAGACCTGCTGAAATGAGCCCGGGGGGGTCATGAAGATGATCCGAGTGCTGGAGCACCTCTGTTATGAAAACAAGCTCAGAGAGTTGTGGCTGTTCAGCCTGGAGGAGAGAAGGCTCCAGGAAGACATAAGAAAGAAATTCTTTACTATGAGGGTAGTGAGACGCTGGAACAGGTTGCCCAGAGAAGTTGAGGATGCCCTATCCATGGAAATGTTCAAGGCCAGGTTGGATGGGGCTTTGAGCAACCTGGACTAGTGATAAGTGTCCTTGCCCATGGTGGGGGGGTTGGAATCAGATGATCTTTAAGGTCCCGTTCAATCCAAAGCACTCTGTGGTTCTCTTTTTCCGGCGTGCTATTGGCAGGAGTATGGTGAGTCAGATGACCCGGTAAAAGTTAATATGAACAACTTCAGCCTGTTGCACCAGGAAGACCTATTCAGATTACTGTACATATAAGCACACGGAAAACCTGCTGAGGGCTTACTAAAATCCTTGCCTGATTTGTTGCTTTCTACTTTCTGAATAGTCAAACATCCACAACAGTCATTTTCTTGGATTTGATACATTTATGGCCACAAAGCATGACCTGTCCAATGCTTCAACTACATTATAATCCTTTTTTAGCAAGTACTTAACATATGAAACAGTTTTAACTGAATACCTTACAAAAAAAATGTTCATTTTTAAGCACAAGCACAAAACACTGGTAAATGGCAGCCCTTCCTTAAATTGTCAAAAAAGGAGTGACTATTTGTAAAGAATTTTCAAGTCAGACAGAAATATGTGAGACTATGAACTAATGCATAAAACACAGAGGCCTGTGAATGAAACTAAAACGTATCAATTCCACATCTGACTGATTCATGTTAACATCACTTGACCTTTCTCCTGGAGTGCCTTTTTTGAACTGGTGCTACCAGAAGGAGAACATGTGTATCTCACACTACAAGGAACTACATTAAACAATGTACAGGTCCTCATTCCTTTAGCAAACTGCACCTGATGTGCTTTGAGCCCAAACCAAGAAAAAAGATTTAACATACCTCAGTATGTTGTACTTTAAGTACAAAAAAACACCAAAAAAGCAAAAGAAACAAAAAACTCCAAACAAAAACACCAACTGAGATTCCTTGCTTCATGGTATACGTACCTTGAAAATTTCTCAGGTATGTATATTTGTTCAATGACCAGTGTGGCTATGGCTGAGCAGAGGAACCTGAGACCCTAACCAAACTCCATCTACATGTCGAAATTAGATGAGAATAAAACTCCCTTGCTCAGATGTACCTAATGTGCTCCATCTTTCATATTTTAGAGATTAAAGTAATGACCACTTGAAGTAGTTCTCCCTTATTCATGGAGTCAATTTGGTTGCTCAGCTCCTTCCTCACTTTTTCCCCAACACGTTAACAACAGGCTAGTATTATTCCAGGGTTCCATCTCCACAACTAATTGCCTCCCAACACAAAGCAACAGACTTTTCTCATCATTAGCCTTAGCATAAAGGAGAAGCAGCAAGCTTTCTAGTCATGTTGCTTGCCCAGATTTCTACCAGAGATTTTTTTTCTGGAAGGAAGTTCCAATTGCTAGAATTCCTCACTCTTCCCAGAAGATATTCTGTGGACAATATTTTATTTTTCAAGGTTTGTGCAGAGCTGGAAAGGTCTCATTTGAATTCTAGCACAATGAGCCATGAACTCACACAATGGACTGTTTGCACCCAGGACAGCCACTTTGTCCACTCTATTAAAAATGACTCCACTAAAGTCAACCATTTGGCACAGATGCTGCATAAGTAGGTAATAAGAACTGGCCAATATGGGTAATGCCTAAAGGTCTCCACTTGTCAAAAAATAAAACTGGAGATAGGTACTGTGGGCTACTCCCAGCTGGTAAATGAACAGGGCAGCACAGCAGGAAGCCTTCAAAAGGAGGACTTTTTCTCAGGCATTTTCACAAGAAATCAAGTGAGGATTGACTCTCACAATTTTTTAATATTTAAAAAACTTTCTGTGAATTTTCTTGGTAGCACTACATTGTGTTGTGCAGAAGCAGATACCTTTCAGGCTGAGATTTTCAATCATGATTTTTTTATCACTAGATGAGCTGTCATCTAAACACAAGAATTTGTAATTTTTTCTTCTGAATTAGGTATTTTTAATGACAATGCTGAAACACGTAAGAAAGATTGATCTAGGCATTTTTAAATAATTTAAAATATATTTTGTAACTAAAAAAATTACCTATTAGCAAAAATATTAAAATAAAAATATACATTCTTTTGCTTGAATTAAAGTGTACCTAGAGAGAGTATGTAGAAAGAAAAACCAGGTGGTATTAAAATGCAATTAAGAATTCACAGTTATACATAAAACAGAGACACTTAGACGCAGTAAAGCTTAGTATTTCAGCTGTGGAATAGCTGTTCAGGGTAAATGAACTCAATCTAGTCTCCCCCTCACAACACATGGAATCTGCAGTCTTTTGTAGAACTTTGTAATGTCTTGAGATCTCAGCAGCTGCTCAGAAAAGCTAAAAGCTGGTATTGGCTAAGCAGTTTATTCACAGCTCTGGATGGCAGTCCTTTAGGCTTTTCTCAAGGGATGATTTCAGTTTTATCTCTCTATCTGAGTCAAGAGACTTCGAAAGTGGGTGTAGGGGCCAATTCTAAAGACTCTTTATTATTGCTAATAAACTGGAATCAGTTTGGGTGTTGCACAGACCAATTCACTGCTGCCCTTCTTTACCAGCTGCTGCTGAGCTCCACAGCTCTCACTGCAGGGCACTGGCTGCCCCTCGAGCCCTGTGTGGGTACAAAGTCAAGGCCAAAACCAGAGAACTTGTGTAAGAAGAGGTCTGACCCAGAGGAACAGCTCTTACCATCTTCCTGGAAACTATACTGGGATCTGCACAGGGAATAACCACATTTAAATGATGAAGTAAATAGTATTCTACACACCATCAATTAACATTGTTCCAATGCAAGAAGGTGTGTTTAGTCTATTTTGCTAATTCTCCATCTGTTAGTTGTGTTTTGGTTTTATCTCTTTGTATTTGTGTGGTTGTTTTGTTTTGTTTGTTTTTTAATTTTTATTCATTACCTTGGTTTCAGGAGCCATAAGAACAGCAAAATCTAGAAGGAGCATATCTAAGCTATTTGGAAACTGTAAGAAACAGTTTGGAGAGGCATACTTTCCCTGGGAAAAAGAATATACTCCCTTAGAAATTTTCAAACACCAGTTGAGTTACACTTCTGCTGGCAATGGGCCCACCCAAACTGAGAGATGTCTTTGCATTTATGTATGTAAATAAACTCCAGTGATGTCTGACAAGATTGTTTATACTTTCCACTTTATACATATTCTTGTTTGCCTAAGAATCTGGTAATTTCTTCTTTACTCATAAATTCATTTAGAAAACAGTGATGTCTCTCACCAAGGCAGAAGTTCAGGTAAGACCAAGACACTACTGTGGGAAATAATGCTATAATAAAATAGAGCAGCAGCTTGGTTTTCCTCCTCTTTTAAATAAAGTTTTGACCTAATTCTTTAAAGTCTAATGTGAAATAATTATTTCTACTTAAACAAGTCTGCTAACACAAATGATACATTTGATTTGACAACTGGATATTGTCATGTCATGTTGGTGACTCATATATCCTCTAATCTGAGTCACAGGCCAACATTTTGTCATTGTTCTTCATAGAGAAAAAATAAATAGCTACACACAGTAAATGTTCAGGTCTTAGCTATACATATATTACCTAGAGTTAAGTTTAATTTGCTTTGCATTTTCTAAATTTCCACTGGAATTAATTATGTTTAGTGTAAACCCAGTCATTTTTATTCAGCGCAGAAGAGGGAGTGTTTGCAAAACACTTTTCCAGAAGGTAATGAAGCTTGACATAGTTCTAACCCACTGGATGGCCAGACATGTCTTTCAGTGTAGCCCAGTAAGCTATATGGTCTGTGTCATAAATACTAGGATGTTTACCACGACAGGTCCCAAAACACATAAAAAGAATTTTATACATTTAGATGTTACAAACATCATCCTAATTACACTTATTTCTGAGAAAACCTGAAAATGATCGCAAATTACAAATTATTCTAGACAGAATCCATTTATTTTCCTTTGTGGGTTTTTTTATTGACCCTATATAGAAACTATATAGAAGTTCCAACAAGGCACTCTAAATATTATTTTTTAATGGTACATATATTGTTGAAGTTCATACTTAACAAAAACCAGTAATTAAAAATTCAATTAATTATTTTCAGAAATCAAAAAATGGGATTGCTTTTGAGTCCACTTAATCTAATGAAATCCTGTGTGTAGCTAATCTAGATGCCTCAAAGGAAAGTGCAACAAAGATAGCATAGATATTATCTCACCTGATTTCATGTCGGTCTAATTGCATAGTTGCATACTAGTTGGCAATTGCATACTTCACACACTGAATTATGACAGATTAAAATTCTTTTTGAAAATGCATTAAAAATTTAGTAGGATAATTCTTAAAAAGAAAAAAGCTTGTAAATTTTTAAAATATATAACAAAATTTATATTATTCAATTATTTATGTAGTTGAAAGTTTTAGCTCCATCTTCAGTGTTATCCTTGATTCTACCCATGTTCCCTTACTGTTGTTTAGTTCATTCCACCAATAAATGAAAGTATCTAATTCAACATCCGTGTGACAATAGCATGCATATTTTTATTATGATAAATATTAACATTAAAAAATTCAATGATAGTGTCTGCTTATGACAGCACACTCATTCACATGGCAAACTGGCTAATCAAAAAAGCACAGCAGCAGCATTTAACACTGATGTGCTGCTTCATTAGTCCATTCATTTAGATTAAATAAAGGTCAAAAATCAGCAAGAAGTAGAGTAAGGAATTATTTCCAGTATCTGGAAAAGTTCTGGTTTTGGTCAGCTGATTCCTTTCTCACTGTTCTCCTGTGTAGTGTCAGTCACTGCTCATTGTCTGCTTGTTCTAAGGTGGCACATGAACTCATTGCCTCTTTACAGAGCGCATATAAATTGTTTAAAATAAAAAGTTCTCTATAAATTTAAGGTCTTAATATCAAGCATATTCTAGAATGAACCCAGAAAATTACTCTATTTTCTTTTTTTTTTTTTTGTGTTCAAAGTGTGTTGGAAGTGTCTGAGTTTGCTAACTTCCTTTATTTTTTAACCTTTTTAAAACTATAGTACCAGGACTATCATATAGAATATAGTTCCTCTCTGGCTTACTTTGAGGGTAGACTATTATTCCTGAGAGATGAACCAGATCTCTCTCAGGTAGCATACTAAGTAATGAAAAGAATATAGAGAAGGGGCAGACTTCAAGTCACCTTTTGCTGCTTAAAAAAGAAATTCGCACATATGCACACTCTATTTCAATTTATTTTAATAATCTTCAGATGTCAGGTTTGAAATGATGTTGAATGTTTGAAATGTCAGAGATTGAAATGCTTCCCTGAGCTGACAAAAGGTATGTCCTTTGTGGTTCAAGAAATCTGGTCATATAGGAACGGGGCTGGAACAGTTCAGCACTAAAGGAACTAGGGAACATACAAATATTTCCTTTTTCCCAGTTAGAATCCACAGTGAGTGAGGCTGACAGTATGGACAATGCTGAAATGAGTTGGATGCCACCAAAAAAATAAAGGATTTGCAACAGATATGCTGCATGTGCAATTAACATCAACAACTAGGAAACCTTAAACCCTGACCTCTACAACATACAGGAAGGTCATCCAGGCACGGTGGTACCTGGGCCAACCTCAAATCCCTCTTTTGCAGCAGGTAATTCAAACCTATTCAGCCCAACTACCATGGTATGCCAAGTACAAGTCCATAGGGCTGTAGGCAACTTTAAATCATGCCTCATTTCCATTTTGCATAAATATTTGCTGAGTAAGAGACAGATTGGGCACAAGGCTTAGTTTTAGGGCATTTATTCATGATGGTAGTTCTGGCTTGCAGTCCTTGTTATACCTTTTTGCTCAGCACTTCCTGAAACTGGAACTCACATGTTTCTTCCAAACTGTGACAACCACATTCTTCTTCTTTTTTTATGTTGACATTCAATAAGGTTCTTTCTTTTTAGCTACTGGATCTGAATTGTTTAGGCCAAATGGAGCAGCATTAGGAAAAGAATTTAGACTAAATCCCCCATCACAGAAATGCTGATGACCTAATTATTCTCCTACACAGAAAACTGAGGCATTTACTTAAGAGGTAGTTATACAGACTTTTCTTACAGTAAATGGGGAGAAATGAGCATTTTTAGGCATGATTCATCTCACCCTAAAGCAGCTGCTTAGTACATGCCACACCAACCAGACTCTACAAATGCCTATGGAGATCTAAAATTAGGTGAACATAATTACACCATAATTACCATAAACTGCCTCTACACTCAACAAAAGAAACGGGCAATTCCATCAGAGAAATCAGAAAGACCTGAATTTCCATCTGGAATTGCCCTCCTCTGTTTCCACTGACAGTGGGAAGCTAATGCACTTCAGAAACAACCGTGCCATCAAATAAGCTACAAGCCTGCAAGGGTAGCAACCCTCAAAAGTCAGATTTCTGCACAGGCCTGTTGAGTAGGCGATAGATGGACCTTCAGTATTTGCCTCCATTGCCAGTGTAGTCCCCAGCAAGGGGCAAACTGCAACTTCAAAATGCTGCTTCTTTCCTAGAGAACAACAATACACTAATATTATTTCCTACTATTCTAAACATATTTCTGATACTGTGATTGTGATGATGTAGATATCAGTTTCTTTTACAATTTGCTTTACTTTTAGAGAAACAGTTTTGGGTTTTTTTATAACAAAGTATTTCAGAGGGATAAAGAAAGGGGACTGTTTTTCTATCATTTAGCTAAGTATTTTTTCTATAAAAAATAGAAACTCATTACTACAGCAAAATAAGTGAAATATCTTCTTGCTGCATTTCTTAATTAGCAAGGACATGAAATATTGCTTATCATAGTTACAGTGTTCTGTCTTGCTCAATAACTTTTTTCATCAGTCTTATTTGGTATAAATTGTCTAAGCATGGTCACAAAAACTCTTAAAAATACAGTTAGGAGGACTTGAACTGTTTTATTTATTTGAACTGTTGTGACATGGAAATAAAGACAAATTCCAAATGTGTCTTTTCAACAGAGGACTTTGGCTGTTCCTGTAGCTCACTTCAGCTCCATTATTTTGATATTTATATTTCCACATATATTTAAATGGGTTTATGTATGCACTGGGAAACACAGCAGTGAAAAAGCAAAGCTGACATATCTGATATTAAAGAATACTTCAAAATCTATAAAGAGTAACTGCACAAGAAACTACCTGGGTATCATATGATTCAATTTCTGCCCATAAGAGCAACTGGCTTTAGCCTGAGGTTTGCTGGACTGTGCTTCCTTCGTCAGGATAATTGCAAGTGTATTTTGCCCTTTCAAGGTGCTTTGGCAAATTGGTCGGTAAGAACCTGCACAGCCTCTTGAGCTGGTGCTGATAACAAGGGTTATCAGGTAACATCTGCAAACAGAGGGGATCCATAAACCCCCAGATGTCCTTCCTGACCTTTGGTGATGCCTGCCACCTATTCCAGCTGAAAGCTTCCCAGGTGTGCAGCACCCTAACCAGCCCTTGTTGCTTTTGTCCAAAGGCTCTTGCTGCACTGTCCAAGCAGCATTACAATGATGAGCAGCAGAATTATACATTTATTTTCATATTCAAGGAGGTCAGGAATCAAACAGCAAAATTGTTGAATTTACTGTTCAGATGCAACCATATTCCATATACCGCAGTGCATCCACAACTGAGATTGCACATCCTGACATCCCTCTTTTGGGTGGCTGGTGGCCCTGATGAAGTATTGCCTCTTGCAATAGCAAGAGCATCAAGTATTTTAAGATTATATATATATATATCCAATGAGGTAGAGCAATACCTCAGCAGCCCCAGCAGTTGTTTTTTTTTGTATTACCTTTCTCCCAGCCCTACTGTTTTACAGGCAGGTATCTGTGCTGCACAACTTTTCATGGTACCAACACAGGTCTTTGAAACACCTAAAGTTTTTTTTTTCTGTTTGATTTAATTGTTTTTCAGAAGTTCCTGCTTAATTTTGCTGTGGGACAAGAAAAAAACCCTCTTTTAGACTGAAAATGAAGAAAGATGCATAGAATTTACAAGGACTGTCAGTGCCACAATGACTGCCATAATGAGTTACACAACCAACAAGTAAATTAAATGTGATTTTGAAAAGGAGCTGTGAGTGGCAATATGCCACTCACTGATTTTTTTGTCTTCACCATGAATAAAAATCTTAAAAGTATATCATAAAATAGATTAAATGAGAAATTCCATAATCTCTTTGAAAAGAGGTTTCTTTGCTTTGTCCTTATTGGTCTTTGGTATGTGAGTGGTGACTTACAACCAAATTATAATAGACCAAAATCTTTGCTGTTTTCCCCTCCAAAATTTGGATTTTCCAAATTTCATTCCTGAATTAAAAATATCAATCTACTCATCAAATATCCATCAGTGTTATACCTTCAGAACCCCTTATACAGAGTAATTTTACACTCCAAGAAGCACAAACAACCTGTAGTAAATATGATTTGAAGGACAAAGACTATTACACAGGGGTAAGATTTTGAAAGATCTAATATTTGATGGGTTTTCTTTCATAGTTTATGTTTCAGTATATTATCAAGAACATGGATGGCACTGGTCTAGGTGTGAAGACAGAAGGCACCACATCCTGCAAGAGCTGCCAGGGCCTGTTAGTGGCACTCAGGGAACACTCAAAGTGACACTGGGCTAACCACATCCTCAGATGACATTCTCAGAAAGCAAAATATTTCTGAGGCTCAGAATGGCTGATTTTGAAACCCTGGCACACTGAACTCAACTGAGACTTTAACACGCTGAATGGAGATGAGATTTTACCTTACGCTTTTTTTTTTGTTATTTTTAATTATGTTTGTTTGAAATATTATTTATTATATAATATATGATTATTATATGTGGATGTATGATTTCAGTCTTACATTTTGGGTTACACATAGTAGTGCTGACTTATACATACTGAAAAGTTATAAATAAAGCACAGTATCCCAAGAAATTGCTTTTATATTTACCCATTTGAACAGCACCTTCATTCATTTCTAGTGAAAGCTACAGCCTTCCTAATATAAACTATTCACACTTTTGTGAAACCAGTACATAGTTTTTAAACAGGAATTCATTAACTAACAATGAAGCAGATGATCATTTAGTAAAAAAAAAAAAATCCAAATTTCAAAAGAAAACCTCACACCTGCTTTTTCATAAAACATCTATAGCAAGCCTTGGAATCAGGAAAGCAATTTTATTATAAATCTAGTACCTGAGGTCTGTGGTTACATTTTCTATTGGATGTTACCTCCTAAACTATTGAGAATTGAAGGTTATGTCATATACAATTTGAAAGTAATTTCTTACAAATATATAATAAAGTCTAGAATTCGTCCTAAAACCTCACTGCAATGCTCATTTAGGCATTTAGAGAACAGGTTTTCCAGGCTGATACCATGGCCAATAGTTACCACAGGAAACAAATGAAATGAAAATGTTTAAAAAACCCCCATTCTAAGTTAGTTCCAATATTTAAATTATACAGAAATACAGCTATTGCATTATAAATGAAGATAAACACAAAACAAGCAATACTTTATTCAGGCTGCAGTATTGTATTGACTAAGGGAAAACATCTTGCTGTGGTTCAAAGGTGAAGCCATGACTTGCTTATGAGGTTTTTTCCTGCAGGAACACTTCAGCAGTCTTTATAGCTGAAGATCACAGAAGCATTGGACACTTTTGCATATAGGATACTTCCAAACAGCAGCTACTATCTCATCAAACAGTTTGCTGTCCAAAACACACTACTGGGTAAACAAGGACGAAACTTAAGAAACACCCTTTTCCCATATCAGACACCACTTACTTGAGGACAATTTTTGCAGTACTGCAGGAATGAATTTTCAGTTTTGGAATCTTGCTGGATGAGCTGAACATCAAGTTCACTAAACAATCAGCCATGGCTGCTTTCTGAAATAATAATTCTGATATGTTCAGGTTTTGCTTGTGACCACTGTCTTAGAAGAGCTCAAAGTTCACTTGTGTATAAACCAGAATCCCCTTGTCATTTTTTTATAGATTTTACTGACAACAGGAAAGTTCAAATAGCTAAGAGCAAGGCAAGAAACAGATTCCATAAGACAGCCTTAAATGTTAGTCAAGTACGAAAGATTGCTTCTGTACTTTAAGAACTGATTGCTGCCCCTTCCATAAAAACAGTTTTTCACCAAACCATAGCATAACCTAGGAATATGAATTTCATGTGTATAGTTATTCTTCTAAAGTGACTGAAGCCTTATTTATATAAAGGTGCAGGCTTTTACATCAGTTGTGCTGGATGATCAGTAAGAAAAAATAACCTGCTAGATTAGTTCCAAATTTTCCACAGTTGTCTGACAAGTTGCAAAGCAATATACTTTATTTCTTCACACTGTAATTGGCACACCAAGTACTGGAATACTGCCCTGCTGTTTTGTGTCATGAGCTGACATGTATTAAACAGGGTCTTAATCAATCTTTTGGTTAGAATATTCACTCATTTCAATAAATGAACTTTCACATTTTCCCATCTATTATAACATCTAAGTTCTACATAACTGTCATGGTACTTATCAATGCCAAATAATTTAATTTGTTTTATAGGTAACTTCTCCCAGAGTTGTTTTTCTATACAATTTCCAGATGTAGCTGGAAAGCACTGTCCCTCCTGCCATGACAGACTTCTGTCTCTGCTAGCAAGCTTTTAATATTAACAACAATAAAAGTCATGCAAGAGAAGAGTCAGACATTCTTATTTCTCCAGCAACTAATAAAAGAGACATGCTGCAAGAACATGAATAAAATTGTTCCACAGAGAGACTGGTCCTTAGCAGTTAACAGCAAAGAATCCTACCCTGGGCTTTCTACACATAAAATACTATGAATTCCTTTCCACACTCCAAGATCCTTAGGGCAAAAGACTTCTAAATTAATACAAATCCAATCCTAAAGTGTTTGAGACCTCTTCAGTGGTTTTAAAGAGAGAAATCATGTGCAAAGCTCTGGAAGAGCTTAAACTGCGGAGGGAGTAGCACTACATGTGACTCTCACAGAAAGGGATTTCCACCTCACTTTGGCATGGGTGAGGCTACAGCTGGAGCCCTGGAGTATGTCCTGGCTTGGGCTCCCCAGCATGTGACAGACATCACCAGTCCAGCAAGGGACACCAAGGCCTCTGAGAGCTGGAGCACACAAGGGATGCATCTAGAACTGTAACAAAACGGAGTACATTTGACATTTTTCTTCTCTGCTCCTGACAGCATATAATAGATGCTGTTTTATATTAGCTACTCAGAAGCTGCATTTCCCTGAAATGCATATGATTTTAATGATATTTTAATAGCATTTCCTTTTAACTTATGACTACTAATGTCTTTCCTTTGCCATACCACCTTCTCCTTGTGGATTATGCAGCGAAAGTTTTGTTTTCTGGCACCCTGTGAGACACTGCAGTATTTGTTATCAGCCACAGTTCTCAGAGAAGAAAGTTAACGTGACGTGCTTGGGACAGTGAAGAAACTGTTAAGTGAGGGGCTGAACACAGATCTTGGTATTTTATGCCAGAGCCAGTCTTCTGGTATAAAAATTAATGCTGTCACACTGAGCCAAGACCTCATGTTAACAGAACACTGTTTTTTTTTCTTTTTTTTTTTAAAGTAATAATGTACTGATGTGCTTGTAGCAAAAACCAACCAATTCATACCAAAGAATGGAGAGACCATTAGACCCCACAGGGAGAACTGTATTTGTTTTAATGACTTGCCATGAAAGATCATGTAGGGCATCAGAGCTGACCTCCCTTGGTGGCAGAGAATAACACAGGAAAGATTTGGAAAAAAATGGCTCTGGTCTATTCAGTCTGCTTGGAACATTTACTTCAAAGTTTCAGAGCTCAGCTAACTAGATTATCCATTACTTGGAATACAAAACTCAATTGAAATAAAGAGTTTAATTTCTGTTTGCATTAGGCATCAAACTCGAGACACTGTGAATAACTAGACATAGTTGAATAATCACAGAAAAATTGAACTTTGCCCAACGCCTGAAGAAGATGTACCCCACAACCTTTATGTACACATGCAAAATACAACAAAACAAAACAGTACTCAAAAACTAAATTTGAGCATTCCAGCCCAAAGGATAAGGCATTTGACTGTTACTTGTAGCAGGACATGAAGAACTGATACTTTAGAAATGGGCTAGCTGAACCATAATCCATCTCTTCCAAAAGGCAATTTTCTTGTGGTTTTCTTCTGCTAATGTCATATCAGGCCAATTATTATATTAATTGATCTGTGACTTTTGTACAATACTGTATACATAAGCATGAGTTACACAGAAAAATGAGAGTTCTTCTAGAATAAGAAAAAATGCTAGTTATGAAAATTACTAAAACCTGACTTTGGTGATTCTCTGATCTCCTGTGAATAAAAGCAACAGGAAGAACAGAAATAGAAAAAACCCTATTGTAGTTGCTTCAGTGTATTGTTACTCCTTTTACTTGAAATAATTTTCAGACTGTGTCCTTTCGGTGATCATCAGTAAGAGCAGCAAGTGGTGAAGATACTCACTTTGCCCAAGCGATGTGCCCAAGAAATGCTACAACATACCACACCATGTGACTGGAGATACTCACTGCAATAGTAATACTTAATTATCAAGATACCTTTTTTTCTTTGTTTTTTTTTTTTTTTTTTTATTCCTAGAGTCACTGAGTACTACCTTCACACTGTTGTGATACAGAAGGATGAGACTTCAAGGAAGCACATATACTATTCTATGCTCTTTTTAAATTCTATCCTCTCTCTTCATCTTCTTACAAGCTTCAGTAAATACAGCAAGAGACAGGGGACTTCCATGGAAGATAAGAGGGTTCAAGATACTGGAAAGAGGAATAGAAAAATCAAGATTCAAATATCAAAGAAGGCACAAACTACTCCAATCTCTATCTGATTGAGGATGTAGGCAAATCATCACACAAGGTCAAGTCACGGTAGTGAACAAAGTCACTTCAGATCAGCCAAGGAAGTATCAACAATAGCAAGGACTCTCTTGCATTGCTAGAGAAAGATGATGAAGCACATTACTATAACCTCCTGACTGAACAGACTAAAAATACATGCATTGTTCTGCAGCTGCTGACCATTAATTTGTTATACAACTGTAACTCATTTGCTTTCAAACCTCAATTCTCATCTTTTAGTTGCCACCATCCCCCTTTTCCTGTCCTATCTATCCAGAGTGCAAGGTCTTCTGGGAATAACTGTCACCACACACTTCTGCTATCCATGGGAATATGTGTTGTCTAGTTATTTTGTGGAATTCTAGCTGCTGGTGAAATGAAAAATAAATTAAAGAAAAATAAAATGTAGAATACTGTTTCATATTTATTAATATTTTTTCNGAATATGTGTTGTCTAGTTATTTTGTGGAATTCTAGCTGCTGGTGAAATGAAAAATAAATTAAAGAAAAATAAAATGTAGAATACTGTTTCACATATTCAATTTTGTTTTCAAGGGGTGGCAAAAAAAGCTTTATCTCAAAGACAGCTTTCCTGTTTGCAAATTTACTCTTGGATTCACATTTTCTGGTTACTCCATAAAAGCATACATCTATTTTGCACCGGACTCATCCCTATCCATCATTTGTATAGGTCCAAGTGACAGCATTCAGACACAAAAACCCCTCTAATGTGTCTGTATCTGTAGCTCTGGTGAGTTCTGCATTCATGGCACATCTCTACCATAGTTCATTGCTTAGTAAAACACTTTGAGCTACAGGACACAAAAAGAACTAAATAATCTGTAACAGAACACAAACTGAACAACCTTAAAGATTAATGTTTCTTCCAGCTGAATAACTGTCTTATGGAACTATCTGTGTTCCTGTGCAGTGGCTGTGTTTAGATTGCATGAATTATAAACAGGGAGAAAAGGTTAATACGACATTTTGCTTTGTAACTATTTACCTGCACTCTAGACAGCTCAATGGGAAAATAATGCATGAATTTTAAATGTCCTTAATTTTGCTAATCCTCTTCTAGAATTAGTATTAATTTTGATGCTGTTTTTTTCTCCAGCTGCTTGACATTCCTTTAGCTTGTTTATTACCATATTTTTATATGAGATTTCTCACACTTTATTATCTCTAGAGAGGCATTGCAGGTTTGCCTACACAGTGAAACAAAGTGGAAGGTTAAAAGCAAGTCTGGGACAGGATAGCCTAGGATGGACAAAGGTGAGAGGCATGTCCACTGCTGCCATCTCTATGAGAAGATCAGGCAGTTTTATGAAAAATAATTACTACATGACTGACAACTGCTGAAAGAAACAATGACCCAAACCTCCCATTGAAATTTCACAAGATATCAGATATAAGAAGGAAAAAATTTTATCACTTTTGCCACCAAAGTATCAACAGAGGTGTTTTACTCTCCAATATAAAAAAACCTATTAAATCCAAGCTAACAATAATTTTCTAAATTGTTGCACCCCAAAATCTGCAGCCCTGTGAATTGCTATAAAAGAAAAGTTGATGGCAGAAAGGGTTAGCAACTCCTGAGTTTTGAAATGGGGAAGTCTAAAACATTCTCCATGCAATACAAGCATGGAATAATGTAAACACTCTCTGGAATTCCCCAGCTCTCTCCAAGTTCAATGTCAAGAGCAGGAAGAACACGTCCCGAGGTTAAAGTGAGGAGATGAACAATGAGATGCATTCTACAAATCAGGTCCTGTTGGAAGGACACATTTTTTTTTCCCTTGAAATATTTTCCATTACACAAATGCCCAGAAATGTGCAAAAGCATTGCTTTGCTAATCATGCAGACACAAGCAGGCAACCAGGAATATTAAGAGCAATTTAATAAACATTGTTCAGCAGCCTGAAATTATCAAAGAAATCACAGAGGCAAAATGCAAGCAAACTTATTCCACACAGTACTCAATAGAAGGAGTGATTTCAGGCTCTGTTTTTAACTCAAATTAAATTGAGTATTGTCTTTCCAATTTCCAAATAACAAAATATTTTGATTTTTCTATTACGTTCCAACTGTACTGAATAGGCAGATGCAACCTGCATTTTTATTCTCTACTACTGCAGTACCAGCAGTTGCGGCAAGCGAGCAGAGCACAGTACTGTGCTACGTGGTGTTAGCTGCCTGCAGCAGGAAAAGGCTCAGCTCGGAAATGCTTAAAACCCTCACAGAAACTGCAAAAAGGACAACAAAAAGGTGCAATGAGCAACACAGCAGTTTGGGATTTAAAGAAGCATCCAGACAAAGATGTGGCCACAGGATGGGAATACTTCTGATATGTACTAGCAGCACACTGCCTAATCAGCTTCTCTTACATTTTTCAGTAGCATATTTTACTATTGAATATCCATTAGCAACTGTTTTGCCTTTTAGTAATACAGAATTTTCACCGAATGACCTACAGGGATTTAGAGAATTCTCTCCCATTCAGACCTTTTGCTCAGATGCTCTAAGTACCTATGAATGATTTTAATGTATTAAAGCAAGGCATTTAACAAGATCTAGATTTCTTCTGTACCCATTGCACAAGTGGAAATGATCTACAGCAGCGCTCAGACCCAGAACCCCAAGGCTTAACATTTTTATATTACTGACAACTTTGCTTTTGGCTTTCAGGGCTTAAAAATCAATTCACTACTTTAAACTCCATGCTGCTGATGTGATTTTTTATTGTTGAACTCAACAATCTGAAAACTTCAAAGAACAAGATAATGAAAAATTGCTTCCCATTTACCACAATTTAAAGCAAAAGGTGACAAGAGCTTCCAAGTCTTCAGTTTATTTTTGCACTTGTGCACTTTTGCTATGAAACTCTGCAGGATCAGAGCTTCATGATGAGTAGAACCACATTTGAAACTCCAGCTAAAGGGTTTGGCTCTCTCATATTCTGTTCATATCCTTTTCTACTTTAACAAACTCCTAATACCTCTCTCTATTTTTGGTTTTATGACTGACTTTTATTGATCAATTTCTGCTCTCAGCTATGCTTTACCACTGCTTTATAGAGACATAATCAAGATCAGATTTCGCTTCAGTGCCATTTTCCTAAACAAAATGAAAATTGTATCCCTGTATCTATGGTTCCCAAATAATTCTTGGTGATATTTTGGTGCTGGATCTGACTTAATGCCTCTCTCCTCTTTGAGTCTTAGGACACAGATTGAACATACCTTCCTGAAATGTTAAGCACCTAATGAAAAGTTATTCACCTCTGCCTGAGATCCACTCCTTTTCCTCACTCCTTCAGTAGAGGGGATGACTTAGCTGCATCACCCAGTGACATAAATAACCAGAAAAATTAAGTTCTCCTCTCATTTTCCAGACCCCTGGTGATGCTGTTCCCCTCTGACCCCATCAGCCATCACCACTTCTCCATACATGCTTGGCCACGCCATGGTTGCAGCTCCACCAATGCACAGGGTGTTCTTTTTCACATAGGCCTTTTCCCATGAGCAGGACTGCCTTCTCCCATGCTAATGCTGCCAGGCAATCAAAGGTCACATTATCACTGTTTTGGTGCAAGAAGACAGGCACTGATTTTTGCTAATTGACAGTGTTTTCACAATTTGCTGACAATCAGCACGCTAGGTTTGGCTTGAAGCTCTCGATGCTGGCTTATACTTTTCATTCCTCATGGTGCTAAACTGAAATGACTGCACATTAAAAACAGATATTTGAAGAGAACCTCTTCATCACTCCATTTTAATTTAAGTTTTCTTCTATAGACAGGCTTTTTATTTGGGGTCTTTCATTAGCAAACTCATCTCTTTTTTCCCCCCATACCTGTATTTATGCAACAGATGATTTTGTGTTTATCTAAATGTTTTCTGTCATTCTAAATTGATTGCCTAGATGACTGTGACATTTGGTGGCTGAAATTAAAGCTCCAAAAATGTCAGTGTAAAAGTTACAATGTCTTAGCTTTACTCACATCAGCCCATAAAGTCTCTCCTCAGATTCTTGCTTTCTTAAATGTGTTTGAATGGAGCTATAAAACAAATCTCCTGCTGGAACTGGTCGGTGAGCGAATGGTTATTGCTTCAGCGGGAGCCATCACACAGTATCACAGAATCTGTCAGATGGACAGTGTTAATTCTTTGGTGTTCTGCTCATAATTACAGAGCATGGGAAAACGCCTCTTAACCTAGAGGCAGAACTGGAAAGGGCAGTAACTACAACTGCTGACACATTGTTACCAGCAACTCACTGGTACCATGAACAAGCTGGCCGTGAGATTAGTGTTCCCAAAGTCAACACTTGCCAGCAATTATTGAATCATGTGGTGTGAGATACTGTGGACAGTTACAATAAGGAGTAGCTGATACTGCAGCTCTATTTATTGGCTTGCAACTCCTCTTTCTCCTGCTCCAGGAGGTACAAACCCCTCTGTGCACGCTCTACATCCAGAATGGTTCTGTAACACTGGTCTTGAAGGATCCATTTGATTACTTCCAACTTGGGATTTGGACTCAAGAACAGGATTTTTTGATTGGCAAATTCATCAAAGAATCATAGAATGGCCTGGGTTGGAAAGGACCTTAAAGATCATCTAGTTCCAATCCTCCTGCCATGAGCAGGGACACCTTCCACTAGATCAGGTTTCTCAGAGCTTCATCCAACCTGGCCTTGAACACTTCTCATGGGGCTTCTGAAGGTTCCCTGGGCAACTTGTACCAGCGTTTCACCACCCTCACAGTAAAATATTTCTTCCTAACATCTAATCTAAGCCCATTCTCTCACAGTGAACTCCTTGAAAAGAGTTTCTCTCCATCTTTCTTGTAGGCTCCCTTCAGGTCCTGGAAGGCTGCAGTTTGGTCACCCTGAATCCTTTTCTTCTCAAGGTTGAACAATCCCAATTCTCACAGCCTCTCCTCATAGGAGAGGGATGTCCTTCCTGTGCTGAGGACCCCCTGGCTGGATGCAGCACTCCAGGTGGGGTCTCCTGAGAGCAGAGCAGAGGGGCAGAATCACCTCTCTTGACCTGCTTTTGATGCGCCCAGGACATGTTTGGCTTTCTGGTCTGCAAGTGCACATTGCTGGGTCTGTCCAGCCCCTCATCCACCAGCACCCACATCACTATTGAAGACTGAGGCAGAAAGCTTTTTGAGTACCTCAGACTTCTCATCTCCTACCAGTTTACTAATGCTGTTTATTGGGGGAGAGGAGGGTGCACACATTTTTGGACCTTCCTTTTCTGGTTAACATCCCTGTAGAAGCCTTCTGTTTCTAACACAATTCCTAAGCTGAGGAGGAGGGGCAGATGACAAGTCGTTTCCAGGAGATGTTTCAGATCCTCTCAACCAAGTTTTCTTTTCTTTCCAAGCTTTAGATAAGCATAATTTCTGTCTATCCAATTGCTTCAATTTACAGTAGCAGGAGACACATTCGTGGAAATCGGACCAGCAACATCAGTGCCTGGGCTAATGGGAACAGCTTTGGGGCAAGCCAAAGGCAAGAGCTGGGTGGGCTCTGGTGGTGACCGCAGCACACACCCACAGCCAACTCAGCGGCCAGTTCTATTAGTGTAAAGCATTTATGTACATTGGAAAAACACAAGCTTTCCCCCTTATTTTTCTGGGTAATAACACTTCTCCCCACTCTCTGCAATTACATCATACGGAAGTTTATTAGTGTCCTTAAGAGCTTTAAGGACAGTGTTATTTGATAAGGTGCATTTAAGGCACATCTGATCACAATCTGCAGCAAAGCAAGAAGTTACTAGATATCTGTCACGTAATTGCACTGTCATGAACTAATTTGATCATAACGCTGCTGCTATTGTGATAGTGCTGGAAAGTTTATTTTAAACTAGTATGACAGAAAGTGTTTCTTGCATTACCCCCAGCTGTTACAGAAACTTTTGAACTGTGCTTAAAATAAAACTGAAAATGAAATAGCCTTGTTTCCCCTTCTGATGTTGCTGAAACTTGTTAAATAGTAAAAGAAAGGGATGTCTGACACTGTGATTAAGAACTGGAGAAAACCAGAAAGGATAGGAAAGAAGGAATGTCACATTCTGGCTAGCCTTGAATAGTTGGTAAGAATTCTTAGGTAAGAATTCTCAGCACATATTAGAGTCAGCTTTTTTAAAATCCTTCCCTACATGGTAAGATTTTTTAGATAAATTCACCACTATGGCTGCTTGATCTTCAGCCTCCCAATTGAAACAGCTGGCCTAACAAAGGCATAAGAAGCTTTACATCTCTAAGCCCCTGACCGAGTTAGGCAATGATCACAGACTTACCATATGGCTGATGTTAAAAAGAAATATTGAGTAGTTACTGGTTCAGTGATCATCACTTATCCCTTGCTCTGACTGAGACAAGATTTTGTGAAGAAAACAAGGGGTTTGAGGCAGAGAGAAAAAAAAGTGGTAGCAAACTGTAAGCAATTTTATGTATTTTTTAAAAAAAGAAAAAATTAAAATTGAAAAGAAAAATTCTTATGGTGCTATTTAAGGACATGGCCCAGACTAAGAAAGCCAGCTTGTGAAGAAAGAGTAGTGGCTGGCAGGAAGAAGGCATTCTTTCCATGTGGACTTACCACCTGGAGAGGCACATAGGGCCAGTTTCAGGCAGAGGCAAAATAAGTCCACACTGACAGACTGTCCTGACAGTAAGAGATGTCCAGGCTGTTTCTTCTCCTAGTGGCATGGGCCTGAGGTGATCACCTTGCTGTTATTACTGCCACCAGCAATAGCCTGTGTGCCTGGGACAGGACAGTGGAAACAGAGGGAGGTGTTCCCACTCTTGCCACACACTGTAGCAGTTAGCGAGGGAGATTTTCTCTTTCACTTAGGGCAAAAAATACTCCACTTTGTTTGAGTTGACAAGCAGCATTGAGCTGGTTCTGATGATGAACATTTTTCATTACAAGTAGGGCTAAGAAATAACAGATCCAGGCCTGGGGACTCACAGTAAACCTGTCATGTCAGCTGTTGTATCACTCCTGGCTTTTCTTTACCCTCCACATCCCTTACCCAGGTTTGTCAAGTCTCCCAGCCTTACTCCTTTTTCAGAACCTACACTTTTTTGGCTCCTGCTTCTCTTCTCCACTTCTGTCAAACCTTTCCTTTCAAGGTATCTTGCAGAAATTCTTTCCATTTCTGTTGGGTCTTCTGCTACACCTCCTCCTGCCCATACTGCTCTCTGCCAAATGCTGAACATTGTTTCCCCACAGACTCCGAACTCACGAATGTTTAAGTTTGGAAATATTATTACGGTTCAGCAGCTAAAAGCAGTTCTGTAAGAGGCAGTACTTGGCCAAACTTGAACCCAAAGCAGAGACAGTATTTTGCTGCTTTTTACTTATTTCTAGGGTAACTCAAAAACTTTAGTTGCCTGTAGCCCCTTCTGCCTCTATGTCACATCATCCCGTACTCCTCCCAGATCCTGTTGAATAAGTATTTTTCATGCTTATTTCAACATTTAGGCATTAATCTTCTGTACTTTCATCAATAATTACAGGATCCCATAAAAAATGATGTTTCAATGATTTAAAATTTGTGAAAATATATTCTTAAAAGACACTTTGGAAGGAACAGTGTCAAAGGGTTCCTATTATTGCAAAATAAGCATATTTGTGACTGATGCCCTTAATTTTCTTATGATTTTAATAATTTAATTTAAAATTCCGCTTTTTGGAAATTAAAGTTATATACCAAAAGCTGCACCTCAAATAATAAATGTGACAGACATTATGCTCCAAAAGATAGCGCCAAAACTATCTGACTCTCAGAGATATAATGTGAACAAACCTAATGCAGAGATTTTTTTTGTGGACAAAGAGTAGAAGTTATTAACACACACAAAAAAACCCTGCTGTTCAAACTAATAGCTACCTTTTCTCCTTACTGTTAACTCATAAATTCTATTAATGCTAATGAGTTGCATGCATTTATTAAAGAGGGAATATATCTACCTCTATAAATAGATTTACATAATGGGACTATGCTTTGGCTTTAAGTGCTTTGCTGGAATGGAGCCCAAGTCATAATAAATCCTGTCACCTTCTCTAGCACAATAGGAAATTCCAGGTTGTCACTCTCACCTTGCAGACCTCACTGAACACTACAGCTCCTTATACTCTTCTTCCCAATGCTGCCTTCTTACGCCATTGATTTCTAAGCAGAAAACCAGAGCATGCCCAGCAACATGTTCCTGCACCAAGCTTATTTGGTTTAGCTATTTGAGGGCCATCATATAGCAGAAAGGACTCAGAGATGACCAGGATAATAATAAAAAAAACACCAAAAATTAGATGCAGCTCATGGTGACTTTTGAAAAAAAGTCTCTATTCTTTAAACAGCAGGCTAGCACCTTGGGAACAAAGTGGATGACAAAGTAAACCAGAATGAAAATATAACTGAAAATTCTCACAGGGAATTGTAAAAACCACTCTTAAAGCTGCCTGCAAACATACTTAAGAAGGTGTAGATTACTTATTTGAAAATCTTTTCAAGATCCAAAATAAGGATTAAATTTATGAAAAACATATCTACAGTGAAGAAATTTTTCAGTGGATAAAGTGTAAGGGATAGGGTAATGAAGTTTCCTTCAGTATGGCTCCTGCCCCTGACTCTGACTAGAAAATAGAACAGCCACAGGGATGTGAGCCAGACTATGCCAACTGCTCCAGTGGCCAGATAACAAACTTAATTTTATGGTATTATCTAGAAGTAGTCTTTGAACTTCAGTCTCTGAACATCATGTGGGACTTCTTTAACTTGTAATCAATTAATCAATTGGAATGATTTTTGTTCTACCAAGAAGAACCACTACCAAAGCCACTTTTCAATACAATTAGAAAAGTGGCTTTACTGAAGAATTTGATTAATACTAGAGAAGGATTCTACAGATTTAAGCCTATATTTTATTATTGTGGATACCATCCAAAATATGCCCCACCCACTCAACAATTTACTCTCAGTTTAGGGAGTATGTAGATGTCACATGTACTATATTTAATACAAGCATTTTCCTTCTTTGATCCTCACAGCTCAGCAACATCAGACAATATTTTATAAAAAAGGATGTTGTCCCCGGGAAACCAAATCACCTGATGTTTCTTATTCATTTATTTCAGTCTCAAGTCAGCAGTAAGCTGAGTTGCTTTTTCAACAAGATTTTGCACAGTACGAAATATGTACAAAACACATACAAAGGCATGGTAAGGAAACATCAAAACAAGTCACTTAGACTCAATGACAGTATCTGATCTAACAAAAAATATGAATAGTTAATGTAGAATTCCTGATTTTATTAGAAAATGAGATACCTTCTAGCAACTGGAAATATGACTGATCCCAAGATCTCTGTGGAGCCTACACATCGCCCATATCACTTCCATCTTTAAAACGGATTAGAGTGGATTACAGAACTCACAAAAGAAGAGAAGCTGGTGGCTTATTCACTTCTAAAAGTTATTCAGTACTGGAACAGCTTCTAAGTCTTAACAGAAGAGAAGAAATTGTGGTGTGTGCTTCTGTTGCGCTGAATAACTGCAGTGAGATACAATCTCTGATTATGAATGAGTTTTATGTGGTTCATCTTTTCTGATTCTGAAGTATAAACTGAAATGACCAGGAGGCAAGAAGGCTATCAATTCCAAAATATCCCTTCTCACTGCTAATGGCAACCCAAGACCAATAAAATCTAATGAACTCTCACCTGTCACTTAAATAGTGGATAATATCCTTAACAGAACAGAAATAGCTATTTTCAAGATTAACAGAGACACTGACTAGACAATAATATGCAATCAATCACAAGTCTGAAATATGTCTATGTTGTACTTGAAAGCACTTAGACTGTGTCTTCACAAAAATAAAATAATTTCTTTTTTTAATATAGGTTTAGTTTTGTCACACATGTAACAATGTGACTGTCACGTCACATTGTGACTGGATTCAGCATACACCTAGAAAAGACCTGCAATGGAAGGCAAAGGTTAGCTCCTAAAAAGGGAAGGAATATGTTGCACATTTGCATTCAGACGAAATATAGTTGGTTTTTCTTCTGTTTCCTAAGGCAGTCATTTCAGTAATTTGAAAGCATTACAAAAATATGTCACATACAATTCCAAACAATACCACCTTTATCCTGAAAATTAATCCATCAGGAACAATCTTGATGAGCACAAATCTTTTCCTAGCACATCAACAATGCATTGATTTTCTCATTCAAAGACAATGTAGTCACCCAATAAAAAAAACATTAAGGGGTTTTATTTTAGTCTAATGCTTCCATATTTTTCTATTTAAACTGAAAATAAACTTTGAAATAAATCCGCTTTTTTCTTTTTTAAAGTTTGCTACTTAATGGTTTGATCCACTTTTCCCTAAATTGTCCTCTAAACATATCCATTATCTCTACCTCTGCTTTCACAAACACTGTATTGCAGGTCTAGAAAAAGGTAACATATAACAAACTATGAATCTTGACCTGTACATGCTAATTCTGTTCCTTTAGTCCTTCATCTTGCAGATGTTTTTGACTCGTATTCAATCTGAATTTGTTTGTTCAGCACATACTGTCTAAAATTTCTAATTTCTTAACCCTTTAGTGCCATTAAAGAAAAATATAAAATACATATTATAACAGGTGCCTGAACTAATCTGTTTTTCTGGAGATTGGAACAAGGAAGACAGGAATTATTTTTATGAGAACATATTTTCTTATTTTCCACCATTTGTTTTGTCCCTCTTTACAAAATTGTAAGGAAGTGGAGTGGGAGATTCATAGTAAAAATCTCTTCTTCAGTTAAACAATTTTTCTTTTCTTTTTTTTTTTTATTTTCAAATTTTATGAAGCCAACTGGACCAAATCTAAGAGTGCAGTTTATGATTCAGTTGAGGAAACACAATCATTAGATCTACTATTCGTGTAGAGAAACTGGTACAGTGAAAAATATGTCAGGCATAGCTTTACAATTAAAAACTCTTTTAGCTCAGAATGCTCAGGAGCATTTCCTAAGCACCAAGTATCCATATGATTTTTTTCCCCTCGGAGAATGTTTGACTACTTATGGTCACATCATGCCGCCTTTATCCTTCAGGCTTTCAGGTAGCAGTAGCAAATCTTACTAAAGTAATCAGCAGCTTCCCTCTTTTGTTGATTGGAAAGGTTTTCCACAATAGAAGTGCTAAACTCTCAGGAAGTCAGAGCGGCATCAATTTGTGTTTGGAAGATTATCTTTATAGCAATAAATACATAGCAATTTCTTTATGAAGCGTCAAATCCCTCAGAGCACTCTTTACACTTGAAAGTGCAAACAGCTCCTAAGTCCCAGCAATTTGAATAGGGCATAAAAAATGCTGAATAATAATATTCTGCAAGCTTCAATAACAAAATTAATCTCAAGACTGTTTAAATACAAGGCTTTAATTTAGTAGATTTCAACAGTGTTTTTTGTCTATTTCTGACAGAAGCAAAATAGCAAGAAAAAAAATAGGGCATTTGAAAGCTAATGTTTTATGATGGAAAGGTCTTTGCCCTCCAAAGGCAGAAGAATGTTCCTGTAGCCATTATTAACTCTAGGAAAGGATAGAGTTGACAGTGAAGGCAATGGTGGTGATTGTTCCACTGGCACAGGGCTGGGGCTCAGCACTGAGCTGGATCATCACACCAGATGCTGAGAGCCTTTGGGCATTTGCCACTTTTACACAGCTCTGTTACACTGGTATCAAGGCTCTCCCCACTTCCACAGCAAGATTTTTACAGACAAATCAATTAATTAACTAGTGGCAGAAGAAGTTTTTGAATTTACTGCATTAATTCAGTCATGTCTGATTCATTTTCTAACTCCAAACACCACTTTTGAACCAAACTTAAAAGAAGGAGCCTACACTGCTTAGGGCTCTGAAAGCACTTGCATGTGTGTGCATGTGGTCCAAAAGAACCACCCCAAACCAGGAAGATAGAGAAGCAGGAGACACCATGTAGGATGTTTAGGTATTAAAACAACCTCCTAACATTTTTTCATAAGTCTATAAACCCAAGGAGAACTTCAATATTAAAATAATAATGAAGCAATTCTTAAGACAGCCAGATAATCTTAAAAGGAATTTCCCTGTTCTCTGATGCAGGTGCTGTGCTGTCACAAAGCACTAATAAGCATTTCCAGTGTCACCTGCAAGTTAGTAGGTGGTGCAATAAGTGCCTGCAGCTATGCAGTTCTGTGTTTCACAGCCTTGCAGAGCTCTCTGGGATGTGTTATGATGAAGAGTACTATAAGATATCCTTATTATTATAGAAATACACTCAAACTCCACTCTCTGGATGTTCATAAAATACTGACTCTGTATTTCAGATCTTTTAAACAAACTGCAGTAATCTCCCCTTCAGGGAAATGCTGCTAAATGCCAAGAGGATGCATGCGTTTACAAACACCCACTGTCTTTCTCTAATTGAAAAGAAAAATATTAATACAGTACCTCTACCATTAAAAACCTGCACTAAAAACACACTTGTTTTTAGAACAACTTCCAGTTTGCCCTGAGCTGTTCTTTGAATAAATCTGTCACCGTGATTTTATTTCAGCACATATATGGAATCAGTTACACTTCACTGAGCTCCTTTTCTCTCTCTCTTATTTTTTTTTTTCTTTTTTCGATAAAGGAACTGTCTCGAATTAATAGGTTGGTTTCAATAGTTTATGAATTCTGACAACCTTTTAAATACAGAAGCGTATTCTTTGCTGTTTAAATTTGTTTGCTCCTTGTATATATGCGCTTCCAAAAACTCACAGACAAATAGAAATGCTACACTTCTATTCCAAGTAGCACTTAAAGTTAATGGTCTTTTGCTGCTGCATCCCTTTGCAATGTCAAATATAATACTCCCAATCTGATTAATGAGGTGTGCTTCCAGCACTTCACTTAGATGTCCAATAGAACTTCTATTCTTATTAAAACTAGCAGCATTTGCTCTTCATTCCAATTCATTCAAAGTCAATGCAAATGAAAGAAAAAGTTACATTTTAATTAAGAAGATGAGGTTTAAGTTTGCTTAGGAATGATAAGAGATCGTGACAGTCCATCTGTTTTGTACATTCTTGATGGCTACAGACTTAAACATGCACGATTTGATATCATATGTAAAAACATTCTCATTTGATTTAACAACATAATGAAATTTTATCACAAATTGTGTGAAAAAAAATGTTAATGAGACTGGTCCAATTGTACAAAGACATGGTGGGTTATCCTGGTTGGATGCCACTTGCCAATCAAAGATGTTCTATCACCCTCTTCCTCAGCTGGACAAGGGAGAGATAATGTAATGAAAGGCTCATGGGTTGAGATAAGGACAGGAAGAGATCAGTAAGCAGCTACCATCATGGGCAAAACAAATCTGACTCAGGGAAATTAGATGAATTTATTATCAATCAAATCCAAGTAGGGTAATGAGAAATAAAACTATATCATAAAAACACCTTCTCCTCACCACTGGATTTCTTCCTGGGTGGAACCTCACTCTGAATTCTCTGCCTCCTCCCTTCAGTGGCACAGAGGGATGGGGAATGGGGGTCGTGCTCAGTTCACCACACATTGTCATAGCTTCCTTCTCAGGGGGAGTCCTCACACTCTTCTGGTTCCTCCCACAGGTGACAGTCCTCCACAAGCTCTCCAATGGAAGTCCTTCCCACAGGCTACAGTTCTTCACAAACTGTTCCACTGTAGGTCCTCTCCACAGGGTGCAAGGATCCTAAGTTGTGTTAGAAAAGCTGCTCCAGCGTGGGTTCTGTGGGGACACAGGTTCTACTAGAAGCCTGCTCCAGCATGGCCTTCCCACAGGGTCACAGCCTCCTTTAGGCATCCACCTGCTCTGGCATGGGGTCCTTCGCAGGCTGCAGGTGGATCTCTGCTCCCCTGTGGACCTCCATGGGCTGCAGGGGCATAGCTGTGTCACCACGGGCTGCAGGAGAATCTCTGCTCTGGTACCTGGAGCACCTCCTCTCCCTCCTTCTGCACTGACCTGGGTGTCTGCAAGGCTGTTTCTCTCACATACTCTCACTCACCTCTTCAGCTGGAGTTGCTGCTGCACAGGGCTTTTCCCCCCTTCTTAGCTATCTTATCCCAGAAGCAGTACCACTACCACTGATGGTCTCAGCCTTGTCCCGCCATATGTCCATCCTGGAGCTGTCATTGGCCCCATTGGACATGGGGGAACCTTCTGGCAGCTTCTCACAGAAGCCACCCCTGTACTGCCCTACTAACAAAACCTTGCAGCACAAAACCAACACAAAAGAAAATTAAATATATAAATTTACATATATATATATATAAACAAGAAATGAACTAACCCAAAATTATCTGTGTGGTAAAGCCAAGTGCACTGGAGTTGTATCATATATGAGCACTAAATTGTGAACTGTGTTGGAGGCAAGAAATACTCTTCCCTTATACTGTGGGGGGATGTACACAGAGATGTGCCATGCACTAACCTAGACCATGTCTAAAGCATTAAGCAGCATGAACTGGAGGTGCTAAGCCATGATGCAACAACACCTTTTCATGTTGTAAATCCTTGAGGTAAACTCCAAATGACAATAGCTCTAAATGTAAAAGGACGTAGATATTTGGCTACAAGAAAACCAGAGCTAACTTTGAGCAAAAACAACTAGGCACTTTCATTCTCCTTTGAAACAAACTCTCCCTCAGGGTCCAACTCAAGGAAGCAAATGTGGACTCAAGAACACCTGTTGACATCAGCTTCTCTCTCTAGGTTTCATACATAAAGGTGTGACTAAGGATGGGCAGAATGCAAAATTATATTGTAATTAATGCATATCAAATATCACACTTAGATATACAGCACTGTGACAGTATAAGCCATAATCCCAGCCTCATTCGTGAAATGGAAAGAGCAAGAGGGCAGGAATAATCAGCAGGGCCATACACTTCATGTACAATAGTGACACAGAGAGCTGGCAGGTGATTGTTAGCAGCATATCTTGTAAAATTATCTACATAAAGAAAAATATACGTGTAAAAAATTCCCTGGTTATTGGAGCATTACAAAAAGCATAAAATTGCTTTAATGGCTCCTTCAAGTGCCTAGCATACTTTCGTGAGCCATAAAAATAATTAATCATAATATCAAGAGCAGGTGAAATACTTCTCATTTCTCACTGCCGCTAACCTCCTCACTAAACGCATCTGTGTTTACAAGGCAGAAATACACCATCTAATGACAGAATCACCTACTGTGTAACCACTGGATAAAATAAAGGAGAAAAAAGATTCATGCATGCCTCAAGTCAGAAAATTATTTGCTGCATATACTGCATTGGTAAAGATCATCAAGGGCTACGAATCTACACTTCACAGTTCCTTAAAGAAATGTAAATTCTGACATATAACATATAACTTTTATGGTAGAACTGGACAGGGTCTGTATCATTTTAAATCACATATTCCAGATATAGTAGAGTGTCTAGATATATTTTGTACAACTAGGAATATCTCGTTCATATGTCTTTTGATGTCCAACAGTTCCCATGAAGCGGGAACCCAAGAGATCCTATGCCTTCAAATGCAGTGGCTTATGAAATCTGACTTACCCTGCACACTTTTCTTTCACCTATAGCAGTCTCACCTGCCTAACAGTTGCAATCATGGGTGAAACACAGAACAAAAAAAATCCTGTTTTGCTAGCAGTCAGATGTCAGCCTGTATGGAAAAGAGGCATGACCATTAGATTTGTTTGATTTTTTTTTCTTCATTTTTATTTTAAATTTAGCTACTGTGAAAAAAAAAAAAGTACAAACTATAATTTTGTGGTTTTGAAGTCCTGCAAACCATAGCAACTACAGTGGAACGTGGGTTAGAATGGGAGCATTTCATGTCATTTGCTGAAATGTCAGCAATGGATGTCTATGTCATTTGCTGAAAAGTGAAAACATTACATTGCTTCAGTAGCTAGTTGCAAGAGTAGCAAACAAGTAAACAGCTGTGTTTACGCTCTTTAACTGAACGTGAAAATCTCATGGATAGCTACCAAAACCTTATACCAGCTATGAATGTCCAGCCACATATTTGCAACTGAGAAAAAAGGGATATAATTTAATCTCAAATATGCAACCCATGGCATGAACTTGACTGTTTCAACAGTTCCCAACAGCTCATAGACATGCTGCAGGAACAAGGCCTGCTGAGAAATCTCTGAGCTGTCATGCTGGAGCACTCAGTTTATTTGAACACTAAAATTTTCACGGCTTTCTCTTGAGATTTCTGTTACTAATGCAGTAAGGAAAGATCTTTTGTGCCTCATTTGGGTAAAGCAAGTAATTATGAAGGAATAAAAGCATGATGTGTGGGCTTGTGGGGGGTACCTTTGCATGAGATCAGTAGACCTGCTGCCTCCAAAGCTGACCACAGGACTGGCATAGTGTTCAACTGAAGCAAAAAAGGATCCCTGGTGTGTGTATCAGGAGGCTGATGTTCAACTCCTGTCTTGCTCCATAAACTATGCATTTGTATGCACCCTACATTAATATGCCTATTTGAAAGCAGCCTCAAGAAAACTAACAGTTCCTTAGACAGCTGACGTATTAAAGTACACAAAAAATAAAGGTATGCATCAGGATATTTTGAGATAAACACACTCATAATGGACTCTATTGACTGAAAATGCAATTATGGATTCAAATAATTTCAGACAGACATTGCCTATGACTAATCTTTAATAGCTATAAGCCATTTGCTTAGTTACCACTTTGAAAAGACATTCAAATTTGTAATGAATAATGCTAGAAATTATCTGACCTCAGGAAAAACACAGCAACATATGCAATTAATTATGTGCTCTGCAGCTCAAGAGACTGTAGGTGTAACAGAACATATAATTCAATAAGAATAGTCTGAGGGACCCTTTTTTTTTGTTTTAGTCCTGAGAAAAGAAGGCTTCAGGGGTAGCTACTGCAACCTGCCAATAAATACCAAAAAGATGACCAAGAAGATAGACCCCAGTTCTCTATTGAAATGTAGAAGGAATAAAGGTTATAGACATAACTTGAAACAGGGGGATTCCACTGTGTATAAGAAAAAAATTAATCACTGTGCGGGTAATTAAGCACTGAAACAGGATTCCCAGAGGCTGCAGGTTCTCCATTCTTGGTGTTTCCGAGATCCACTTGGACAAAGCCCTGAGCAACCTGTTCTTAATTCAGTGTTTCTTCTGCTTTGAGCAGATGGACTCTTGAGACCTTTCCCACCTGGGTGAATATATGCTGCCATAGTTACACAATGAAGTTAAAGTTTTCAGCTAAGAACTGCAATGTGTTCAAGGGCTGGCCAGAAGAATACACTTACACAAGGAAAGTGCAGGTATGGTTTCTTTCTCTCATGCCTTTAACAAAGGAAAAATAAGATAACATGAGTATTATTTTCTATGTTAAAAAATGTAAGGTGGTATAAAGGCTTTTTTCCTCCAGAGACATTAAAAATTCTTTCAGGAAGCAAGGCAAGAGTTTAGACAAATGGCTGAAAAAAGAGACATGCAACAACTGTAATTCAGAATAAAGGTCACATTCAGTCCCTGTGAGCTTTTGTTCATCAGGATCAAATTACAGAAAGACGGAGTCAGGAACCTGGTATTCCTGCTGTCACATTATGCATTCGAGACCTATATACAAGATTTAGTGAAAATAACAGCTTTCCAATGTTATTTATATTAAATATATTTCAGGTTCAATGGAGAGTTAAAGCTAAAGCTATGGTACAGAGTAGAAATGCTTGTAGACAACTTGATCTAAACAACACAATACTCCAGGCATACCTAATTAAATTGAGGTTTTTTTTCAGTTTGCTTTTCTAGTGAGAGGATGTTTTTTTATATTGGACTCAGGTCTGCTTCCATTTTAGTCACTCACAAAAGTTTTATTGACTTAATGGGAACAGATTGGGCCCTCATTACTGAACCATTTTTCACGAATCTTTAAATATGTGGAAAGGAGACACATCTGTTCATCTAAATGTACGATTCCGGAGAGGTAGTCTTGGAGATCGCCAAGCATCTCAGATGTCATGAAGAAGCAGTTCTGCTCAGCCCACTATTTGACTCATCTTTAGGTCTTAAATCCAAAGACACATACACTGGGCAGTAGTTGCAGGAGGTTTGACTCTGATTACAAGGTCTGAAATCATAACACAGTTGGCTAAATGTGACATAAGAACAGTCCTGCATGTGGTAGCAGTCCATGTCTACAGTTTTAAATTCCTAGTACTCCAGTGTACACCTGTGGGCTTTTCTGGATAAAATAATGGCAATGACTGGAACGGACTGGGACTGGACCACTCAGTTCAGGCTCTGGGATGCTGATGTATTTGCCTGCTCAGTCCTGAAGACCTGGTTCAAAAGTGAGGGTATTATATTCAGCCAATTACTGTGGAAGGTTTATTTCATATGCTTTGAGCCCTTCTGATAATCTTCTACACAATTATGGATTATTTTGTATCACATAACTATTCTTACATGTTTCATTGGGCCAGAGGGAGCAAGAAAATGAATCACTTCAGATATTTATGGTAAAGCATGACTGCTTGATGATATCAAATCTTCAGCATAATACATAATGATTTTTTCCTGAATGACCACTTGGTCACCCCAGTCTTAGTTACAGCACCAGCACAAGAACTTCTGTTCACTTCAGTCCTAGCCTGATTAAGTTTTGTATCCATATCCTGCAAGAAGGAGCTGCAACCTCACTTCTATTGTGGATTTGAACAAGGAATTCATATGTTCAGCTGCTGCAGAACTTTTTTCTACTTAACTAGAGACAGAATCAGAAAGACCTTACTCTTGTCCTTTTCACAGTTCCTTCCTTTTCAAACCGCCTTTAATAATAACAGACCCTTGTCAGGGGAAGGGAGATGCCTTAGGAGGCCAGAGATTATAAAGAGAAATTAACCGGGTTAATTCCAAGCCCAATGTAATTTGGAACAAGTACTGGTTTAGGAAAATTGTGCAAAATTACTCTTGCTGCAAAACTCACTGGTGTTCCTTCTCAGTGATTTTTAGTTTTGCTTGCTTGGTTGGTTGGTTGATTGGTTGTTTTTTGAGAAATGAGCAGCCCAATTCAGATCCAAGCCAGCTCAACTGCAAGTGTCATCACTGCTTCAAAGTTTTACAGATAATGTTAACAGTGTTCATATTATAGACCCACATTTGTTCAAAATTGCAAAGGTTACAGGCAGCATTGGTTTATACCTACGCTGTAAATACTCTTAATTAAAATACTATCCTCCCTGTTCTTCCCCTTGCCTCAAAATTTTAAAGATTCCTATTCCCATGATGTTCTCCTTTTATCTTTCCATAATGGTAATAACATACTTACTGCTTGAGATGGCTTTTGTAGCTCCAGCTGCACTTCAGCATTTAATCAACTATAAAAGCCATTTATTGCTTCATGGACTCAATCTCCAGGAACATTATCACTTAACTATATGATTGCCCAAAGCAACAAAAGGAAAGCTGTCTATATAGTACATATACTCCCCATTCATCTTTTTGTGTAGTTCTAGTATCCAAGAGCAAATTAGGGCTATTTTGTACCACTAGTAATGTACCTTTACAAAATTAGTGAAAGAAAATGCACATACTGTGCTCACATTAAAACTATTTTTAGGGAAAACCACCAGCTGGTAACTTCAGCTCTCAAATTATCAAAAAGAGAAAAAAAAGGGAAAAGCAACCCGGATGTTTTATAAGGCATAGAAACCAGAATGGTGCTATCCCAGTGCTCCCTGCTGAGCCAGAAGCAGGAAATATTTCTCTCTCATTTGCATCATTTTTCAATACTGAACATCCTGTCCTCTGCTATTGGATTTCTCAGTTATTCAGTGTAGCTTTTCAAGTTGCCATTTGTCTTTGCTATACAGAATAATTTATTATCAGCAGCAAGCTTTACTATCATTTTCCAGATGATTCATGACCAGGTTAAAAAAACCTAATTCCTTTTAAACCCTGCCAATGAAAACCCTGTAATAAGAAAATCATATTGTTTTTCATCAATGCAAGCACATTCTCTCACATTTTACTCTTTTCTTTTCTTCTGTAACCTTACCTACTGTCACCTCAGCTTGAGGGAGAGCCTCTGTTTCTGTACAGAAAGTTCCAGCACAACAACATCCTTAGGATCCTTCTAAGTGAAGGAGACTATAAGAAAATCCCCAAATTACAACTTAATTACCTCATTAGTCTTTCCATCTTTGCATACTGCTTTAACTTGTACAAAATGAGGACTCAAGACACAAAGGCTATATCCTGTACCCCTTCCCCATTCGCACCTTCTCTGAGGACATAGGAAGTTCATTCTTACAGCATATTCCAAATACAAATTCTCTCTGCACGAGACAAGCACAGCCTCTGCTTCTCTTCCCGGCATAGTTTTCTTCCTCACGCATAATATGAGTCATAAGTCTTTTCATACTAAAAAAGTAACCTGACTTGTACTAAATAATTAACTACTTGATCCTTTTGGGACATTTAAGTCTTAATGAAAAATTTCATTTCTCTTGAATGTTAAAAAAATTGAATTTTTTTTCCAAAGAAATCATAAGGAAGTCCTTCAGCACACTAAGTCAGTTTTGGCTTACCCAAATTTCATCATATTTCTGTTAACTTTTCAGAAGTTGTTGAGTAAAAAGTTCACTAATTGCCCACTTTGTCTTGATGATAAAAAAGAAAAAACCCAAAACAACCAAACAAAAAACCCCCACAACTCCTCAGCTTTTGAAAAAAGAGTGAAGGAAGTCTAAACCATCCACTTGACACGTGGTCCCTTCATCTCATGTATGGTCCTTTCTCCAAAAAATTCTCATTTTCTTTCAAAAGCTGATTAAATGCAATGCAGTCTTGGTCATTTGTGAAAAGGGGTGAATAGCCTTGTAAATAAAATTATTTGTTCTTATCACTTAGAATCCTATAAATCTTTTTAATATTCTTTTTAATATATATTTTTAATAATATTTTTTCTGAAAAAAAACCCCTCAGATTAAAATGATCAAAAGAAGAAACAGAAACTCAACATATTTCACTTATTGTTACACAGAGCAGTAGTGTGGTTTGGTTGGTTGGTTGGAGTGTGGGTTTTTTTCCTGGTTTTGGTGTTTTTTTTCTCTAAACAGTATTTGTATATTGTTTCATTCCTGCTCCTTCTATAACCCTACTAAAAATGATATATGAACTGAAAGGAATCGCTCTGCCTATTGTTGAAATTCACTGTAATAAAAGGCAACAGATGTTGAATAACACAAATCAGCCACTGAGGACAGAACAAAACAAAAAAAAAGGAAGAAAAATTCATTTACAAAGCCATCCCAGGACACAGGATATTTGTGTGTCTACATCAGTAAAGCCTCTGAATTCAATGGACATGATATCCAGGATCTAAACAACATTGTATTAACCAGAAGTGCAAAGTGTGTCTTTGTGCATTAAACTGTTCATCTCCAAGAGAACAGAGACTCCTGTTAGGAAGAAAGAAAAAACACTTTCACAAGCATGAGAGATCAGATTCCCCTTCCTTGTTGCTGTTATCACCCAGTCATGTCATTTCTCTGTGGAGAAGGCTAAGAGGGGAGGAGCAAGGCAGGAAAGGCAACACACATTTCAGCTGCTTGCTCCCCTTTTGACTGCTCCTGTCTGCCAGAACATGGGACAGAATCCAGTCCCACCTGAAAGCTCAGCAGCTTTGCTATGTTAATTTATTTCAGAATAAGTTGAAATTTGATAAACACAACCTACCCTTCCTTATCCAAGGCAGATCACTCTCTCTAGCAACTGATCATCTCAGTTCAATATCATCCTTCTTTCACCTAAGTTACACAGTTGTAGCATATTCCTCCCAAAATAATTCTGCTTCGAAACTGGAGAAGAATAGACTCAACATACTTAATGCAGTAAATCAAGAAATTGGCACAAAAAGTCTAGGACACACATCAATGCGTTAAACAGTCACTTATGTCTATGAACTAATGGAGAGTAAGAGGCAGTGACTACTTCAGTACCAGGTAAAGTCACGTTTCCAAGCTGTGGAAGAAGGCTGGGAGCCTTGCTGGAGCCACTCCAGAGAAACCTGTTACAACAGGTTTGTTATTGTACATAACAAAGAATATTTCTCGTAGTATTGACAGTGACATTTTTCAGGCTACATCACTGATTAAATGCAGAAGATCTTTTGGTGTCCTTATGAACTCTCACAGTCTATAGCTAGTTAATGAAGGCAACAATACTCCTACTATAAAAATGATGGGATTTTTTCAAAGGTTTTAGGGACTGGGATTTGAAAAAGGACTGATACACATTTCTTGCAGGAAACAGTCAGTCTTTTTACAGCTTCCTGCAATGATTCACAGCATGTCAGTTTGGTCACCAAGTAGCAAGTGACAAAAAAGGAATTTTTACATTGATACTCACTAGTTGTTCAGACTTCCCTGATCATCCTATACCAAAGTGGGGCAGAAAGTTTTAGCAGAGAAAAAGCAAACTGACAGATATGTAGGGCTGGGCAACTGAAAGCCATATGCATCATCAAAGCAAGGGGGAGACTGGAGCCTGGGCAAGGTTAGTGTATGTTCTGAATCTAGGATAAGGAGATTTGAGAGGGAATAGATAAGGGGATGTGGAGAGATAAACACATGTGCATGAAAGCAGGAAAGATTATGAAGAACACAAAGCTGACTGGGCACAGGGAAAAATAGAGAGCTGGAATGTGAAAATGTTTCAGGGGATTAAAGAGCCAAGGGAGGTGCAATATAATGATAAAAACAATGACAGGGAAAGAGAAAGGAAAGGAGAAACTAAGACTTTTGGGCACTTAATTTCTGCATGTAATTGATGTGGAATTAATTTTGAGGTAAGCAAGCAAGAATGTTGCTGTTTTCTGCAGCCCTTGTCCGCATCCAGGAGCACTGATATCTGACTATTTTATGTATAACTGGGGGAGGAGGGAGGTTGTTACATTATTATTATGATGATTATTTTTATTACATTTTTATTATGACATTCATTTTCACTACTTCTTTTTTATATTTTATAAGATAGCAAATATTTGTTTCAAATTTACAAAGTACATCAGTTCAATTACTTAATATTTAAAGAGGTCAGATTAATCATCTCAACAACAAATCAGCCACACTAACATTTGCAAAATCTTAAAGAATAAGCCCAGTTTATTTTAATAGGAGCTAAAGAAGACAATATTCTTAATACCCATCTTGTTGCACCTATACATGGTATGTCAAATACTGATTTTTTTCTATTATTCCTATTTCCCTTAGGATTTAAATGGAAATGAGAGCAGTGTAGAGATCCCTTTTTAAGACATATGTTGGGAACACGATTCAATCTTGATGAATCATGGGCCGCTCCTGACATGTAATTCAGAGCAGGTTAACTAGGGAGGTTCACATCTTCTGCATTAGATTAGGTAATGGGATGAGTAATGGAAGTCCAGGCTCAGTCATTTTCAATGAGAATTAATAATTTTAAAGACCAGAACTTCAGTGAAGGCACACTTCTGCGTTTAACTTTTGCACTAGAACATTTATATTATATTATCACAACAGAGACATGTTTGACTTAAATTACGTGCTTTAATTCTTTTGAACAAATTTCTGTGAATACTGGCTTTGAATTTTTCTCATAACTTTTATGAATAGAAGGAAACTTGTAGATGGCTGTAGATAAAAACTTGTGGATAGATGCCTCTGTTCTACCACCACAATTTCAGTCAGTAATAAAAAACTCCCAAATCCTAGCTCCTGGAAATGCTTAATAGTACTTTCTCATCCAAATATAAATAATGAAATGGTAGACTTTTTAAAAGGTGCTTGACTGAAGTAGTAAATTAAGTAAGTCTAAGTGGGAACAGAAAGGATAAAGCTGTCACTATTAGTATTAACACACATGTTTTTTGCATGAAACTGCCTTTTTATTTCTAACCTGTTATGCAAAAAGGTCTCTGAAAAAAATCAAGTTTTCAACAACTATGCCTTCTGGGATGAAAGACTGTGAAAATGTCTTCACAGAAAATACAACTGCATCACAGGAACAAACTCCAGAACATATGGCTTAATTTAATCTAACTCAGAGATGAGAAAATATTTCCTTGTATAATTCCCAGTTCTCAATATTTGGGCAGCACCAAGTAGCTCATGCAAATAGATTTAATCATCTTATATATGAGACTAAGAGGGAAGAAAATTTACATGATAATGAAAATTGACTTTAAGACAACCTTATCAGTTTTATTAGAGAATGTATTTTGATTTCCATTACATTTATCTGCATTTACTGCAAGACCTTTGAGTTGTAGACTTCACCAAGAACACACTGTGGCATTTCCATTGTAAATGTTGAAAACTGAAATATTTACTAAAACTTTTAAGGATTTTTCAGATTGTGAAGATTTCAGACTTTTCCACAGGCTTCCTTAGCTCCCCAACAGACAAGTGGGATGGCAGTCCTATTTATCTCTCCGGGCTGAAAGCCCACCATCTCGTTACTGAGATTAACCAAGATACCGTCTGTCAGCTCAAGCCAACACATGGATGTGTGTTTATAGCCAAGAGTGAAGAGGAGATTTCACTCAAGTTTAAACTAACATGCTGTATCTTTCTTTAGCCACAAAAGCAGATCTGCTCATGTGTCTTGCTACATTTTTCCAAGTGACAAGAAGAGTACATGCAGTACATGCAGTAAACATTGCTCTGATAAGGGAGAAGCTACCTTGATCATTTGTCATTTTATGAACATACTTTTATGATACGTATACAGAGCCTGAAATAACAGATTCTTTTGACCTGATCCTCCGAAGAATAATATCTTAGCCTTTCTGCCATTCTGTTCCTTTATAAAATAACTGAATCTCTCAAGGGGATTTGAGCTGACACTCACTAAAATGGCTGCAATGATGAGTTGGATAGTTCCACCTAGGAATAACGAAATGTAAGTTGTAGGTGACATTTTCAACCTTCCTTGAACTTCTTGCAATTAAACACATTAACATTTTAAATTCTAATATTTTAACAGCTGCTAGGGATCTCCTTTATACTGTGAGAATTCCCTGGTGCTCTGCAAGGAGTGAGAGCCAATATTTTCTGTGTTTCCACCCTGAATCCCTAGGACCTTTCAAGTTGGTTCAGAAAGTACAGTTAAAATAATTCTGCATATCTGTCTCCTCTGGGTTTGCCATCTTTCCCCATCAACTCAAAACTGCACTTCTACCCAGTTGTTTCATACTATTTGTGGTATGTGTTGTTTCATACTATTTCATACGAGATTGGTGACAAGCATTTCCATGCCTTCTTTCTGGTGCAAAAGGCAGAAAATTGGCATTGTACAGTGAGGTTTCATGACATTCCTTCCTCATCAAGACCCTAAGTTCTGAATAATTTTTTGATTCCTGTTGATCCAAAACAACTCAAATGTATGTGCCTGGTTGAGAAGAAGATTTCATCTGACAGAGATTTGAAAGAAATAATGACATAGCTCCTTTAGACACTAAATACAGCTTATGCCAAATAATCCTCTGAATTCAATGAACTCGAGATGAGTTTGGGTCTCCCAATATCTTGGCGCCCACAGATGCCACCGTGCACTGCCGCATTCAATGTGTTTACCTTCCCTGCATGATGCAGTACATCACTCTGCAGGAAGGGTGAGATTCAAGATGTGGGTTGAGGAGTCCATATCTAGGCTACTAAAACTTATTATAATGTATATTATAACTTATTATATAAACACATATGTAAAACTAGCCTAAGTTTCAAATGGTCTGAAAGCCCATTTACAAAGGGCTTCCAGACTGTCTGTGTGGGAAAAACATAAACCCAAACAAACAAAACCCCACCAGCCAACCAACCAAAAACCATAAAGGGGCAGTATGCAGAGAGAATGAAATGACATAAAGACAGCAAAACATCTGGGATCCACTTCTCATTGCAAGACTGTTGTGCTGTTTTAGAGTGCAGGGCCAGTTTTCAATTGCCTACCAAAAAAGAAGACATGTGGGGATACTTTACATGATACTTGGACATGTGGCCACCAAGTTGCACATCCAAAACAGCACAGACCTTCATTAGCTCCCATGCCATATCAATGGGATGTGAACCATCTGCAAACACCTCAGATATTCCAGGATGTCTAAAATTGTATTAGGTGTTCACAGTCAAGCAGTGAAGTCCTACTCCAGGTGTGACATCCTGGCTATTTACTGCTTTCTGAGCTTGAGGAATTACTCAAGTTGTTTCAGCTATTCTCCCCAAATATCAACCTGTCTCAACATAAGCTACTCATGTGTCATTTTTTCCTTCACACAAGTAGAATAGACGCTTTTTATAATTGCAGTAATCTGTAACAGAAAAAATAACCAGCATCTTAGTGCACATCCAGTTCTGAAAAGCAGTGATACCAAGTCAGACTGAACAATGGGTTTATAAAACAGAACAGAGTTATCGTAGTAGAGGATAAAAAAAGACAACATACTGTATGCAAGACACAGTAAGATATGCATTGTGTCCTATTTATTCCCATTCAGTTTATTCCAATTCTGCTTTAACAGCATTTCCATGTGTGTAACCCTCTGGAAAACCTCAGCAACAAAGTGGGAACAAATCTGTACAGGAAAAAGTCCTAAGATTTTATTGGATCTAATGCTGATTTGAATGTAATAAGATATTTCTCAGAAGAAAAAGAAGTATAAATTAAGAAAAATATTAAGTAAAGGAGAGAATGGATCAATGAGAGCAACACCTCTGACAGACAAGAATTATAATTTCCTAACTATGGTCAGAACCATAACTAAACAATAAAAGGAAGACTATGGTTAATTTGAGAAGTGTATAGCTGAGTTACAACTCCACAGGGATCTGCCCTAGCAATTAATTCCATTTCAGCTCTAGATCACATTTCTGCTGCTTGAGAACAAGAAAGGCAGAATAAACTCAGACAACACTATCTGCATTGCAACTCGCTCCAAGCCAAGCCCTTTGTTCTGCTCAAACGAGCAATGGACAGGCTATCACTGCTCTCTGACAGCACTTCCCCAGGCTGGCCTAATAATTAAAAATAAATCCAACTGTACCATGACAGTATTTGCACAACATTAGTCACTGGGGAAGCTTTGGTGACTGTTTTCTTTCCTTCCCTTTAAAACAGTACATTTTAAAATGCACGCTTGTGGCTTTGTGGAATCCCATCAAGAAAGAAAAAAAAAATGTAATTAAGACATTGCAGGAAACACTTACTTGCAGAACCCCTCAGAATATATTTCTGGCAAATCAATGGTACTAGGGATGTATTTGAAAACCAAGAAAACATAGATGGCTCCAAATTTGTAGGTACTAAACTTAGGGACTGGCACTTTTTTTGGTTGTTGTTGTTCTGTCCTCAGGGCATAATCTCCCCTCTGAACTTCTCTATGATATTCATTTTCACCAGTCCTTGACTACCCACCAATGCCTGAGATCGATCACCTACAAAGTACGATTCATAAAGCCTAGAGGAAGATTTAATGGTACTTTATGCAGCATTAAACAAGGAAATTAAAAAAAATTGATCTGAGACTGAAGCAATCTGTATTTCATAATGTCTATTCCCCTATGGTTCCTTAACTGTTTCTTGGTCATAACAAGGGTCAAAACAATTTTTGAGAGTCTAGAGGTCACATGAAAAACTGCACTCATTCAAAAGACAAAGTTATCTTTTTGTAAAGCCTCTGACTTTCTTCTCGGATATTTTATCTTCAATTTATTTTTATTCTGCATGGCAATAAGAAACACACAGGGAGGTTTGGGTTGCTTTACTTAATACAGTGTTTCACTCTGTTATGATTTCCTTTAGGGGTATTTCAGGTGTTCTAATTCAATAAAATTGAGCTGTTTTCAAACAAACTAAAACAAACACAGAGAACTGTGAATAGCTAAAATTTAAACATCACTTTCAACACAAACAAGCCCAGGGTTATCAGCAAACCTAACCTACTCCTTTCTTGACTTGTCTTCTATTTGCCAATTAAGAACATAACAATGCATAGCTTGAATTTTGCTCCCAGGATTGGTCTTTAAAGAAGGGTTACTTTTAAGGTTTATTAGAAGGGTTATTATCCTTAACCTTCTTCTCTCTCTCTGCCCTCCAATTCCTTTAGTTTTCTATCTCAGGACTGGAGCTAAGGAGATCAGGCTGTCCTAGCTGCCCAGAGAGGCAGCAGATTTGCCCCCTCTCTTGCCCCATGGAAACATGTTCACACCATTTCAGGGACCCCAGGGGGTCACTCACTGCAACTCTTTCCTGATTCCTCTTCCAGAAAGCTGCAACAATATAGGCACTTTAGTCTATAAGAAGATCAAGAAGACACATGGAAAAAACTTTCCTATCATATAATGGTGGATCTACCCACCACCTTTCAAAATTCAAATTTCCACATCCAGTAATAGATTTTTATGTAAATAAGATGCTCACAGTCATATTATCTAGGTATTTAAGATAGAAATATGGATGATGGGGAAAGGACAGCTACGCAGATAGCAGATGGTTTCCATCTTTATATTCTCTCCATACACAGAAAATTGTGGATGGGTGTATACTCTTCAGTCAACATTACTCCTTTTCCTTTCCTAAAAATAACAATCACCAGAAGCAGCAGGGACCTCTGTACAAGAACAGAAAGTAAATTTTCAGAAAAGCTGGGACGAACTGCCAGTACCCTGAAGAGCATCATTAAATCTTAACAAACTGAAAATACACTTTAAATAAAAATGCTATTACTCAAGGTGATCACAGGGGACATGGATGGGGAATTTGAAGCAGGAAAATGAAGTGTAATGAGAAACAGAGCTTCTTACACATTTTCTTCAGGATAAGAAATAACTGAACTGATAGTACAAAAGGAGCCATGTATTTCCATGGTTCCACCGTCCACTGGTCAAACATGTCCGCCCTCTCAGGCTATTGTAGAGAGGGAAAGCATCTTACTAGGGGGGGACATCATCAGCCACATCTCCTTTCAATCCATTCAGCCCAGGTAAATTATCACAACTGGACAGATGTGACCAGCATTAATCAGTCTTATACAGTGCATAACTCTTTAAGGACACAAAAGAGTAGCTTTTCCTCTCTACTGAATAAACATAAGCAGCTCAAGGGCCATGATCTCATTTCCAGCTTCAAGACCTGAAAACCTTCCAAGTTAAGAAGGCTCAGGTAGGGAGCAACTCTTATAAAAGCCCTGTTTTGAAAGAAATTGTATCTACTTGAAAACTGCAACACTAAATTGTTGTAGCAGTCTCTGCTGGATGGCAGGCGATGACTGGTGCATGTCCACACATCAAGAGAGATGTTAACCACTGGACAGAGTCCACATGGCAGCAATGAGAACAAACAGAAGGACAGAGGGAACCCCAAACAATTTAGTCTAAATATAAGATGACCACTGAAGAGACAGAACATGAAAACAGTATTCAATTACTCCAAATGCTGCTGCCAACAGTAGGGAAGTAATGCAAATGATAGACCCAACATCTAAGAATGATTAATATGAGATGAGATTACTAAAGCGCTCACTTGAAAATTTCCTCTGATGCAAGCCAAGCAGCATGTTGTAGCTGTTTCTGAATCAGTTTTGTTTCTCTCTGCCAGAATGTTCAGTTCAGCTTCATGAGTTTTTGTTTGTTTTTTAAAATAATTATTATTTTTAGTGTTGTTTCACGACCACGAAAGTTCTCTCACTACAGCACTGAGGATGTAAGAGCGATCTTGATTTTCAGGAATGTCCAGTTAAGACTACCAAAAATCAGTCATTTTCCCCCCATAGTTCTGTAAAAGCTGTATTTTATTTCTTAGTTAATATGTCACAAAATTTATAAAACAGAGTAAGAAAAAGCATACCCATTTTTTTATGTCATTGACAGATTTCCACCATAATTCATACTTTATTTGTGCTCAGGACCTTCAAATGACATTTGTAGTCCAAAAACTTTATGATAGAAGGAAGATTATCAAATGGAATATTTAAAGTGAATTTATACAGTCTTGCAGACATTAGGAAAAAAATCTTCTTTATGGAAATCAGGCAGCGGGATAAGGAGATCATCTTTTAAATAGATACTGTACTACAGGTTTTAAAAAAGTGTATTAATTTGTTGAGACTATTAGGGAAAAGAATCAAACTAATTTAAAATTAGTAATATTTTTTATATTTAAATAAACATTTCACGCAGCTTTTACTGGATGTGCACAACCATAGACTGTTTTCAAACAGGTCAAGAGTGGGGATTTGTGGAATGCTTGAGGTTGGCAGGGACCTCCAGATATCCTCTCACCCAAACCCTCTCCTCAAGGCAGCGTCACTTAAAATGGGTTGCTCTGGGTCAGGTCTAGCTTTTGCATATCTCACAAGTGGTGACTCCACAAGCTCTATGATCTGCCTATGTTAAGTTTCCGTCTACCCCAACACTTTAAACAGTAACAACAAAATTTATTTCTTATGAGTGAATAGATTTTCCTATGTTTTCTTTTGTGACTGTTGCCTCTTGCCCTGCTGTTGAGCAGTCTGACTCTGCCTTCTTTACCCCCATCTGATATTTATACACATAGGTAACATTCCACTGATCCTCCTCTCTCAGGTAATTTACACTTAAAGAAGATATAAAGTCCTGCTTTCAAAAGGGATGTTATGGAAATCAGTTCTAGTCAGTGCATGAGGTCAGGGCCAGCTCTGAGCCTGTTCTAAAGAATCAAAGTACAAGATGTACAAAGTACAATGGTACAATAAAAACAGAGCCCTTTTAGGTCCCAGAATATGAGAAAATTACAACTGGTATAAATCCACAGTTTGGGCTGCTGGGCATAGCTGCACACCACAAAACGTACAAGCAGGTAATCAGGGGTGGCTGTGAACATGCTAGATTGCAACTGTGCTGCAGATGAGCACAAGGGAACACAAGACATTCAGTAAGGACACTTCTGCTAACCTCAAATGCCACTCTTCCTGAAAATAGTGGAAAAATTCCCACTAACATCACTTGGGACAAAAAACTGTACTTAAGCCAGGCAACTGGGAATAATGAACAGTATGAGGGAAAGTTCAGATGTTGTAAGACTAATGTCCTACTGTTCCAAAGGAGTAATCTCTGCTCAATCCACTGGGAAGTGGACTGGTACCCACCTCCTCTTCTTTAACGATGTGACCTTCACAGATTTGCCCTCCAAATATCCCATAGCCCAACCTCCTTCCTTCAGCTTCAAAAGACTCATCCCCTTTGCCTGCAGTACATCTGCTCCTGCAGTATTTGTGCATGAGGGAGCAGGATTTCCTTTTGAAGAGTAATGAAACCACTTTAATGTCCGTTAAGTCAGTCTGGGGTACACATCCAGCCTGCTCTTTCAGGGCAATGCATTTGACAATGAATAGGTTTCCAGAGGTTTAATAAAAATTCTGTTTCTAATATCCTAAATTACCTGGAGGCACTGAGACTGATAAACTGAGCTTAGGTTGTGATTATGAGGCTACCTCAATTTGCCAATATCCTTTGCCTGTGGTCAAGTTGTTAATTCTAACCATCATGTCTCATAACTTAGAGCTACCCCCAAAAAACTTGTCACTATACTTAGAGTCAGAAAACTGAGGAAAGCTTTGAAAGTACTTTGATGATGAATTATTTTAAGGCTGTTATCAAAGAAAAAGCAGACAGAGCAGGTTACTCACTGCAGCAGTTTCAAACTGCAGCTCTTTGCTGCCCTCTCTAGATACAAGAAAAAACTGAAATTTCTGGACACTGACAATGGAATTGCAGTTCCTTTCTAACTTTTACACCCTGACTTATTCACTAAAGGACACTCAGTATTACATTGTTTCCAGTACATCAAATAATCTCAAGCACTGGCTTTCCTTCTTGCCTTCCCACAATTATTTTCCTTGGTCTGGTTGGTTAAGGCTGATATTGAGGTCTCACAGAAAAGTGTTAAATCTCTGTACAATGAGCTGTGGAAGGTGAGAAGTCCATGAACAAACCCAAACTTGAAATCTCCATCCTTAGTTGTTTTTTTTCTGCTGCTCTCAGCTCTTCAGTATTAAAATGTGAATTTTGGAGAAGGCAAAGAAAGAAAGAGTTCAGAGGAAATAAAGAATTGTTATAAAGTTGTCCTGAAAATATTACTCTCTGTACACACCCTTCTCTTTTTCACTTTAATCCTAGTGCTGACAGCAACTCCCTTCATTGCCTTGGGCAAATAAAATGCTTACTGTATCATTGGGGTGTTGTGGAATTATCATTTGTAAGGCATTTTGAAACCAAAACGTGCTAAGTATTATTATTACTATTAGAGATGAAAGGCCCATTGAAACAAATATGCAAAATTGCTCTTATCCTAAAACTTAAAATAAAAGTCTGAAATCCTGTAGGAATAAGTACTTTATAGACAGCCTTTCATTGCAACTCTTCTCATCATTGTGAAAACTGACAAGGAAACAGCCACTTTTCCAAAACTAAAACTGTATGCAAATAACTATTGCAGAAAACAAATAGTGACTAAAAACACCTTTTTTCTTCTTTTTTCTTAAATTACACACAATTCCCAGACAGTATCAAAAGAAAAAAAAACCTAAAACCAATGAAACAGGCATCTCCTCTACTTCTAAGTACACCTGCCATAGCAAGTAATAGTGAGTATTTAACTGCATCACAGAGAATTTACTGACATGTAGAAATACCAGTCAAGTGGACATAGAAGGACTATGGCAACTTTCTGTTGGACTACTTGCTCGACCAAATCCCCTGGTCGAGAACCAGTACTATACAAGGCAGTGCACATGACCCGATTTCTGTTCCCAGCTCAGGCACAATCATCTCTAGCAGCCTTGACCGTGTTACCTCAGGATCTGTAATTCTGTCATGTGAGGCAATGATAGCAGAGTATTTTTAAGGACGTTACACAATGTACAGCAGAAGAACGGGGTGCATCCCTTTTGATCAGCTGACAGAGTTGGGGGTGATGGCGACCAGCACTTTGCTGTGCTTAAAAGTACTGTTGTTACTTGTAGATTCTGTGATTTCAATTTACACTTTATTTTCTTGTTTAGCCAAAGACTTTTGGATACTTTGTTTGCAAACATCTTTAGCTGGTTGCATTGGAAACGATAGTAACACTATTCTCAGTGGTCAGGTTTGACTTTATGCATGGGAGCACTTCCACAACACAAACACAAATATTTGATAGCACTACTGGCATTTCCCAGGTGAGAAATGCCAGAAATACTGAAGTCTGTTCAGTATACTGAACACTGATTCAGAAGGGGACCTAAAATCCCTGAGAACATGAGGAAGCAGGAAGGTAACTTTCCATTAACACAATAATAAAACATTGTCATAGGAATTGATGTTTTATTTGAAAATACAAGACCTTTCTGAGGTTGTATTTCTCAATAAGGCTCAAGAGACTATGTTCTCTAATGCAGATGAACTGTTATGATAAAATAGTGTGATACAACTATTATTTTTCATACTATTATTATTTTGCAATAAAACCTTTCAATCTTACTCAAAGTCCATTTGACTTTTTTTTTCTTCCAAGACAAAATATTTCAACCTCAAAAAGCAAGGATGCTTTGTTACTTCTTTAAATATCAAACCTATTCATACAAAATACTTCATTTTCTCAAATAGAATTTTTCAGTACAGAGTATCTCCAACAGAACTTCTGGTCAAATATAACAATAATACACAGAATAAAAACGTGACATGATAAAAAAAATTGAGAATTTCTTTTAACAGAGTAAAAGCTGCTGCTAATAGAGCTTTCAATATTGTTACACTAACACAGCTACTTAAGCAGTAAGTAACTAGTACCCTCATTTGTGTTAAACAAGCAGACTTTTAAAGAACAGTTAATCCAATATGTTTTCCACTCTTACATGAATCAGCAATATGGCTTATCTCCACCTGGTTTTGTGAAAACATGGCCTCCTGCAGTCACAATCATGTTTTATTCTTTCATTTTAAAGATCTGTGAAAGAATATGTTCTTCACCATTTTTTAATACATGGGAATGTGGAAGAGGAAAACATGACTAGAATAAATGCTGAAGTAGAATATTCAATATCATATCCAATGTTTCTCTCCTAGCAATGGAAGCTGACACCCAAATACGCTATTTTTGATTGGCTTTTTGTTTAGTTGCAGATTTTGAATTTAATTTCACAGAAGAAATTCTTCTGGATTTCCAGCTTTTACAAGTGATGGCCAAATGTTATCATTCTGCCAATACTTGGGAATTTCATCCTTTTTTCTGTACCTCAGACATTAAATTTTCCTCCTCCTACTGCTTGGTTCTACACACATAAAGAAGGTAAAGAATCCTGTGGTCAATGAGCATAAGTAAGTGTTCTCAGGGAGTTTATTTCACGTGACACTGAAACTGCCTGTGGCTCTTAATGTCTTTTACATAAGGCTGAAAATACTGCTAATAGAACAAAGTTTAAGTCACAGGACACTTTTATCTTTTCTAATATAGGGAAGGACATTGGCCTAAATATTATCCATCAACTATTTTCCTTGTACAGATTCAGACTGATGGCACTGATAAATAAAACAAACTGAGTTTGGACATGCACTTATCCAGTCGGATGTTCTTCTGGCAACAGTGCTTTTAATGCTAATTAACTGCATTCTCCCCACTGTTCCCCAGTCATCACTTAATAGTCCATGACCAGATGAAGTAGAAAGAAGAAGGAACTGTCTGAATGGGGGGCACGTGGACGGTGAAGGTGGTGAAAACAAATGGCCATTAAATCTATTTCTGGAACAACAGGGATTTCTCAAGAACACATCAGACTCTTGGAGCTTTCTGCACAGCACCAGGAAAACAGCCCCTATAGCCACAAAGTGCAGCAAGCACACAGAGCACTGGAACTGTTCATAGGGCTCGAATGCACTTGGTGCAATGAGCAATGCTGGCAGAAATCTCTGAGTGCGAGCCCATTTAAAGAAGAAAACAGAATTACACATCTCTTGTCACGCAGGTGTTAGACTAGGTCAGTGCTATGCTAAATGATTGGGAAGATCTTGGGAAAGGGTGACTTTTATTACTTGATGCTTGGATTTTTTCTTGATGTCTGAGGGACAGATTTTCTAAATTCTTAACTTCATGCAAGTCTATTGCTATGCTACATGCTCTTAAAGCTTAATCCAATACACAAGACTGAATCCTACAAAATGCAGAAGGCTTTTCCTCCTTTTTCCACACTGCTTTTACTGTGAACTATGTTGCTCTGGCAGTTGTACAGGGAAACACAAAGGGCTTTCTGCCCCTCTCGACTGTGGGCCAATTACCCACTGCACATACCACATGTCTCCATCCTCTTTACAAACCTATCCCAGAGCAGTTACACAATCCCTCTATTATAAATATTTTAAGAGGATAAATTTACACATTAAATGTATAAAAGATACTTTATAACAGACATTTTTCTTAAGAAACATTCTTGCTACCCCTGAGCACGGGAGCAGTAGTGCTAATTAGTACAGTTCACTCACTGCTGCCAACAAGACTAAAATATCAAACACTTCTGCCAAAGGTTTAACAGAGACTCGGTGCACAATAGTTTTTCTAAATTTTTGGAATACCACTAAACAAGAATTTAAGCTTGAAAGACAACTACAATTAGAGCTTTCTAAAACTGTATCTTAACAGCACAGTACTGTTGTATGATGTCCCATGCTCATTGCCTTTCTACAAAAAAACACTGCAAGAAATGGATAGAGCCTTTTAAACAGACTTCTCCCCACCTGCAAGCTGAGCTGTATCAGCCTGAAGGATGCTTTTCAGTACTGGGTTTGATCATATTCTGAAACCAGTGCAGGGATATTTATATTATCATTATGAAACTGCATAGTCACAGAGACACACAGAGAAACCTAATTTGTAAAATTCTTGTGGGAATCAGATAAACCAGTCTGAGTTGAAAATGCAGTCTTTCAGACTTTCATTTTCTATTAATTTCAAGCTTTTCAAGGATGATTACTCAAACAAGAAAGGGAAATGGAAGAGTGATTTTTCTTGCTTTGATTTAATAATGTTTTCAGGGGTAAATAGTAAATTTCTCCTGCAATTCTTTAATATTTTTCTATTTGTTTTAGAAAATAATATAAAGCTCCCTCTGGGGAAAATAAACAAACAAACTCAGAAAAGACAGTGTTTAGAACATTAGCATATGCCTAGCACAGTCATGGAGTACCTTATGAGGTAAGATTAAGCAAGACACTTTGAAAGTCCTTATCATAATGATAAAATATGGTTAGCTGCATCCGTAGTGATCTAGTGAATAAAGATTACTAGCTATTAACACAAAGTTTAATAGAGCTCTTGAAATACCTAGAAATTTCAGTCACCAACTAATCAAGGGTGCAACCCACGAAAAAAGAATGCCAGATTCACCTGCCTAGTGGCACTTTTCCATTTGCTGTAATGCAGCCACTCCAGGCTGTGCTCCGAGAGGCTGTTACACTACCGCATCCCCTGCTCTGGAGTAATTATTATTCTGGAATTCTTATTCCAGAACGGCAGACACTACACAGTGCCCACAGTGATTGCCAGAGATGTAGGTACCACCCTTCCTTGGGGGATAGGTTGCCAGAGCAGAGACAGCCAGCCCAGCATGGGGTCAGTACTGCTCATACCCATCTGAATCTGAGTCCTGGGTGTCATTAAGCATTGTTCTCCGCCTTGTTCAAGGCTGTCCCTGCTCTTTCTGCCTGACCCCACTTGCTGCATGCATGCTTTGTTTGCCTAACCCTTGGATGTGTCTCACCTCACCTTCAGCGAATCTTTCTGATCCCTGCTACTCATTATCCTGGCTACGTGCCCAAAGGCTAAACCTTAGTTTTGACTGTAAGTAGCCCCATCATTAGAGTTTCACTGACTTAGAATACTTGGCTGGAAAAATCTTCAGTGTATAGCAAGAGGACTAATAACCGCGGTCTATAAAGAATTTTGATACAGTTAAATCCAACTTGATGCAATGGGATATTTTTAGCTTAGTAAGCACTATCCAATTTTGATTGCTAGGAAAGCCAAGAAATAAGAAATATTTCTCTAGCAATGGAACTGACCTTTGAAATGTTTCTTCCTAGCAGGACTTTCAGTAGAGAGTGGCCAGAACAGCAGTTTCCTCTATTTTTCAAAAAGAATGCCCTACTTGTTTTAGGACTACATGACAATGGGATAGTTTTAGATCTGAAGGAATCCCAATGGTTTAGAAATCTGCTGGTCTTTCTCTGGCAGCTCTAAGACAGAATAAGAAAACTTATTTCCTATTTGTGCATGTGTCATATAATTCACCCAGAGGGATGTAGCATTCCCAAAGCACTTCCTAAGCCTTATTATTCATTCTCAGTGCTATTTCCTATGTTTCCCTGGAGAGAATCAAATAAGAAAATCCCAAACTATTTTGGACCTGATTCTCTGAAATTCTGAGCCTAATGAAGCCATTGAAGCCTGTTTCTTACATCTGCTCCCACTGGTGTGAGTGATTACAGAAGGTTCACATGGAGAATCATCATGTTTTTATAGGCTGCCATGATGTAAAACTTATTTCTTAGACATTTCCTTGAACTGTCCTCTCCAGACAGTGAAGTCATTAAGATCTGAAATTCCAATTCAGTACTCCAAGCAGCATCCTACAAAAGCTTTTCTAATTTTTTTGTTAAAGCAACTATTCCTTTTAAAAATAAGTCCAAACCAAGGTTTCTTCTAAAATGTGCACACTGAGCATCAGTTTACCTATTGCATGCACTCCACACGGTTATGTTCTTGCTATAGACTATAGGGACTCTCTCTCTTAAAAGCAAACTTGAAAAATAGATCTCCACTACAGTCTCTACTTCTCAAAGGCCAAAAGAATGGCATTACAAAAATCTTTTTTTTTGGGGTCAGGGTGTCTGTTCAGTAATAGCTAGAACATCTTAATTACTTTCACTTGTCAACGCAGGTGGCTTTAGGCTAAGAATTGATCCAAGATACTATTGTTATTAGAAAAGCAAATAAAATTTATGTATTTGTGTATAAATATCTGAAAGATGATGTAAAGTATGTGAATCATAGAATCGCACAATAGATTGGTTATGAAGGGACCTTAAAGATCATCTAGTTCCAACCCCCTCTTCCATGGGCAGGGACACCTTCCACTAGACCAGTTGCTCAGCTCCACCCAGCCTGGGCTTGAACACTTCCAGGGATGGGGTATCCACAGCTTCTCTGAGCAATCTGTTCCAGTGTCTCACAACCCTCAAAGGAAAGAATTTCTTCCTAATACCCAAGATGAACCTTGACCTGCTGTCTACACGTTTTCTGATGCAGTCCAGGATATGACTGGCTTTCTGGGCTGCCAGTGAACATTGCCAAGCTATTTTGAGTTTCTCATCAACCAGAAACAGACTCAAAAAGTGATTAGAGCAAACTCTCAGAAAGTAACATTATGTCATTGACTTCTATGAGGGAATGAATAGAATATTTTACACAGTTAAATATCTTCTCCAATTTAAATTTTATGTTGTGACTTCAAAACCAATTAGACTATGTTACAGTCTGATGATTTGCCAAATTATCCTTACTAAAACAAAAGTAGTTTTTGACTAACAAAGGCAAAAGAAAACTGCAACTATGGCATTTATTTTTCATTTTTATAGTGTAGTATATCTAAGGCCGCACCTCAGTAAAACCATTTAAGCATATTTGTAAATGCATAGACATGAGAAGCTCCTACCTAATCACTATTTCAAGATAATGGCTTTTCCATTGACTTACCTGAGACTGAAAAGTAACTTAATGGGTGTACTTGTGCATGACAAGAAATATAAATATATGATCAAGTGTTTGTCATCCTGCTACAAAACTCCCTAAATTAAATCAAACATAAGCTCATAATTCCCAGGAGAGGAAAACAACAGTGCCAGAACAACAGCATATAGGGGGAACAAGCCAATAGAGGTCAGCAGTACATAACAGAAGTATCTTTTTAACAGCAGCTCATCAATTACACATACCTACAGTTGTAGAAAATTCTTAACAGAGGTTTGGTGGAAATTCTTCTGCCAGAAATGGGGCTTTTTTCACAATGAAAAGTACTTTCCTATTTTGAACACAAGCTGTATTTCCTCACTTACAATACACATGACACAGCTTCAGAGTTTGCCCCATGCTCCTTTGCTAAGCTCTTATACTGTGTCATTGCTCAGATGTTGGCCATATAAAGGTTACATTTCTAGTTACATATCTGAGAATTTCAGTGCAAGATGGCTTAGTCTGGAGTAAACAAGACTCCAGACTACACCCCAGACTTTTTTTCCTCTACTTTGGCAAATAACATTTTTCAACCAGAGAAATTTGGCTTTTCCTTCTTTGGTGAATGTATGTATTTATATTTTTAATTATACCAGTGTCATAAATTAGATCAATTTTTAATTAAACACATCTTTATTCTTCTTCTTGATTTTCATTGTGTGTGCCTGCTTCTTGTGGGTAAGTTTTTGGGATACACACCTGAACTCTGACTACACAGATTAAGATTTTTTTTTAAAAAAACTTAAATAACTTTGAGAAAAAATATAATTTTAAAATATTCAGTTTGTTAGGAACAACAAGAATTCTCCTTTAATTAAACTGTAATTTTTTTATATCATATAAATAACAAAAGACAAATCCCTTTTAATGGATACCTACTTGAAAAATATGAAGTTCTACTTGTCCAAACAAGTGGCTGTCTGCAGACTGGCAATTGCAGATTACAGTTCACAAAAGGAGTTTGGAAAATAACAAAGGCAGCATGAAAAGCAATAGCTAAAAAAAAAAAAAAAACAACAAACCAAACATTTACAAAAGGCACAGAAATAATTACTTTTTTCAGTGGGCAAGATGGTTAAAAATAATTTGCGATCATAGAACAAGTCTCGATCCCCTTAATAAGGAGGTAGTCAGATATGTGATGGTAAAAGTTAGAACATATTTTACCTTGATGAGGGATAAGACTACACAGTGAACCAACTGCAGAATGAAACTGCTTCCTAACATATCGTATACATGTTCCTTGGACCTGTTAATGTTCTGGAAATAAAGTACGGGGGTTTATTTAAAAGGCAGGATCCAAGAGGTACTGTAAGACTTTTGTACATTTTTTTCCCTTTTAAACAATGAATTTTGTTAGCCTTTTGTCCGTAATTGAGTTCATAGGTAACATTAAAATCCTAAAATCCTACAGGTTTCAGCAAGTGTCCTCACATCCATTATACCCACTGGCCTCCCAAAGGAACACCAGCTTCCACAGAAACAATGGCTGATGTTGCTAAAGTGTCTCACAGAATTAATGGAATTTCTATCACTAATCTTTGGTCCACAGGCGGCTTTGAAATTCAAACATTTCTCTCTTGAATTTTCAGAGTGCAAAGACATAGTTGGAAAGATTATCGTCATGCTGTGTGTGCATTCCTCTTATCTCCAAGGATTTAGCACACTAACAAAACAGCTCTGCAGCCTGTGGCCTAAGGTAAACTACAGACGTGACAGGGGACAATGAATCAAGATCAAAGTGACATTGGCCTTGCCCATTACTGCTTTCTTTCCATTTTAAATAAAATACACAGCCACAACTTAGTCACGAGAAGGATCATTCCTAGATTCTCTCCAGCTCAGAGACAGAAGGACAGGCTTTACTCTTCTGTTTAATGTACCTGTAACTTCACGGACCTCATTGACCTAATTTACCCTGCCTCCAGATTAGAGTCAGAGCCACAGAGTGTGGTCTTTCCATAATGGAGCTACAATGACATTTTGGAATACAGTAATAGTTATGAAATTAAACTGGCAGCCATTGTCCAGATGAAAACTTGCACTAACTTTGGTGATTGATTTCACTTGTAGTTTTAGCAAAGATTGTTGTTTGGGTATTACAGTGCAAAATTTTCCATTTTCTAAATTGTATGTAGGCAAAAGAATTTAGCTGTAAATAAAACCACCCACAATTTTTCATAAACAAACATCCTTTGCTTATTAGTAGGACTCCTGGTTCTCTGTGCTTACAGCATAAGAACCACAGCCATTTAATTTAGGCTATATTCATTAAAATAGGTTCTAAAAATAATTAAATTTAATTATAGCATTGAATTTGAAGTAGACAGCTATTCTCTAGTGTTTCAAGTATATTACAACTCATTTCTTTCAGATTTGGAGAGTGACTTCAGTTGCTAGGGAGGAAAATAAAATTAAAAAAAAAGTAATTTAAAGCTTATAACTTTCCCTGGTAGTCAGCAGAGTAAAATTTTGAGTCTTTTATTGTTTGTTGTTTGGTTTGGTTTTTTTTCAGAAAATCTTTCACCACCTGCTGTTACATTTTGACAGCCTATCAGCAGGGAAATAACATTTAAAGTTCTAGGGTTTTTTGGAGGGTTTAATTTAGCTAATTGTTTTATTAAATATGAAAACATTAGTAAGTATTGACTTCATTATGTACAGTGTCCTCTCAAAAGATATTGCATGCCTAAACTTTCTCTAGACGAAAGTAATTTCTGACAACTTGAAAATGGAAGCTGTTCTGGCAGAAAAGCAGCTGCTTAGGTAGTTACACTGTTGAAGCTTAGTATGTGGTTATTAAAAGACTATGCATCGGTATTTATACACAAGATGCAGCAATATGTACTGGATTTTGACATTTCAGTTCAGCTTCCCAGATGATCTTGCATCATGAAGTATATATGTCTCTGTATCTGTCTAGCTCCACACATCATGGTGTCTTTGTAATAAATTCTCAGCCTCACTGACAAATCACAGGAAAGAAACTCTGGTTTAGTTTTGCCAAAAAATAGATTTCTTCAGCATGCTGTGACCTACTTCAAAAGTGCTTTGAATGTTTATTTTGGAAGTTTCATAGAAGAAATCTCCAGCAATCTATACAGGTCCCCTTCCATTTCAACACATTCAATAAAAGCCAGTGATTTCCAAAAAAACTCAAAAAGCTAAGCTTTTAAGTATGAACAGATTTCCAGACTGTCCAAATAGGTGACTTCATTTTCCATGCTGCCAGGAGCTCATCCTTTCAAAAAAAAATTTTTAAATATTAGAGTCTGTCTTATTCAGTTGTGTTTTTCAATGGTCGAATTTAAGCACCATAATTACTATGAATTGGAGTTACACACACACACACAAAGTGAATGCAAAGATATCTGTACAGTCAGAAAACATTTTTTCAGAAGTTCAAGTGGGAAATCAACCTTAGGAAGATCCAGTAAAAACATCTTCATTAGAAACTTTTTTTGCCCCCAGAAGTTTGTCTTGCCCTGTGCAAAATTTTTACATTCCAACACTCTCAGATAACTCTTTCAGTCCTGTTTCTGCCTTGTTCTACAATCACAAACTCCAAGCTGTAGTTACAAAACCTCCCCATTTCTTGCACAAAGTTCAGTCACTTTCTTTCAGTTATGTCTTATCACTCCCTCAAACATCCATCCCCAGTTGCCCACCAGGTCCCCTGATAGACTCAGCTAATTCAAAAGCTCAACATCAGGAAAGACCACAGAACCACGAGACTGAAACACTACAGAAAGCCATAAAATTACTTTTCACACCCCCTTCCCCCCCAAAGATATAGATTCATTTACTTCAGGGATTTATTTTTTTCTAGGCTTAATTTCAAAAACACATACCTGCTGCAAAGATGCAGTATTGTGTCAGTATCTTTTAGCTGACAGTGGCAATTACCCACAGTAGTGCCATGGTGTACCTTCCAGCATCTGGCAACCCACTGCAAGGGGAAATTGAATTTGAGAGATGGTAATAGGTCTCTTTTTCTTTCTTTTTATGAACCTGTCCAATCACATTGTGGCTCGTTTCTCCTTTTGATATGTATGATGTCCCATACTAGCAAGTTCTGCAATTTAATTCTACAGAACTTAATTTTGAAGTTCTACATGAAGTAGTGCATGAAGTACTTAATTGTTTTCTTTTACTAAATGCCAGATAATTTTAAATTGTGACTCTGTACCAATTTTTATGAGAGAGTTGTTTCCTTTCTATCCATTCATTCTTTTGTAAATCTCTACCATACTTTGCCTTAATCAAAACTTCATTAAAATGAAAGCAAAAACCTTCTCCACAAATCAGGACCTACAACAGCAGCATGGCTTTCAAAGATCTTTGTTTTCTGCCTGAGAATCTTTTTTGCTCAGGTTGCTGTTACAGCTTCCTTCAAGAAGAGACTCTGTCATCATTGACCATCTTTTCTGTTCAGTTTAGACCACAGAATCAGTGGACAATTTCTGACTAGTCAGGAAGAATTCCCCAAATAAGTATCAGAGCCTGGTACGAGGGACTGTACCACTGCTCTGGAAAGTTATTCTGGAATGCACATTTTGTTTTATTTGCATGACCTACAATATATGAACTGTTTTCATATCTCATAAATACAGGTTTGGTTCATGTTTAATTCCACTTCCAAATACAAGTGGAAACTGTAGTTGGCACTCTGTCATCATTTACACTGACACCCTCTTCACACTGATTCTTCTTTTCATATTAGAAGGCAAGCACAAACATGAGGCTCCAAAATATTCGGTACATAGTGCCCTTTGATGCATGTCCATTCAATTCAACAAGACTAAAAATTATTTTTATGCCTTTTTTTAAAAGTACAGACTCCTGACTGCTACCTACTCAAAGACATCAAATTTATGTTAAGAAGTAAGAATTGAAAAATTTCTTCCTCAAAGCTTCAGATTCCCCTTTCTCAGGCTTTCATTCTGTTTTGAGAAGAGAGAGGTACTCCTGATGCCTTAGTTCACTACAATAAAGTGCTCTTTGAGACCTTTGTGGTTTCTCCCTGCAAGTGCAGACATCCCTGTAGAGCACAGGGAGCCTGCTGTCAGCATGGTGACAAGCAAAGGAGATGGAAAAAAAAACGGAATAGAAAACAGGCTGAAAACACTAAACTCAGAAAGTTGAAATAAGATGTTTTTTGAGCAAAGTTTACAGAGGATCAAAGAGCCAGGTCTTTGTACACATAAATATGCAGATACAGTGGTAAGCACCAAACTGTTGTATTAAATGTAGTGTCTTGAGACCACCTCCACTACCATACCCAATTTTTCTTTTACTAGACACAGTTACTCCAAACCACGTATATTACCTCTAACTATGTAAGTTGTCCTTTGTGCACAAAGCGCTCCCAGATGAACACAAATCCCCTGTGTTGGCAAGTCCCACAGCATGTTCAGAGCCACAGGGACATTGTTGTCAGAGAACACTTGTCTCAAAGGCTGCCAGAACAACCAGGATGAACAGTTTCTATCAAGTGATCAATACCACAAACGGACAACTACCTCAGAATTCACAAATTCATGTTTTAAAGGATGTTTTGTAGCATAGATAGAGATTTATTGTATTAGATAGATAGTCATTCCCCTTGTATTTGTATGCTGTATTCTCATTGGTGGTGGTTACCCGGTTACCCGTTTCCCATTGGCTGTGTATTCCCTATTTTCCCATTGGCCGACTGGTGATGCAAAACCCAGTGTCAGCATGTGAGGCTGGCCACGCCCCATCTGTATTCCTCTCCTTCCCTATTAGCCCTTCCCCTACTTGCTGCATTCCGCCCCCAAACTCCTCCCACTTTCCAAGCTTCTCCCTGAACCTATATAAGTCCCGTGCTCCCATGAATAAATTAGTTCTAGCCTTTACCCTACCATCGGCTGGGATGTTTTCCTTTCTTTCCCTACGGCACGCGGCACATTGTGGCAGTGACTTGCATTCCCTTCTCACATCCCAGGCTCTTCCCAGCCATGGCTGTTCACATTTCCAGTTCTTCTAGCCTGATGCCATTTGTCCTCAAGCTCTTTTCTTTTCCAAGAGCAAACAGTGAGCCTATGAGATGCTTCCTCCATTTACCTGGTTTCCTCGGAAGGGTGTGTTTACTGGGGATCCCTTGCACCTGACAGCCCTTCCTGCTGCACTGCACACTGACCAGAAAGAACACGTAGGAAAATCAGTGTGGAAAAACAAGCCAAGAAAAGTTTAGCAGGAACATTAAAAATGTTCCCAAACAGATTTTCCTGGAGATGTGATACTTTTTTCCACAGTCACAATTCTGGTAGAACGTTGTTTAAATAGTTTTATGGATCACCCATAAATATCAAGTTCTAGTCATTAAATACCAGACCTTTTTGACCCAAAAGCCTGACAAAGTTAATAATGTTCAGGTATAATGAACTGCAGAGACTCTAAACTCCTGAAAACTTTCAAGCCCATGTTGGAAAGGGCTCTGAGCAACTTGATCTAGCTGAAGATGTCCCTGTTATGGCACAGCGGTTGGCCTAGATGAATTTTATAGGTCCCTTCCAACCCAAGCCATTCTAGGATTCTATGAACACTGTTCACAAAACTCACAGTTAAAAATTTGCTAAGTTTAGCAAAGCCCTGCAATGTCAGCCCAGGTCATGAGCTGAGCTATGGGGGGTTGCTGGACCCAAGAACTCACTTCCACCTTACCGAGCTGAGTGCTGGGTTTGGAATGCTAAGAACAAATGTGTTTATATGGCTTGTGTCTCTTCAAAACGTGAATGGAGCATAGTAGATATAAGGCCAGAAAAAAAAGCATCATTTATCTCCTTTTCCTCCTCCTCTACAAATAAATTACAAGTAATAAAAAACAATATTATTTTGGTTAGACATCTTCCTCTTCCCCTGCACTGCCACAGAATTCTTTTTCAGGAAGGTATATCCACATTTGGATTATAGGGAATCCCATAATCTCACAGGTGAATGCATCCTAATGAAGTAGAAAGATCTGCATAATCCTTCCTTGCAGAGCAGTTTCATTTATAACACAGAAAATTTCTATTGTAATTTCCTTCTTGACATGCTACAGACTCACTTCAAATTTTTGAATTCACAGAGGGCTTTTGTTTTGTTTTTGCCGTAACTACTTATTTTAACTTTGACTAATTTTTTTCCTTAGCATCTACTCCAGTATGTCATGCTCTGTTTGAGAGGAATAATTGGTTCATTCCTTCAGGGGAAAAGCAAAACACAAGCAAATACAGTTTTTGCACACACATTTTTGTTTTAAAGCAAAAATAAATACTCTTCACAGCCTCTAAATATTAAAACCACAAAGACTTTGCCCAAGTGAATATAATGTTAATTGTTTTAGATTTATGGTATTCTTATACCATAGTTTAATAGTGTTTCTTACCAACCAAGGGAGAAAGCTTAGCTACACTTAGTAAATAATATTAACTACTATTACTGCAAAGAAAGAAAATACTATTCTGGTTAAGGCAGTGGACTATGATTAATAACCTTTTAAATTCCAGATTCTGTCACAGTCTTCCTATGCGACATTAAAAAAGATATATCTTCATTCCCTGCCTTTAACTTCATTTTATAAAATAGAAAAGTAAGAACTGTAAAACTATTGGACAGAATATTCTGGTTTTGTGCTGAATCACTGCCTGGTATAGTAGGGTCATAATTTTGGGTAGGGCTTATCTGCCACACTATAATAATTAATAAATGATAGTAATCTATGCCTTCATCAATAAAAATATCTGCACAAAGACCAAATGGCTCCACTGCATTATTTAGGAAACAGATTTAAAAGAGTGCCACATTGATACCAAGAAATGCAAGAAGCTTGAGTGGCAGCCCAAGGACGGGGGGAAGCACTGCAGAGAACCACTGACCACAAATGCTGAGAATTTCGGTCAGGACACTATGACATCTGCATCCCTTCCCACTGCTACTGCTGGCTGGGAGGGAGGGTTTTGCCTCACAATGCAGGAGCAACTGCAGTGCCCAGGAGCACATGCACACACACACACTCTCAGTTAGTCATCACCCTGGCTCCATCAGACGCCACGGCCCCACTGACACCTCTGGGGCAGCAGCAGCGACTCAGCTGGGCCCTTCTGCATGGTCTTCAGCCCTGAACTGTAGGTCACACCATTGCTTGATGTTTCTTCCATTGCCTGCACCATATCTAAGTGTTTTCTACGAAAACTGGTGCCTGCTTAAATACAAAAAAACTGCTTAAATACAAGAGTTCATAAAAGCTTCAGAAAAGATCATAACACTCCAAAATACTAAACGGTGAAAGACAACTAGGAGTGGAATGTATACAGAGTAATTAATTAATTGTTTTGCACTCTTTCTCTCTGTTCCTTCTAGCAAAATCTCCAGCAGTAGCCAGGATAAGTACAGTAATTAGTCTTTTTTATCATCTGGGATCAGAGTGATTACTGGGCACACCTTTTAAGTGGAAATCTAGTCTGACATCCTGATCCTAATTATTCACAATCATGATTAAAGTTGATAATAAAACAGAAAAAAAGAATAATTGCACAGTACAGATTTGCAAAATTCCACTCAGTAAAGTGATTAAACCCAAAGAGCATCCTCAACACTTCGGTCACAATATCCTCTCTATAAAGTCAGTCAAAATCAGGAATGAACTAAAAGTTAGATCTGCAAATATTCAAGGCAATACTGAAGAAACAAGACTTACGGGATGTTGCTACCAGCCACGTGGAAGGTAGCAAACATCTCTCTCACGTGTCACAGAAACTGAGACTAAAATGAAAACATTTAGGAATGCAGTTCACTAAGAGAAATTTGACATAACTCTACATTTTAATGAGTCATTTTGAAAGTCAGCTGGTTTGACAGGCCACACAATTACAAGAATGAATCATAAGCAAATGACTTTTTTGAATCACTCAGTAGGAAACATAGTCAAACTTTAACTTATTAGTTGTGTTATTTATATGGATAATTGTATAATTTATTTTGACAATCCTAAATCAATTTTCAATAGGAATGTAAAGAGAGCTATCACACAGAATGCTTGATGGTGTATGTGCCAAGAGGAGCACGGCTGTATCACAGAAGTCTCAGCTATCACCTTTGTGCTGGTGCTTAAAGTAGTGGAGTTCAACAAAATTTCAAATTACTTCAACTTAAAACCAGGAGCTTGTGAAGAGCCACTCACTATTCAGCTACTGTGAAGTGCCTCCCACAGTCCTCTCAGCCTCTTCTAGGAATATAAACATTATTTTATGCTGATTAAGAAAGAAGCAAGACAGGTTTATGCAAATCAACTGAAATATAAGCAGCTTAAAGCAACCATAAATGCTGTTGCCTTAAATTTTCTGATTTACTTGTAACAGTATACAGCTTATAATTTAAAACAATATAAATGAAACAGAAAACTGAAAGCTTGATCCTGCAACACATTCATGTGATTTAAAATTCAGTAACTTACAAGAATCAGAATATGGAAAAGATTTCTAAGCCTGGGCATCCAACCTTAATAAATACTTTACTATGACACATACAGATTGGTCAATGGCAAAGCTGTACACATGTTTATTCAACTTAATTTTTACCAGAAAGTGATTGTCAGGTGATGAAGTTTCAATAAATTCACTTTTAAATTATGACTGTCTCAGTAATATGAGTCTGAATTTGAATGTAGCACTGACTGCCCACACTGGACTGACAGTTCCTGACTCTTGAACAGCTGTCCTCATTTCTATAATTTAAATATCATTAACAAAAACATTGCTATCATCTCACAACCATTACAGTGTTTTCCACAATTCACAATACCCTAAGGAAATTAAAAAACAAAAAGCATGGCAAATCCAGACACAAACCATTACCTCAGCTCTCTCATTTTTCTCCCTAAAAATGTGGTAGCAAGAATTAATGAAAACTACAGTTCATGCATATCAAACAAAAATTAGAAGTTACTATTCTGAAAAAGAAGTAACACAAAATTGGTTTTTCAGACAAGCTCAGATGATTTGCACGATACCAGACAGAGTAAGTAGGCTCAGAAAATAGGCTGGTTTTAAATAGAAAATTATACATTTGGCTTCTCAGAACACCATCTTTTGAATAAGGATTAATAATAATATCAGACACTATACCACAGAAATCCTACCAAAAAGATTTGGAATGTAAATGAAGGTAAGGGTAAGGAATGGATCTTTTTAGCTATTAGGAAACATTTTCAGGGAACCATTATTAACAGTGCTATTAAGGGGTGTTCTGGTACGGCACAGTGATACACTTTTCCAGTCATCTAGAATATGTATGGAAGCATTTGTACTTCAGCAGTGGAAAGATGCTGAACTTAAAATTGAGATCCCATTGCAACAGGTGTACAAAGTGAAAGATGTTAGGCTTGTAAAATGTGCATTTTTTTCCACATCAGCTCTTTAACCCCACGTTAAAAGACAAGACAGAAAGAAAAGCAGAGAAAAACAACAAATGATGTTACAGTTCTATAGTTAATCCTTCTATTGTGCACTGTAGGTATTCCAAATACAAGCAGATTTGAAACAAATGACAGCTCCACGATCCTATACTTTAACTTCGAAAGCATGAATGTGTCAGGCACGGAACTGATAACACACAGATTGATAGAGCAAAGAAATGTCAAAGCCCACATGAAAAACAAGAATGCCCATGAGAGTACAGAAACACCTCAACCTGACTGCCTGTTTTTTCTGTGATAGCATAAGGACAAGGACAACTCTACCTGGCTCTGAAATCATCAGCCATTTTCCCTTGCTCTCTGATGATCTCCTGGCCTGTAGTTCATGGTCCTTGCTTTAAGTCAAACAGCTGGCTTTGCGGAATTGGTAGAATAAATCAGAGTGCACCTTCATCCATCTATGAAGACAGTTTACTCTGCTTTCTTTGCTAGGAACAATGTTTAGATGACTGTTTAAGGAAACTAAGTGAATTGTTTATGACAGCACTGGGAGCATGCAGCCAGTACTGGTTAGTAATGGGGTTAGATCCAATAAGCTGAGGCTGTGACAGATGCATCTCCCCAGAACACTTAAGAGAGTCACTGTTTCTCTTTCTAGTTGCTCAGGCAGTTGCTGTAAGTACAGCACTCATTAGGAAGGTGAGTATCTTAAATTTTCTAGTGTAATAACAGAAAAAAAGAAAGTTCAAAATTAAGTAACTTCTTTAAGCCACATTTAGGTTAAATTCATTTAAATTTAACCACTTTTCCAAAGGTTTTCTAAAGTATTTCCAAGTATTAGTTGAGCTCAGGTTAAACTCACACATGATTTCTATTTTCACAAAAAATTAATTTAGGAAAAAAAATACCATTTTCCAAACAAGATGAAAAAATCACCTCACTTTCAAATGGCATTTTCTCACCTTTCAGAACTGTGTTACGAATCATTGCTGGCAGTTTATCCACTATGCTTTATGAAAATCTTACAAAACCAAGATGCCAGACTGGTCTAGATGAGTCATCCCTAAATTTGCCTTTCTTTTGACTGATTTATTATTTCTAAGCTTCACTCCTTACTATCAGAAACTAAGGCAATGCCTTCTGTTTTCATTACAGAGGTATCAAACACTTGATATGAATACCAGAGCCGAAATCTGCTAATACAGATATCAGTGAAAACCTAGAGGGAGGACTCAGGCCTGGATTTGTGCTGTGCATTCTCTTATCCATCTACTGGAAAAACTGAAAGGCCAGATGCTTCTTTGAGACTATGTCCTGCGTTTGTACAGTTCAGTGAGTCCACTGCAACAGTTCATTTATGCACATCTGGTAACACTTCAACATAATTTTGCTTCCTGAAATAAAAAGACATATACATAATATTTATTGAATTTTATTTCAATCCATTTTTCTTTTCTACTTCAGACAGTTAATGTTTTGAGCAAGGAGAAGTTCAGCATCAAGGTGTTTCCTTCTGCCTGCCAGCCCTTGGCCTGGGAAGAAGGTGCAGCCAGCCACAAAAGCCACCCTATGGCAGGCCTTCAGACATCCAAAAGATTGTCCTCAGTCTTCCCAATACTTCCTCTGTAGTAAACTACTGCTCTCTCTTTCCTTTTCTCTGTTCCGTCTATGGCTTCATCTTCTCCTCTCCTGGATTGTCCTGTTTGCCCAGCATGATATGGGGAAGGGCAAATGCCAGATGACAAGTGCCAACTCCAGCCACAGCAAACCCCAGCCCTGAAAAATCCGTATTCAGTATTTCCACTTGCTTTACACCAGAGAACTGAGCCAAGTAGCTCAGTAAGTGCTAGCAAAAGGTTTCACCAAAGTGAAAAAGTGGAAAAAAGTGAGGATATGGATAACTGAGTACTGGAAGGAAAAAGGGAAAGACAAAGAAGAGAGGCAGGGAAGGACTATTAAATTAGTGTTTTGGTCTACTAAGGGTACTGCTTAAATGCAATAATCATGCAAATAAGAGGATATTTTATCTATGTAGCCAAACACAACCACACAAGGTTATAAACATTTCTGGGCTACGATATTCTCCTGATTAGTCAATGTAATAAAAAAGACTAATCTATGCAAATTAAAACATGCAGCAGAGCCTTTGTAATATCCAAAGCTGCTTAGTCAGGCTTCAGAAAGACAAAACACATTTTACGGTTGACACACAAAGCAGCACAGTTGGGAATTGCCTGCTGGAGGCTAAATGCTACCTGTAGGATTTGGTACCTTTACTGTCACCTGGTGCAAAGTCTTAATGGCATGTTCTACGAATACCCTGGGCTGCTGCCAGCAGTCCTAGCAGAGACAAGCTAAGAGTCTGTATTAGGAAAGCTGGTAATTGTTCACTTCTGGTTTTAGAAGACATAGATGCAAACAGGGAAGGATTTTGATCTTTAAAAATTGAACATATAATTAGTACAGTTGAATTTACTAATTTTAAAGGCATCATTGAGTAAGATAAATACGTCTAATTTTGAAGAATGACTAAATACTGGAAAATCTACAATAACATCAAGCAAATATTGTTAAATAGTTCACTATGGATGTTATACTAATGACCTGGTTAAGAAGCTCAAATAGTCCTCCATCCATTCAGGCACATAGGATTAATTAACAGGTTTTACTTTACAAACTTTGCTGAAGTTTTCATAGATTATTAACTTAAGTATTCATAGATTATTAACTTGTATAATAAATCTTGTCATACAATTCTGGTTTTTCATATTCCTAGGATTACTGGTAATGGTAAAAAAGCAACTGCCACTGTTTGGGGAACTTGAATTTCCAGATTCTAACAGAAGAAAGCAACAATGTTAAACCAAACAACCTGGATTTGCCAGAACAAGATTATCAGAATAGTTTGAGCAACAAGGGATCCTGACCTGTCAAACCCTAAGGCTTTGTGACACAGGAGTATAGGATGTATTCACCAAAATGAAAACCTAGTAATTTTCTTTAACTTATTGAGCATTCTTTTTCAGATTAAATTGTTTTGAGCATCTTAAGGAAAAGAAACAAAAACCAAAAGAAAGAAAGCAAGAAACCAACCCACAGAACATTTAATCTTACAGAAAGAATAGGCCTTGAATGGGAAAGTAATATATTCTACATTGTTTTCCCATGATAACAATACTTTCTAATACATGTAAAGTACAGCTTCTGTACTTGATGACAGATCCTTTTTAAATTGGCAGCTAAAGTAAATCCACTACACTTTGCATATTCCAAGTTCACAGTCTTTGGCTTGATTTGGGGTAAAATGATAGGGCTCTTTACCAATGTAGAAATAATTTTTTTTATGTAGCCAAATATAACCTAAGTTATTCAAAACCATACATACAAAGAGAAGCTACACAATTGATGATAGTCTTTAAAGCAAATTACAAATTAATGGCTATTTTGGGAAGCAAAAGGACTCGAACTCCCCCATTGAAGGGGTTTGGTACTAGATGATCTTTCAAGTCCCTTCCAACCCAAACCATTCCATAATGTTTCTATGATGTTTCTTGAGCTGACCTTGAAAGTGAACAATTAAATCCTCAATGACGATTAATCAGTTAATTCACTGTTAAACCAAACACTGCTTTAAATGCTTATTTTACTTCAGTAAAATTAGCATTTTTGCTGCTCCTTTAGAAAAGTAAACTACATAAATAAAATCTGGACTAGAAGCATTTGGTTGTTCTTAGAGAATGGGAAACAGGCATATGAAAAATTCTGACTCCAATGAATAGGATTGTTTCCCTTCCTCCCAGTACACAAAGTCCATTTGGTGAGCAAACTGAAACCACCAGAACTTGTAATATTTCTTTGAAAGGCACATTTGTGGATATTTCATTAAGAGAGAAAAACCCTGTAGGGCATGAGCACCAGTTTATTACCAGGGAGATGCATCTTGAATGACAGAATATTTAGGAGATGTATGGCCATGGGGGTGCTTAATGAGATGTACCTAGAGTCTGGAAGAGGGGAAAAAAGAGCAAACGTGATGGCACATAATGTTAAGTGACTGCATTAGTCATATCTTTTAAGTGATTTTAAATGATCAAACTTAACCTGTTTACTACAACCTTAATAACTTCCTCCAAAGATATCAAGGACTGGGCAATGAATTTACAGATGCTGATCTATAAACTCTCTGTTCATCTGAAGTACCTTGTTAGAAACACTTGCTATTCCTTGGAGTATAACTTTCAATACCATAGTTTAGCAAAAAGCCACAGCATCTGCAGCCTCCAAGTTCATCAAACAAAACCTTGCAAAGATTTATTGTAAAAACAGAGGTCACTGTCAGCTCAGCGAAAGGTGGAGGGAAAACCACCTGTTATCCTGGCTGCCATTTCCACATCCCTCTCTACCTCTACCTGAAAGTTCGCAGCATCTGCCTCTTCTGTGGTTTCTGACATGAATAGCTCTTCTGCTAAATGCTTTTGCAGTACCTCCTGTTGTCTTTGCTGTGCCTTCTTTAGGCAGAGAATTTATCTTTGGTGGGCAGGTGGAATAGTCTGTCAGTGATAGAAGGTAAAGCTGGTATCTCTAAAGCTGTTAAGGTTTAGCCACAGGCTTGAGTCAAATTTGTATGAGGCTTTAGGAAACCACTTCAAGGCTGAGAGACATAGCAATTTTATTTTCTCTTGCATATTTAAAGCTGGACTAGCAAAAAAGTAAAGGAAAAAACAATCAGGAAAGGGTCAAGTTCTATCTGGATGAGGGAATGAACAGTGCAACAAATGTAGGGGAAGAATATCAACTATTCCACGGAGTAAAGAGAAATGCCAACTCGATATGTCGTGGAAGAGCTTCAAGGCAGAGAGTGGTAAGAAAGACAGAATGAAATATAAATTAAAATGAAGTGATATGTGTGAGGAAAAGAATTGTATATTGTGGCTGGCTCTGAAATAGTTATCATCACAAGGGAATGGAGTTTCAAGTTTAGGATTTCAGAGAAAGAAACCCAAGGACCATACCTATTGTTCTAAAGTACTGATGGAATGAATGCAATTAGACACAGTAACACGAACTGAAATAAAGCAAAATAAGAAATATTACAGAAGAGGACAAAGACCATATACAACAGGACTCTTGAGCCTGGAAAAGACAAAACTAGAATGGGATAGGAAAGAAATCTAAGAAATTTGGAATGATGAATGAATAGGTAATGCTTGTTCATTGCCTTCTTATACAATGATTAAGGGGCATCAAAAGATGGTATCACAAGGCAGGTTTGAACAGAAGACATTTCTCTACACATTTCACTGTTAAGCTATGTTATTCCTTCCCAAAGGACTTGCAGTGCTTCCCTCAGTTCACAAAATAGCTGGACAATTTTATGGAAGAAAAATCCATTGACAACTATTGAATCGCAAGTCATCTCCTAAAATACATGAAATCTGTGATTCTGATGTGCTGGAAGCCATCAAAGTATTCTAGAGAAGTATCACAACCTGATTATCCTGTCTTCAGAGTCCTTCTTAAACACCTGTGGCACCCACTGCTGAGGATGGGGATAGATCTTAGGTCTGAGCTCTGCACAACTAAAATCAGGTTAGTCAGGTAGGAATGACCTACTTGCGTTCTGAATTCAACAGATGTGGTAATTTAGGTCACAGCAAGATTGGAGCAGAACTTGCACTGAAAGAATTAGGAAGATTTCTGAAACTGGAATACTGAAGATCTTGAACTGGAATTAGAGGAGGCTTGCATGATCATACAAATCAAATCCAAAATCCCCATGAAAAAACATCTAACACTGTCCAGTGAAGGACTCTTGGCAAAATTCAAAAACCTTAGCAAGCAAATTAATTGCAAGCCTGCAGTAACTCAGGTTTACTACTACTGTACTGTTGTCTTGTTGGAATATTTAATAGCTGTTCACAAATGAGGAGTCCAACAATCCCCATTTATTGACGCTGAATATCTTCAACTACCTGCCCACTTATTTTCCATGGAAGCCACATCTTATTTGGATGCACATGCTGGACTTGCCTGTAATTAAATGGTAACAGTAAACTACATCCAGTTTAGTGCGTGGAAGGGATCTCAGACCTTTAACTGCAAAGGCTGCAGTCCATTAAAAAAACCCACAGTTAAAATACTCATATACCTAATTACACTCTTGATTTACACATCAAGTTTCTGCTCCATTTCTGCTTCTTTGGGCCCTCCCTGACCATGTGCTCCAGCCTGGAAGCAGAAGGCTGAGAAGCTGCCAGATTCTGGGGACCAGGCTCTGGGTCCCTGGTCCTGCCTCCCTCTGAGGTGTGCCAGAACTGGGGTGCAATCAGCCCTGGGGCTTGGTGGCACTGCCCAAGCACGTTCCACGTGCACGTCTTTAAAGCAACCACTGTCAGGCTGCAACCATTGCTCACATCCATGCTAGAGGAAGGACAGGAGCAGCACAGGGCTTGCTGTGAGAGCCTGCCAGCTCATCCTTGGCTGCAAGCACTGGAGGCCTACGGCAACAAATCTGGACACTGTTGTTTGGGAAGGGTTTGGGAGGGGGAGTAGATAGTGGTGGTGGGGATATGCTTCCATTGTGCGAGAGACTGAGGAAAAGAAACCTAACCAAAACCTCACAAAACTAAAAGAAACAAAAAGAAACAAACAAAACCCAAAAAAACCATCCCCCCCCCCCAAACAAACAAAGGCATAAAAACCAACAAAACCAAAACTAAACCAGATCTGTTCACACCTTGATTATTTGTGCTTAAGTCTGACCTTCTCATTAAATATTACAAGTTAGAGACAACATAGATAAAAATACAACAGTAATTGTACCACCCCATGGCATCCACATAAAATCAAGACTCTCGATTTTGCACAGTGTAGAGAAAAGAAGGAAAAACTGCAGAGTAAAGAACCACAGGAGAGCCATAATATGACCCGGGAAATGAAAGAAATAGCTAGGAAAGTAGTTTCAAATACATATGCAATTCAGCTAAACAACAGCTCATGAAGGGACTTGGAAACATTTTTGCAAGGGACAAAAGCTAATACTGAAGGAGTTGCTTCTCATTAGTCCATGGATGTGCAATTAACTGAATAAAAGACACAGACCGCAGCTGAGCTCAGAAGATATCTTCACAGCTTTCCTAAATTGTGAAATAATTGCTTGAGGGGAGTAGTGGGAACTCTACCAGTTCTGGGATATTTAAAAAACTACAGGGGGCATAATCCTAGAAACAGCATTTCAGGACAGATTTTTACCAGCAAGTACTTAACAGATCAATTCCATTAATTGCTAGTAGCCTTTTATTTATTAAAACTCGAAATTGCTGGGGTTGTCCAGGAAATTGCTTTGTGATAAGCGTTCCCTGAAAGTAACAATTTTTACAAGGGTCAATGATACTAATGCCACCAGATTAGCACCGTATTTGAAAAAGACTTACATTCAATGTTCAAAGTTTCTTAAGAATCATCTGCCAAAGACTGCAGTTTACCCTGCCTCTGGATTTTCTTTCTTTATTGCTTTAATTCCTCATTTAGCCTCTTAAAGCTCAAATTCATCTTATTTCAAATCTAATGCTGTTTCTTGAGTCATCTCTCTGTTGCTCTTTTATTCCAGTTTTTCTCTTCCTCCCTTAATGTTTATTACTTTCACTTTTCCTGTCCTCTCCTGCACATACTGCTCCACTCTATATTTTTCCAACATTGGTGTCACACACACCCCACCAGAATCCACCTTTTAGCTGCTCTACGGCTTTTTACCCCATGTGCCCTTTATTTATTTTTTTTTCAGTTATTCTCGTCTTTGTGGCTCACTTTAGCAGTTTTCTTTCAATACAATACTTGCATTTGGTTATTCAATGCAAAACAATAGCGTAGCTCAAAGAATTTTACCGAAACATGCTCCTTCTTATGGCTATCTTTTCTTGTAGCTTCAGTTCAGACAATATACACATTTTGTTCAATTTTATTTAAGTGCCACAAGGACAGGACTAGGAATAGTCATTTTAAGACTCCAGAAAGCAAATTGAAAGGAAACAAAATGTTTCAGTAGAAAATAGGATGGCTTTTTAACTGTCATCTGTTAGAAAATAAAAATGGGGGGAAAAAAGAAAAAAAAAGAGGTCTAAATATAAGCTTAGATGTCAGCTACCATGGATTTTTTTTTAATTCTAGAAGGTAAGCTATGATCAGAAGGTTTTTCCCCTCACCCATTTCATCTTTCTGCCACACACATTTTTATTTTTATCTAGACTCAAATACAATCCATGCTTCTTCAAAGAATAGTTTATTTCTCTAAACGTTTTGGTCATTAATCCCTCATAAACAGAGAATTCAGAGGCATTTCCCCCCCTTAGTCAGCTGTTCAAACCTTGTCCCTTAACACACTAGATCTTTTCTTGTCTCACAGTCATTGCAGCTATCTGAGAATTTAATACAGATGACAAGAAAAAACTTTGTTCCTTTTTTGAATTTTGTTTTGGTTTTCTCATTATTTTTGTTTGTATGGTTGGCTGGTTGGTTGGTTGGTTTGGTTGTGGCTTTTATCCCCCAGAGCAGGATCAACACATTTCTAGCTTCGTTTGAGGACCAAAAAAAACAAAAAAATTAAAAATGTAGAAGACAGCAGCAGGCCAGAACATCAACAGAATACAAAGTAATTTAATCTCTCCCTGGCACATGGAGCAATTCCTGCCATTGAAACAGCCCTGGCTGTATCTGCACAGAGAGTTCCTGAGAGAAGTTTGGGTGGCCCTGGCTGGGTGCAAGAGGTATCTGAGAGCTGGGCTGAGTGTGCCACAGCGCTGTCCCTCTGCTGCTGCTCCCCTCGCTCCTGTTATATTTGCACTATCCAGCACTACTTTGGCCATTTCATTTAATTTCCCTGCTCAGGATAAAGCTGTGGATAGGAGAAGCTGCTGGTTCCTGTTTCTTTCAAGTGCTCAACCAGGATTACTCAACAGTCCATCTCTGATCAGCCAGAATAACACAAATGGTTCCACTTTTAAAATCATAGCACATTACAAATAGTATGACATTTTTAATGCATATGGGAGTAGCTAAAATAATAGCATCCTAATAAAAAAGAAGACATACAATAAAAGTAAAAGGAGGAACAAGTAAACAGTAATTAGTTCCTCTTCAAAAGAAAATAGAGGAGAGGAATCCCATATTATCACTGATTTTCACACACTGATTTTCAGTCTCATTACTATGCCATTCTCTTATTAGTAACAGAGGCAGGCATAATATTTCAAACACACCCAGGTACACTTAGCTGCTGTGCTTTGGAGCTCTTCATTTAAATAAGAAACTAGCCTCAGGCAAGTGCTTCACAAGAAATACTTGCTAATAGATGCTCAACCCTGTATCTTAGCTAGCAAAATTAAGCAGCTGTCGAAACAGATTAATCAACTATCATGCAGAAAAGAAATACATACACAGTGGCACTCTGAAGACAAGTTACTAAACAAATTTGATGCCTAGGTAACTCTCCATTTTTAATTCAATTATTTATTCAATTCAGTGCTTTTATTTAAATGGCAAATACCAGTTTCTGTTGTATTAACACTAGGTGCAAGTAAGAAATGAAAAACATTTTGCATAAACCCCACCTTCTCCAGCAAAGACAAAGGTAGAAGATACAGACAGGTATGTTGTTATCATATTTACTGGGGAAAGTTATTATGTCTAAAGAAACAGAGACAACTACAATTACAGACTACTTAAAAGCACTTACAACAGACCTGAATTTTTACCATTGTCCTTGTTCATTGTATTTAACAAGCAGCAGAAATTATGGCATGGCAGACAGCAAAGCATTTTGCTGCCATAAGCCCAGGAGTTAAATGGCCCTGAGCAGTGACCTATGTGTACGTGAAGGGAATTTTTCCTTTGCTACTTTCTGTATGCTACAGAGTTGTGTGAAAACCACATCTTGCACCATTCTTGATGGATTTGCAGTGTGCCACTGAATTAGGCCTTTTTGCTGTAATTGGAACAGTGGAAGCTGTTGCTCATGCTCACTGAAGCTAGAGACTTAGTATGTAACATTTTTCCAGACATAATTACATCAAAGCAGGGTAAAATTAAGTCTATTAAATTCTTTAAATAGAGCTTCTAAGGCTCTGTAAGTCTTGTTAATGGTTTGTCTGTTTTTTTTTTTAAACAGGCTCTTCAAAAAATACAAAGTGTTCAGCAAAATCTGAAGGTAGGACATGTCACAAAGAAGTATATTTCTTTTCAAAGATTATTTAGTTACAAAACCAGACTAAGATAACCTATGCCATAAGGAAACATAAATCTGGGATCATAATAATTATACCACCACCACCAGTCCCTCCCACCAAAAACATCTGTATGAAATCTTATTTTTTTCCTCCAAATCTGTGCCCAAAATAAAACATTTCTCTCTGTTATGCAAGAAAGAGTCACTGATTCATCTTATGCCCAGGAGGTTTCATGACCTTTTCTTCTAAATTTGTTGTAAATTTAAAGTGGTCAGATGATGCTGGAGCTCAAAGGAAAGAAACTAGTGGAGACTGCTACTTTTTGCATGAACTTCAGCAGCTTTAGATTTTACCCAGGAAATACATCCTGCAAAAGTTTCCTTGTTTAGTGTGTAATATGATTAGCATGAGTATTGAGATGGATTCTGAAAATATGTTCCAGGCTGAGGTCAACAGAAGTCCCAGAAGAATATGATTATTTTTTGTTACCCACTGTAATAGGGCAACAGTCTAATGACTGTTTTCCTGTATGACAGGCTGGCTCTGTGCTTATTTGCCTATATATTTGAGCAGTTTCTACATTTAAAGTACAGAGATGGAACTGGAAAAAGCTTTTTTCTTTTTGTATTCTGCTGAACTAGTGAAATCACTCAAGGTTAATACAATTAGATGACGGATAAAGTTCCTGATGGATGTGACTGCAGTGACACTGAAAAATGTGGTGCTCATTCTATTAAGAGATATTTCTGCATCCAATGCAATTAAGGGAGGTACAGATGTGAATATGGTAGTAGCTGAAAGAAGAAAAAGAAATGGCCTCATACATTCGTAAACCTCTATCAAAGACATTTGAATTGAGACAAATACTGATAGGGAGACTATCTTTCAGCTCAAGGGACAGCACTCATAGACTATGTCAAAGCTGTGAAATCCAGGACTGTTGCTGAGGTGGGATTTGTCTGGAATTTCCCTGTCTTCCCTATTGCAAAAATTTGAGAGGCATGGAAGACATGGTAGTGGATGCTGTGGAATGAACCTGCTCTCAGGCTGGAACAAGACTTGTAAGATGCTGTGAACCAAGATTTTTAAGAACTTTTAGGGACGGTATAAAGGTAAAAGGTGTCTCTTGGTTTGAGTTGATCACATGAGCCTAAAGTCAAAGAAGCGTTTTGAAAAATGAGATTTTTTTTTTCTCAAAAAATGTACAAACAATAGGAGTGATATTTACAAACATTAGAAGCAATGTTAGAAAAAAACCTTAGGTTCTGAAAGAAACTAAGCAGAACATGATGCTGCTTACAGCTCTATTACAGGCTCCCTATGCAAGTGTGAATCTTCCCAGAACTAGATCAGACACAGCAACAAAACAGAAGTTGAGGAGGTTGCTATGATCTACATGTGATAATCTTTTATTTACAAACATCACAATAAGAAAAGTATTGGTAAACACATCAATCCAGCATGGGCCATTTCCAACAGCTCTTTCCCGTGGGAATTCTCCAATGTCTAACATACCTGTGCTCAAACTGAACTGTATTTGACTCTCCCTTTTCCAAAGCCTGCAGAGTCATAATCACTGGAATTTCATCTTTCTGTCAAACCTGATTTAAGTTGGACAACGGATTTTGAAGTTATTACCTGCATCCCACTACCTGCATTCAGAGATCACAGGACTGCAAAAGTCTCATTTCCCCAGGGGAGATGAATGGAAACGAGCTATTAATGCTCATTAACATTTTAGCACCAAAAAAGTGCCAAATTATCAGAAAACCTCTGAAGGTTTTTTCTCACGCAGATAGCATTGGCAAATCCACAGTACTACATACTTTCTGCTTGGAAGTCTTGTCAGCAGTCAAAGCTTCACAAAATAACAGACTAGAGCACGTGCCCTACCACAGCTTTAAACTACATATATTTTTACAATTTGCTTTTCTTTCTATGCTCTTTAATAATGTGTGCAGATCCACTAAAATGTATGGTAGCTTTCCATCATAACAATTATTTTCATATTCTTCTGCTAATATCAAGCACCCCTGGAAATTAATCTCCTAGTACAACTTTTATAGCCATTACTTCACTCTGCTTCCCTCAATTACAGAGGAATTATGCCTACCTGCTGGTTTTCCTTAGTGTCTCTTATCACAGATCACAGCCACACCAGGTCTCCAATCTAACATAATGAAAACTTCTGATAGAAAATTACATTTATCAACCTGAAAATGCTCTGTTTTGATCAGGGAAATGTATCTTGCTGGAGAACGGGAGAGGGAGGAAAGGAGAGGACAGGACAGGAAAACTTCAAGTAAACAGATTTTGCCTATTCTTTACTGTAATATTTCTATGATTCTATGAGAATTAATATAAGAAGATTTTTGCTGCATCATCAACTCCAGTGTATGAAAAGTAATTACTCTTTAAATATGTACAGCTCAGAATTAAGAATTGCATGTTCTTATTTACCTCTGACATCTGAAAAAGACACCTGCTCAAATCTGCCACCAAGTGACCATTTTAAGTTACTAATGCCCATATTAATGTTTTCATGGCATTTTAACACGCAGATCTTATTACAGAACACATAATTTTCCCACCTTGTAACAACACTAATGTTCTTAATCTTTATGCTTGAAAGGAAAAAAAAATATTTATCATATTTACTGGGGAAAGTTGTGGTTATGGCTATTGGGAGCACTTTTCCAAAACACAAGTGTCATTCTGGGTTTCATCCAAGAAGGCTTCCAACTCAACAAATAAGCATAATAATCAATGTTTTACTTTAGGAACAAAGAGAACGTATGCTTCATCTATATATCTACATAGGTAACAGTGCTGGAAGGGTTTCCATTGGGATGTACTGACCTTTTAGGCAAATTTTCTTCCCTTAATTGGCTAAACATAGGCCTATTTAAAGTGATCATTTTAATGAATATGAGGAAAAAATGCATCTAAGGCAGCAATAGAACCAAGACATGTGGATACTAACGTACTCGATACGTTAAATTCACAGTAATGCTCTGACTTCAACAGAAGAATAAGCCAGGTTTGCTAGCTTTGCTATGAAGTTCATGAAAGTGACCACCATTTCATGCAGGTTGCTGTAAACAGAGAGCTGGACTTGATAACTTGAAACATCCTAATGAAGAAAGAAATATGTTTAAAATCCTGCTCTAATGCTAATCAGCACTGCAAGCTAGAGCCTTCTTGGCAAAAAGGCACGAATATTGCTTCTGCTGCTTCCTTGCCGTATTTTATCTGGCTCTAGAGAGCTGTGTGAAGATATATAGCAGCAACCTTTCCAAGCTGCGAGACACCATTTATCACCCATCCAGATGAGTTCTGACACTTGAAGAGACCACAAGGTGTTTTATTACTGGTACCAAGTACAAAGAAAACCCCCAACAAAAATATCAAGTTGACTTACAACAATGAGGACATTGTAGGGACAGATTTTTCTCCACGCTATTGACCCTATAAGCCTTGGGGCAAGTTTTCTCCTTAGTACTGCTACCTAGTCCACAAAAGATGCTGATATTTTCAGCAGCAAGGTGCTATTATATATCTTCCAATTTCTGCACACAAAGTCTTCCAGGCACACTGGCTATCCTAGCAGAAACAAAGCAGTTATTCATTGGAGATTCAGGGAATATTTCACCTACTCTATCAGATATCCAGTCCCCAAATTATTTCTCTTCACTATTCCACATAACACACAGTTAAGGACCATTTATCAGCTTAAACAGGTGAATTCCTTATAAATGAATGAAATTTAGGAACTTGACTTCTGCCAGTAGGGTGATATGATGCAGTATGAAGAAGCTACTGGAGATTAACATGAACACCAAGTCACTGAAGCACAATTACAGATGAAATCACAATTCCCAGATGATTTCCCTAACAGTTATAGTTTTGTTTCTGACACAGAAATGTCTTTAATCACTGCCCTTTCAAGATCATCTCACATCCTTCCAAGACCAGCTTCTACTAAATGAGACTGCATATTCCATCCAGGCTTCCTTACTACAACAGACCTGTTTTTTTATCATAAATCATGATATTGCATAAAAGAGCACAAAGATTTTTTTCTGTCTCTGGAGGGAATGATGATCAGCAAAACACTTTTCCATCTTTTCTTTTTCTGATTTTACTATTTCTGTTACTTAGGAGGCTTTTCACTATTTGGAAATATTTTTAAGATCAAATTAAAGTATATTTATACTAAGCAAAGAAAAGCTAATGCCCTAAATCAATAAAATTGCCTGTGCACTGCAGGAGATGCAGACAGGGAGCAGGGATCTAACAACAGCACCTCCTTTGGAGATATTTATAGATGAAATCCAAGTTTGATTTCATGGCTTTCTTCAAAGGTGCTTGAAGATCTTACACATGATCCAACATCCATGCTTCATGCCTTCTCCTCCAGTGGCAACTGTGCGGCAAGATCCTTGTATGGCTCAAGTTTCCCCCTTTGGACAATGCCTATTTCCCTTCCTTTGTCTGAAAGCAGACTGAAAGTTCCAGGCTTCTTCACAAGGATCAGCTCCAGGAAGGGTGGGTTAGGAGCCATAGAGCTTGCTCTAAAGTCTGGAGTTATTCCAGAAACTACTTGCAAAGTGATACTCCCTCTTGTTTTGCTTTGGGGACTGCCTCAGACTTGCCAGTCATATTCCCTTCTGTGAATTCTGATAGAAAGGAAAAAAGGAAAAAAAAAAAACAAAACTAGGATGGATTCTGATTAGTCTCAAGCTTTCTAAACAATTTTCTCCTCTGGCACTGAAAGGTGGGATTTGCCAAAGCATCTAATTTCAGTGCCTAAGTATCCCTTTCACAGATAAACCTCTGCAATGGAAGAGGGGTTGCAGAGGACTAAGCGCAAGATGCCAACACTGCTGTATCTCACTTCTACTGAAGTGGTTTGGTTTTTTTATTTAAAAAGCGCAGAAATCATACACTGAGCACCAGTGTTAGATCACTTGTGAAAGCGAGGGCATAGTATGACATGACCCTTCAGGCTTTTATCTTCATTGTCATTAAATGCCCAAAGTTTGGCATTGAAATTTTTTCAACGTAGGGACATGGAAGCTGACGTTACATCTTTGATTTGCAGTTTGGAAAGGGATAACATGAAAAAGGACAAACATCTCCAAGTTAAAACCAGACAGTCACATTTGTCATGAGTACAGTTACTACTAATGATAAATTTTGTAGCCTCACACAACACAGAGAAGATTGTGTCTCTGGGAGATGGAGCAGACAGAACAGTAGGCTAGTAAATGTGTTGGAAGCAAGAGGATCACTTCTTCCCCTGTATCGGGTCTTCTCCCTTTAGTCATGGGAAGAGGGGAACAGAACCAGCAATCTGCAGCAGTGGCAGCTGTGCTACTGATACAGACATAAGGAGACAGAAACTCACAGTGGTATGGTACTTTGTGGAAACAGCCAGATACTCTTTTGGATTTTCATGAATGGCAAGAAAGTGTTTCTCTTTAGCATCCCAAGCAACATGAAACACAGAAGTGGCTATCACTTTTCTGGGGCAGCTATAATAAGAGCCCTCTTAAGTATACATTCACAATATTTAAAATTCCACCCAGAGGAATAACTACTTATACACATATGTTTCCACCTTATCTCCCAGTTCACATAGGTAGTTTTCCTCCCTGAAGAAGGGAAAAAAAAAACTCAACGAAACAAACAAAACCCAAAAAACAACCAATCAACAACACCAACAAAAAAAAAAAACAACAAACCCCAAACCCCAACCCCCAGCTTTGAGTACATTCCTCTTGGAAAATCAGCTGAGATCTGCACCTTGTTCTTTCTTCTTTAATCTGTACCATTCATTGGGACAGCAGAAGGGGAACTGATGGCCAAAAGATTAGTCCTCCTTACTGAATTGCAAAATGTCAGAAAAAATGGTGCCAAGAGATTATCTTTTAGACCACATGACCTCTTTATATATTTTGGGGAATCTGTCCCTATGATTCTCTTGTGGGAAAATGACCAAAAATGAATTGAGATATTTCTATGTGTTTACCGGTATCTCAACTTTCCAACAAATAAGAATTAATTTTTCTCTGAACAATATTCAATGCACTTGAGGGTCAGGAAATCGTCTAAAATCAAGACTCAAGATCCCTGATGAGCCTTGCCCCTGAAGGACTGGATACCCAGACAGATCTCCTGGGAAGGCTGGCATGGAGAAGGAAGGCAGCCCTAAACTCTATGACTGCATGCTCCAGCTTGAATACAGAAAGTTGAGATCTTCAGGCAGATGAATGACTACCAGGACAGCTTTTCAAGTCTCTTCACTGCCTACTGGCAGTAATAGCTGTAGTGAGAGGAAGCAGGGAACTTTTCACACCTGGGTCAACAGCTATAATATCATATGCTATCTCTCCTGGCCAAAGCAATTGTGTGTGCTATGAAAAGTCACTCAGCAAAACAAGAATGACTGAAGTAGCTACGTTTGCTTTTTCTTATGGCTCTCTTCTCCATTTGAACCCAGCGCTCTCAGCATCAAGTGAGAAAGACCTGATAAAAAGCAAGAGCTAGACTTGGATGACTAATCTAAATTATCAGCCAAAGTGTTAAAAGACAAGCTTTTGGAGCCAATCCATCAGGTTTTTATAAAGCAAGAGCCTTCATCAGCACTTCCTAGTGGTAGTGATTGGTAGTGCTGATCCATCTTTCTCTTTGCTGCCACTATTCACGCTGCATCTCTCCAACCATGAAGTGTGTCAGATTGTCCCTTTTAAATAGCCTGTAAACCTTCATGCACCAAAGAACAGCATGTGTTACTTAAGATTACAGGTTTTATACACATATTAAGCAAAATATACCATATATGCATCAAGCTGTGATGAAAGGAAACAGTGCAGTTCAATTACAGTAATTACCTCCCCAATGGCTCTAAGGCCAAAAGGTCCCCTACTTTTATATTACTTGAGCACTCTCTAATCTTCCACAAAAGCTATACTATTCATCTTTTATGAATTCAAATATCATAGGAAAGAATGCCTCCTTCACTGTGAGATGATTTTATAGAAAACTTTGTTAACATTCACAATTGAGATATCATTTTGCCTATTGTATACCTTTACCCTGAATATCATAAAAATGTAACATAAAAAGGACTCTGGCTCAGCAAAGATACTCTTACAAAGATCCACCTTGCCTGAGTTCCTGACTCCAATAGGCACCAAAACTGGATATGGAAATAGTGATGTGAAAGAAGTGTAACACCATACTTGTCTAGCATATTCTGTATTCCAAACCAGTTTGCAGCTGAGGGAATTCCTGACTCACAGCTAATATCTCTTTTAACCCTTGTAAATTAATACGGACAACATCCTGGGATAAGAATGCTACCTCCTAGCAAATATGCACTATGAAAAGCAACTTAAAAAAACCCAAACCCAAAACTAAGTCTGCCACTAGCTAATATGTGGAGTCAATGCACAGAATACTTCCATCAAGCTTTCTGGAGCACCATAAATGCCTTGTCAATGTGTTCCTCAGTGGTCCTTGCTTTTGTAAGGTGGACAGGAACAGCATACTACTACCTAGCACAATTATTTCAACGTTACATTTTTAAAGCCATCTTGTACATGCCACGTTTCCCGAGCCAAAACAAAAATAGGTAAGAAGAGTGATGCAATTTTATCCACTAACTCATAAAAAGAAAATTAGAATAGCAAATTGCATTTCCCAAGCTTGAAACAAATAACTTCACTCTTTCTCAAGAGCTGCCATGTATTACAACAGTGAGGCTGACAAATCACAGTGATAAAAATCCAGAAGAGAGTTGTGTGCACAAAATAAGATTCATCCACTCCCATTCGGAAAATGCTCATCCTAATACCAGAATCAAAGACTGTCAATCATCTTACTTGTGATACACACTCTTCTGGAAAAAATACTGCCCACAGCTCCCATGCTGCCCTTGTCATGCAGCTTTTGCATAGGTCTGCTCAAAGCAATAAAGCAGATTGTGGTCTCACTGAGACAAAACATTACTGTCCTGAGGGCTGACAGGGATTCTGCAGGGGAAAAAAGCCCTTGAACAAAAAGCAGACTAGGCAGGTGAATATTACTTCTCCCTATGCCCTCAAAGAATCTCTTCACAGAATCATAAAGTAGTTTGGATTGGAAAGGATCTTGGCTTTTTATAATCTCATATGATTTGTTTTGTGGACAGGGAAATTACTGGATGATCTCTGAACAAACACAAGACCAAAGTGATTCACAGCCAGCAGGACAGACCCTGTTAGAGCTACCAACATGAAAGGACTGAAAACAGCCAAACCTCTGATCAATGACCATTCTGTAATTAGGATATTTTAGGCAAACAATGCAGTTCTTGCATTCTGTTCCCAGTGGGATTCAAAAGGAAATCACGCCCTTGACTTCAGTGTGCCAGAAAGGCAGCAATGAACAATAAATCGGGAGCCAAACTTTACCATCACACACACAGCCTGAGGCCGTGATACAGTGGACTGAGATGGAATAAAGGAATAAATAAAGTGGAGACATTGTCGAGTTATAGTTAGAATAATTTGGAGAACAATGAATAAAGATGCAGATCTCTCCAATGATGCGATGGATTTCAATAACAGAATAACAGTAACAAAATTATACTTTTTGCAATTCAACCTAGTGACAAAGTATATTTGGAATACACTTAGAACTGGAAAAGTCAGTTTTTGTTTCTTTTTAAAGCACCTGTTAATGTTATTACATTAGAACTATTGGACTACACAAATTATTATTTTGATTTATTTTCACTACTCTTGTAGTATTTTGCACAATAATGTAATTTATTTACTCAGGTAGACCATCTGAGAGACATAAAGCAGATTCCATCAAGTGCACTGGGATGCCACTGCTCTTCAGAGCACAGATTTTCATCTGAGTTCAAATTCTTCTAGCCAGTTTTTGCTTTGTAGTCCAGCAAAGCCAGTCAACTCTTTCCTTATCCCTATATTGGTTTATTGTTGTGTTGCTCAGGAAGAAGCAGAGACTGTGTTTGATCTTCTGTTCTGTGCAACAACCAGGGGACAAGATACCATTCTACTCAACCACAGAAGAAGAAGAGAGTAACCAGGAGGTTTTCTTAAAGCAAGCTCTTTGAGACTATGAGATGAATCACAGAACTCAATAAGAGAATACAGAACATTTCCAATAATTCCACATTTTTGGTTTCAGAAGACACTATGAAGTTCATAATAGGAACAGGTACTAATTAAAAATGGATAATTAAGAGTTTTTTTCTTCCCCATTGTTTGTGTGTTAAGAAATCAGTGATGTGCAGACTAAAATGATGCTATTTAGACAAACACAAACTTTAAGGAGCTGGCAAAAATTATCAAAAGTTGCAACAAACCTTCTGAAATAAACATTCAAACCTGAAAAGGCACTGTAACATTCTTCAACCTGTGATATAAATTGGAATAGACTTAGCACTCAACCCTTCTGAGTGAGCAAGAGCACATAAAGCTCTTCCATCCAACTCAGCATAGCTGGAACCCAACTGTGTACTCTGTTACTTGAGCAGCAAAACCGAAATCTTCAGTCCACATACAGCACAGTCCTTGTGAGAGCTACCAAAGGGACTATAGCCCTCATCTGGCTCACTAAGGTCCTCTAAAGCCTGCTCTTCTCTGTGACATTACTGTACAACATTATGAGTCTCTAACTGCTTCAGAGAAAAGAGACAGCTACAAGACTGTGCACATTTGTAAGCCAGTGGGCACATTTACCGTCAATAATTTCCATAAGAGACAAAATAATGTTGTACAGAGTTGGCCTCAGTTCCTAAAACTCATCTTAAGCTTTTGTGGTGCACTGTTTGCAAATGTTGGCTAATGGCTCTGAGTTTGCCAGAGTTAATACTGTTCATTATGTTACATTGCAGTTAGCACTGGCAGAAATTAAGATGCCAGTTTGCAGATCCTGCCCCACCAACCAGGGACCCCTGTCCTGGCCCACCCCTGTCCACACCGCCTTGCCCACCCACCCTTGGCTGGATCTGACCACTGCTCCTCTCACTGGGTCTGATCCTGTTCCCCACCCACAGCTCCCTGACCACTGGCCCCACAAACTCCCTGAGAGTAAATGCTGCGCTTTTTCTATACACTATATTTTGAAAGTGTATAAATAATCCACACATGAAGAACATCATGTTTGAACACAGGAGCCCAAAACTGCAAGTCCACATGTAAAACTGAGCCACTGATTTCTCTTTGGAAAAAGAATTGGCAACATCAATAGCTAATTATTTTTCATAAGTACTTAAAAAAAAAAAGAAAAATCTTGCCATGTATACTAAAGAGAGCATTTATGAGAGCTCATCAGCAAGGCAGAAACTGCCCTGACTCTTTACCAATATGATTCCAGAAAGTTTTTAAGAAGGTAGTCAATATCCTAGAATAATAAGTATTACTCAGTTCTTTCATCCTAAACGTGTTTTAATCACATTTGAATAAATAATTTTCCAGACCAACATAATTACTTTACACATCATGCAGACAGCTACAGTGGGAACAGCTCTGCTATTATTCTGGCAAAGAAGAGTGAAGAAATCTTGAGTCTAAGAAAAGATTAACATGTTTAATTTCAGTCTTTGCATTTAAAGTAATATTTTTAAAATGAGGTGTCCAAAATATATTTTCTCTATCTACTTTCTTAACTACATTTTTCCTTTTAAAAATACAGCATTAAGCTCCTGAAAGAAAAAATAAAACAGAATCACTAACCTGAGCACGATCACAGAGAGGGAAGGATCTGAACAGTGCTCAAACACTGCTAAAGAAATATCCCTGCACTGGCAAGGTCATTGCTGTTTCATGGCCGGGACTCTGCTGACTGGACATTGCTAAAACAACCCAGTAGCAGGCTGGTCTTCTGAGGAAAACAAACACTTAGAAAATACCAAGTCCACTGAGCATATTTTCTCTTTGGATATGTTTGAGATTTTAGCTCAAGTTCTCATAAATGAAGTGTATTGCAGCTTCCTCTGCTTTCTCTCACTCCCCTCTCCATTTTTTTCCAGTGAAAATCAATGTTCATGAAAGCTGAAGGATAAGAACTTCAGAGACTAAAGGCCTCTAATTATCTAGAAAAGCACAAAAATCTATCCTTCCCCATTTAATCCTAGGAATGCCTCAACCCCTCTTTGCAAGGATCACCTCCCTAGGAGAGGAAAAAAGAAATCAGTTCAAGGAAACAGTTTGACCTTGAGCTTTCTGCTAAGCCTCCAGTGATGCTAATTATTGCCAAATCTGACAAATTTCCTCATGGCAGTGTCACCTTGCTGTTAAAGAATACCCTGAGAGCCAAGTCACCAGCAAGCAGTCACTGCAAGGATCCAGGGGTCTGGGTACCACATTGTCTAAAATCACTTTGCTCTGAACTAAAAGCAACAACAAAATATTATGAAGATTAGATTGATCTTTTACTCCCCCACCCCACCAGCACAAATGATTTCTATTGATTGAGAAAGAAAAATTGCTTAACAAAATGGCAGCATTCTGCGACAAAAGACTCCTCAAGCCAAAAGTCCAGAAATCTAATCAAGTTTGTCTTCCGATGGGATCTGAAACTCTTAAAAAAAAATGAAAAAAAAAATTGAATATACTGAAATGAAACACCAAACCTAGGCATTCTGATTTCAAATTACTTCACTAAAGTTAGACCAGAATAGAAAGCATTTGAGAAAGCTACACTGAAAAAAAACCACATTAACTGACTGGCTGCTACTATCTCAATTCCAGAGTTTTAGATATGCATATCTACTGTAATAACTTAAAATTGACAGTTTCCAGGAGTTTCTTACACTTCAAACTAATGATTGCTATTTAAATGTGTAGCCAGATGCAGTCACCAGGACTGTTATGAAACCTCAGGACAGTAAGGGAAGGGAGGAAAATTTACATTATTGTTACCTAGATGAGCTGAATCTAGAATAGATTTCTACCAGTGTTATAATATAATAAAGCTATAATTTAGAATCATAAGCAGATGGAAATCCCTATATTACAGTGATATGCCTGGTCGGTTGGGAAAGCACCTTTAATAAAATTAGGGTAAAAATGACTTAAGTTTCCAATTCTACCCATCCAGCTTACACATCCTTTTGAAGTTTATAGGGAAGCATCTCAAAAGGAAAGTCTGGTAATATGGTATATTTGAGCCTTTTCATCAGTAACAAGGAGTGGTTAAATCATAAACCACTAAACAATTCAAAATATTTTTTAAAAAAGGTAAACCTGAACTTTGCCCAGAGGTAATGCAGTGTTATTAGAGTAGCAACTGATGAGTGCATTAAGTGCTCATTTAAGGGTATCTGCTGAAGACTTTAACCTGGATTCATGCCAAAGTTTTAACCTTCACACAGACTTCTCCCCCTGACCCATCCAGGTTTAGAGATGCTATCAAATCATTGAGTCATACGCTAGAAATCACTTTACACTTCAATCAAGGCGGGCAGCCATCTACTTCGAAGAGAAGATACTGGCGCAAATCACTAGTATTCAGAGTCTGCACAATACCCTTCTGAAAATTCCTCTCATCTCCCCAAGGACAAACAAGTACTGCTGCAGCAGACAATAGACTGACTAATCCTAAAGCACTAGCACACGCGTACACACGCACACAAAAGAACTAAAAAAAACAAAGGCACACAACAAAAAAGCCTACCCCAAAACAGAAAAAAAAATCACAACAAAAAAGCACTCATAAAAAACCCCACAGACCAAAAAAGCAACTACAGAGGAAGTCTGTCCCTACCTATACACATAGATCAGTGCTGTGCCTTTGCACCACCACAGCTTTACAGCAGTGCTGCAGCATTACTCTAATACTAGCAAAAATTGAGCAATAGCTAATGCTAACAACATTCAGACAAAGACCAGACAAATACAGCACAGAAAAGCTTTCATTGTGACATATACTAAAACTAAAGCATGCCCACCAAAAAAATTAATCCTGTTGTTTTATCTGCATTACCAAGTCCTAAATGGGAGTTAGTCAGTCTTTGGAAAAACCTTGAAAAGTAGCAGGAAGATACAATGCCATTATTCAGATTTTACATACAGGTGAAAATATATTAATACTCAATACTTAAGTAGTGTAGACCTTGGATGGGCTGACCAATTTCACAGTTGAGAGACATCTCTGCATATCTGCAGTGATTTGTGCGCCTGGCACAGACTTAAAGTATCTCTGATCATCAATTATCTGGGCAAGGAAAACATGTTTAGTGTAAGATTTTTATTTTTTTCTCTAGGTTCGCATTGAGTCATTTTAAGGCTATATACATCGATATGTACAGATTCACTCTTGAATCATCAGTTTACAGAGTTTGCAGAGGAGCTGCAACACAGAATGTATACAAACTAAATGGGTAGGGGCTGTAAAAGCAAGTGGGCAGAATATATTAAAAAAAACCACAGTCACAGCAACTTCAGCTGTATCTTAATACACATTCAAAAAACTTACAGAATTCCATAATTAAGGGATAGCCTTCCATGTGTCTGCACCATGATGTTCTTAATGCAAACTCTTCTCTAAGACTTTTGCCCATTTTAATGTAAAAGATGGATGGCAACATTCATTGTGTGAACAGATAGATAAAATCTGGCTTTCTTTTTGTGTTCAGTGTGTGAACATGTGCTTTACTTTAGCATGGTCCATTCTAACATGCTCTGCAAAAAGAATTATTAATTTGCTGCGGAATTTTTCTAGTATTTCTTGATATATTATTGGAGAACATCACAAATATTAGTTTATTTTCAGCAGACTCCTTCTAGGAATGCAATCATATTATTTTCAATTTTCAGATGAAGAAACGTAAGACAAAAAAAATAGCACATATTTAGTGATTTGGTGACAGGTAGCAAGGAATAAGATCTGCTATTTTTTTATACCTCTTGATATTACTTGAGCTTTACATATCCAAACCATTCAACTTTTCTGTCAATTTTGAGTGCTCAGCATGCCTCCCAGCTTCTCTCTTCTCTGAAAACTCAGATTTAAACAAGTTGACTAACACAATATAGGAGTTCAGTGGCACAGGCATTGTTATAATCCAGTCCTTCAAGGCAGCACTGAACTACTTCACAGACATGACAGTGCCTTCTCTTCCTACCCTTCAGCTTGATTGATCCAATACCTTCTGGTTTCTGCATGAAATGAAACAAGGTTGTAAAAATCATTCATACTGAATCACAGAAACCCTGAATATCACTGTTTTCTATGTGTAAAAAGCAATTTTGGACCTCCCTATCAGTAACTGCTGAAGCCCCAAATTTCCTTCTCCCCTGTATGCAGAAACCTTCTGCCTAAATCCCCTCCATCCTGTCCACTGATGCATCTAGTGCCATCATAGCAAATAAACAAGTGGACAAACCCATCTCTTTGGCATTTCAGGCAGAAGGAGAGGATTAACTCTGCACCTAATATGTTAAAGGTAAGATGACTGTGAAGGTGTTATTGCAAGTGCACCAACATCTACACATACCCAGGCTCCTGCTGGCAGGCAAACACAGCTTGCTGTGCCACCAACCAAAACCAGGACACTGGGCCACCAGACAACAGGAGACCACCTGAACATGGCCTGATGGCCAGCAGCACTGTGGGGGCTGTGTTTCCTGCTCCAGAGCAGTGGCGCATGAGCAGTCTGGGGACATCAGGACAGGTGTCTCTGTCCTGACCCAAACGCCCTGACCTCATCCCCTGAGCTGCACAGCAGCTGAGTTCAGCAGACAGTGGGAGAAACAGGAGAATAATGCTCCTCACCCTGACAAAGTACCCTACAGCTTAGGCATCTGAAACACTGGCTTGAATCTCCTTATGTAGGAAGTTTTTATCACTTAACTTCTACAACAGTGATGGACACTAGCACCCCAGGCTTTCTGACCACGTTCACTGCACACGCCTTGAGTCAGTTCAAAGCATTTCAAAACACTCCCTCAGGCCTGAGAGCCAGTGAACAGAAAACACCCAGTAGTTCCTTAGGTCCAGACAGCTTTCCAGATAAGCAACCAGAGCTGCTTCATTCTCCAGAATTTCCAAGGGAGCCTGGGAAACAGTACATGCTTGGGATTCTGCTTTGTTGAGGAGCTGTCCTGAATTTAAGTCATGTATGAACTATGAGAACCCAAGTTTACATTTTGTTTTTTTCCACATTTCTTCCCTTCTAAAACCTAATGAAGTCCTAAAGGATTTCCTAAAATAAACCCGATGAATTACTTGTGTGTTTCTGCATTCTATTTCCCCAGTGATGTTTAAAGTCCTGTTGAGTTTTACAGACAAGCTCCCAGCAGCATGAAGAAACAAAACTGGACCTTTGAATTTATGTTTCAATCCAACTACTGACAAATTTGTCACTTCCTTGACTTGAACTTTAAATTAAATCCTAGTCACATTAAGAAAGTCATCTCAAAGGTTACAAAAGTACACTGGAAGAGAACAACAGCTTATGTTCCAGAGTATGGTTCTGTCCAGGAGATGGACAAGTTTCATATTTCAGGGTCACCTGTGGGTGAAACTTTACCTTGGCTAAAGTAATCAAGACCTTTGGCGTTGAGTTCAATGAAACCAGGGTGTAGTTCTAAAAGGGAAAACAACACCCAACCCAGACCGTAATGAAAGAGATTAAATCTCCAGCAGAAGAGCCCTTGAGGTTCTCCGCACACAAGGAGACAGAAACATCTTGCCTTCGTCACCACTTCAAGCTCACTTGCAAAGCACAAGCAGTTGAATTTCTTAAATACCTGACAGGTTTTCTTATATTGAGAGATTTGTCCTTTACTGTTTTTTTTTTTTTTAAACTTGAATTATTTCTATTGCAGCTATCCTTTTGATCTCTGTGCTATTTTTACGGATACTTTTCAAAATACTCCAACATTTATCTGCTTTCTGAGAAGCCAAAGAAGGAAATTTGTTCCTGCCAGGCAGGGAGGGGAAAAAAACCAAAACCAAAACAACATTCCTCCCTATCATATTTTAGTATGGCGTTTCAACACTAACATTAATTAAACAACACCTGTTTGTACAAGCTGAAGAACCGATCCCATTAGATTTAAAAGCTAAACAGGATAAAGTTATCAGGACAAACTCCAATCCCAAAATAGTTTTATTGCACATATCCAGTCCTGTCTTTTCTCTGTGAACAATCACAGAATTTGAGGGATTAAAAAAAGCCTAGATTTCCCAAATACAGTCTCAATTATTTCCTTTTTTATTTTTTTTTGTCTGGTAAGAACTCAGAAACATGATAAACTAATTTGACCTCCCCATCACATTTTTCTTCAGTTTGATATTAAAGAGTGGAATTATTTGACCTCTCTTTTCTCATGTTTATTTCCACCACTTGGCTTACATCTTTCTGTCATCTCTCTTTTACCAACAGTAGATGGCACCAGTAATTTCTATATTCATTACAATACCAAGGGGTTTTGTTGTTTTTAACTTCCATGGTTATATTTTCCTGACTATATTCTATGGGTTTCTTTAACTAGTCACCATTACAAAATTCTGCTCGTGAAAGTCTCCTGATTTGTTGGCACGTGCTTCATTTAAGTACCTACTGATTATTCACGTTTGGGATAATACCTCCTAAAACTATAGCTTGATACAATGCCAAAACAGTAATTTTCTGCCTTAACTTTAATTACTTTACTAAAATTGCATTAATTTGATAACTGAAACTTGAATTTTTAATTACTTTCTTGAAATTGTACTAATTTAATAACAGCAACTAAAAATTCTGCTAGCCATATTCTTGTTTTCAAAAAAGAACTTATTTTTGCCACATAATTCAAAAAGTTCCCCAACAACACTAGCTGAGGATATACATTTAAAATGCAGAAACTAGGCAGCAACTCTGTTCGTGTTTAGGTCAATGGTTTGTTTTACCCTTAGACTCATCTACAGGCTCATACTTCTTTGTGCTATTCAGGTCTAAGCCTAATTATTCAAACAAAAAAAAGTTGCATCAGATTTTTTTAGATATATCTGTAAAAATGTATATTTACACATGAAAATGCACACATATATGTATATAAACACACTCTCCTAGACAAGAAAACAGTTACACCAAGAGTCTGTCTCTGATTGCCAGATGTAGAAAATATTTTTTTGTGTCTTAAACTCTCTATTACTGTTCCCCCCAAAATACCCCTAAAAGAAACCAACCCTAAAATCTCCATTGTGGATACATATATTTAGTTGATCACTACAAGTTCCTTTCATACTCTATGGGAATATGTAAACACTTTTAGGATGTACTTTGGCTTAGTATATTTGGTCAGATGAATTCCACTTTTAATTTCATAGGGTTTGAAACAAATTTATTAATGATTTAACAAATTTATTATTATAATTTTGCAAGTACTTGTAATTTGACATTGTAACTTGGTTTACTACATACATTTATATACATATGCCAACATAAATGGCAAGAAACCCCAGCACAAAGGCCACAAATAGAAAAGGATGAAAGGACATGATTCTTTGGAATCATGATTTCAAAATTCACCTTGAGAAACCGTTCCAATGCACTGGGTGAAAGCATCACAAACTTAAAAGGAAGACTGTCCCTCTGACCTACAATAATGGATTGCTGACCTATTGAGTTCAGAGATCAATTGGCTTCCTGCATCTCAAGAACAAGTACAGCAGGCACTTACAGCGCTCAGATCAATGGGTTTCCTTTCTCTGTGACCCACAACATCCGATATCTGTACAAAGTTAATGTTCATCCCCACTCCCACCCTAAACTAATGATCCCCAAGTTCCTGTTGGTGTCAGAATGACTTGTGTTCAGGTCTTCATGTGAAGAATCTGCTGCCCCCACAGAGAAAAGAAAAATATGTTTGCAAAGAGTCATAGTCACTGAGCTACCACAAAATGACAGTGAATTAGGTAAAAGGCAACTGAATGCCACAGCTGTGAAGCTCATGAGGTTTTCAAAAGCTTGCAGTGACCAGGAGTTACAGAAGATGTTTTCTGTTTGTTATTGGCCTATGCCTTCTGGGGAAAGGAAGTAGAAGAAAAAAAAGAAAAGATATTTTATTTTAAATCATTAAGAATAAGAGCACAGAGACAGTGCGTAACAAATTATTGGACCTTACTGAGGAATAACTCTGAACTTGCATTTCAGCCCACTGCAGCGTGCCTACCTCAAAGTCAGGAGAATACACTGAAGTTGCTTGTGGCTGTATTTTTCTTAGAACTAAATTAACAGAAATCCATCTCACATCTAGAAAAAGACTGCTTTAAGCTCTGAGTGATCTGCAGAGAATCTGAAAAGCAACCAGAGTTATTATGCATAGTCTATACCTGAGTGGTGTTTCAGGTGTTGACTGGGCAGGAGGGATGGCTCTGGCTGACAGCGCTGGGCTGCAGTTGGGCTGGAGGTCCAGGCTGAGCACATCCTTCAGGGCACACTGGAGGGTGGCAGGAGCAGCTCCTTCCCCCTTATCCCCTTTTTCCTGTTCAGGTCATGGCTATCCCTAGCCCCGCATTCCGCATATAACAAATGTGTTTGCTTTTTAATATTTCTCATTTGGAACAGGCTAGAGTTTGGGGTTGGTTTTTTATCTAAATGACTCTCAAGCTGATCCAAGTCTCCACTGTTAAAACCCTTCCTGGGCTACTCTGCAAAACAACATTGTTAGAGATCTTTCTGCTTCCATCTTACACTCTATTTGTGGTTCCTCATTTCAATAATATAAACTTTTAGGACCATTCTGCCTTTATTCTCAGATGAAAACAGAAAGAAAACAAAAACAATCAAGCAGCCAAGCACAAATGCAAATTTGTTTCATTCAAAATAATTCAGTATATCTAACTTCAAGACGCAATTTCTTCTGCATGGAAAAAAAAAAAAGGAAAATGAAATGTTCTGGCTTTTAGAATTGCAATATTACTAAAAGAAAAGAAATCAAGGTCAGTAAGAGCTGGAAAAGTCTGCTGAATACTTGCAATTCATTACAAATATATTGTAATGCTTTCTGCAATCTTTTAATTGAATCCTCTTCAATTTCTAACAGGCTCCTTCTGTAAAAAAAAAAATCCCATATCTTATATTATTTATATAGCAAAATTGCCCCAAATATTGTAAATTCGGACGTTACAGGATCTACTTTTTTTTCCAACATTATGAACAAAACTTGCAACAAAAAAATAATATGTACTTGAGAGTAGTACAGAAACACCACCTTAATAAAATAGCACAATCACAACCGCAAATCAAGACGTTAAAAGCTCTTGATCCACACCTTCTATTTTTCCCATGACAATAATTGGTGACATCCCAGGTATCTGCTAGAATAAGCAGGTATAATTAAGAGCTATAATTAAAGTACTCCAAATCAATCTCACTCTAAGTGCAGTTATATCTGCTACACTACAGTTTCTAGATTTCAGTATAATCCTGGGATAAATGTTAAGTGAAGAATGAATGCTATTGAACTTATAGAAGACTTTGGTGGATCATAGTAACTCTTTAAATAAATACAAAGTAGTTACTGCTACAAATAAAATAATCTCTTCTCTGCTTCTATAAAATGACCTTGAACTGCAATAATGCAGATTTGGGTTAGAGAGCTGAAAAAACCCACTTCTGGTATAAGAGAGGCACAAGAACAGACTGACTGGCTACAAAGACTATGGAATTTCCATTACTGAAAATCTTTAAGAAAGAGCCAGATAAACATCTGTCAGGAAGTACGTAGGTATAGTTGATCCTGCCTCCAGATAAGAGAGGAGTTAGATGAGCTCTCAAGTTCTCAGGCAACCCTCTTCTAATTTTTATCTAAGTAACAGAGATGCCATTTTTATGTGATTAGTAGATACTGTAATAATAAAGTAACTCTAGTTCTCATTTCTAAATTCTTTTCGCAGAAACTTCTGGAACACTCTCACTGAAGAATTCAAAAGTCATCAAATTTTCTTTTACTCCCCCTCCAAAGAGAAAAGCCTCAAAATCCCAATAAACTCTTCTAATTAATTTTTCTACAATTAATTTTCTACAATTAATTTGTCTGTTAACATTTTAAGTCATAAACATGATTTTTCAAATACAACTACTGTGCAATACAGCAAAGTAGATTATAAATAAAATGTGATTGATTTGATCTTTGATCTTAATGTAACAGTTTTCCTTAATGACAAAAAGCTAGTGAGAGATCCCATTTTACAGTTAATTTTGCCTAACAGACCAGAACTGTATAGCTTGAATGATCTGCCAAAATAGAGAACTTGTTTTCCCGTTTCTCTGCCAAACAACATATACATATGCACATGCACTCATACAACTACATGGCTTAGACTACCTCTTGTAACTGAGACACTGCTATTTACTAAATAGCACTTGGTCCTTGCACTGAATTTTATTCGTGGGTGCACATTGCTGGTTTCTCCCCAGGGCTATTTACCCTATCACCTATTTGAGTGAAAATAAAGAATCTGTTTTTTAATATTACAGTGCGTCAGTAGGTTTAAGCATATGAAAAATCCCATTAGGTAAAAACTACTTGTGTTTGCATAATTTAGGCACACACTTGAGTCCTGGTGGATCACAACCTGTATGAAGTATATGTGAGAGTGCAGCAGTAGCTGCTTAATTTTGTCTATAGCACAAATATAGGCCTAAGAAGTGAGACCCTTCAATTATTTACACATTTAAAATATTTCTCTTAGGTCACCTGGCACTATCTTAGACCTTTATCATCCCCTCTCAACATCATCACTATTTACATATTTACTTTTTATCATGAAGCCATCATTTGTGTTTTATGTGGAAAATCTGCCATTTCTGCCCCGAATACATAATTTAGAGCATTGTCAAAAACAAAAGGCATTTGCTGATGTGGAACGTCTGTGGGGTTTGTGAATTTGGACTCTTCCCAACATTCCTTTTCTTTTTTTTTTACTTTCCCTCTCTCATTTCACTGATTTCAAGCAGTTGGGTTTTTTTAGAGCAAAGATTACACCCTTGTTTCCCCAAACCATATGTTCCCGATAACATTAAATTCTTTACGCCCCTTCCCTTATTTCAAAAAGAGGAAAGCAAGCTACATCCATGCCAAATTTCAGAGGAATTTCAAGGTGTCTTAAAATTTAATTTCACAGAAATGTGCTTAAATTATTTGTCCAATGAGATGTAGGTTGGAGCCAATCACCCAAATTGCTTGGATGCAGTCAGACTTCCATTGCACATTTAAAATCTTTTATTTAATTTGGGGAAGGGGGGGGGCAGAGAACTCTAATCACCAGCTAATCCTTTAACTTCCCTTTTACCTCAGGGGACCTGGTAACTTGTTTCTGTTCATTATGACACATGGCAGTAAATTTGTGAAGTGCGCTCTTCTGAAAAACTGGATTTGGCATGGAAGGTCCGCAGCACCGAGCTGCCCTAGAGCTGGAGAAATACTTTTGCTTCCAGCTTACTCCTCTCCAAGACATGAGGCCTTGTAAGCAACATTCTTCTAGACCTCGCTCTTTCAGCAAAGGTTTTCCTGTGACTGTGACCTCAGCTAACTCTTCCCTGCTCTCAGCCACAACTGAATTTATACAGGCAGGCTGAAGCTTTTTGTGCCTTATACAAGTAAGCTACAGAAACCCTCCGAGGGCAACAAGAGCAGCAGTCGTTCTTGTCATCCTCTTTTAACACATATTAAATGCAGCATTAGTCCTGACACTGAATTAATTCTTCAGGGAAATTATTAAATCTTAAAACACATAATAATTAAAGAAACATCATCCATTATGTATCCTATCAACTACCATAGCTCCAAAATCAAGATTCTCACATTACTTTATTTACTACAACACCTCTGCTCACAACATAAGAGTGTACCTTAGTCAGAGTTACTCTGACTGAGAAATCCATTTCAGGGCCTTGCTGTGTTGTTCTACATTTAAAAGAAATTTCTTCCAGCAATCATCAAAATTACAAGCTTGTGCTCTTACTTAAGCAAGTAGTTATGAACACTTCAAAAGATTTACATAAGGATTTTAATGAGGCTCTAGTGATTTTTCTATCAGAGTATAGTTAATGCAAACCTGACATACCCTAAATTATTGTCATATTTTTGCCAAATTTTGGGAAAATTCACCCTGTGAGAAGCTGTAACAATATCTGACATCGGCAAAGATGTTGATTTGGCTGTTCTCAGCAATTCCCATTGAATTCAACAGCCTTTTGTTAATTTCATTTCTGCAGGCTTGTGGAAAGGAATAAACCAGGATATGAACTTTCTGCTTGCACATAAGTCCTTTTCAATTTCCAGACCGAGACATCTCAGTTGTGACTTTGCATTCAAGAGTATTACACATTTTGACTGACTTGTGCCTGCCAGCTCAGCCAGACAAACCTCCCACCATGTGACAGGTTCTGAGCTCGCTGCCATCAGTGCCACGACAGCTCGGAGCAGCACTCAGGGCAGTCTACTGCTGTGTCTTCCCACGAGCCATATAAACTGCTTGGCGTGCCAGATACACTTCCCTGGCTCCAGCCTGGCTTCCCTGGGACTGGGCAACCCAAAACTAAATGATAAAGAAAAATAAGGGATGTCTGTGTGAAGGATTTGGGAAGTGAGAAGAAAAACCTAAAAGAGCTCAATCTCAGTTTTACCCTGCCCCATCCAAGGGGATTTTTGTGCAACCACAAAGGAAGTAAAACTGGAGTAAAACTTGAAGAGCTGATGCTGCTTAACTGGGAGATTTTTTATGCATTTTTGATATGAAAGCAAATAATACTGCTTTTGCTTCCCTGAAGCACAACAGGTTCAGCTACTTCAGTTCTACAACTCTTGGGAATGATTTCCCATTGAGTCAGTGGGACCCATGTCTGATTTGGGCTCCAGGATTTTAACCAAACAATAGATTTGTATTCAATATGCAGAAGGAATCTGGAGTCAATTAAATCAATCTGTAAAACAGAAATGGACCAACACTGAGGAACATCCAGAAGATCAGTCATGCCTGGCAGTCTTCCCCTCCAGAAGCATGTGACTAAATTTCAATTCTATTAAAATGAAGCATAACTATTTCATTATGAAGCAGTTTAAAATAATTTTAAAAAATTTAAAACAAAACAAACCTCTAAAATATAGCACACATATTCTTGCTGAAAGCAGTTGTACTCCTCCAGCCTGCCTTAATTTATCATTTTACTTTTCCCAAACCAACTTGAGAAAAGGCAAGATCAGAATTTTAGAGACCCTGGTGACACTCTCAGACTGACACCTTCATTTCATTACAAAGCTCATGTGCTGATTTCATTTCTAGAAAGCAGTTTGGGCCGTTTGAAATCTATTATAAGCAAATATATAATTGTCACAATTGAAATTTCAAAGAAAGTAAATACTTTGAATGAGAATAATTTTCTGAAATCCTAGATAGGTAAATCATGAACTATTTCCCTAACTTTAAGAAGTGTTAGCATAAAGTAGGGAAAAAAACCCAAACCATAAACTTGCTTATTTTCACTTTTCTCAGTGACCAAAATACAAACATTTAAGTAACATCACGATCATTTAGTTACGCCCATGGAAGTGTTTCATTCTTCATCGTTTCTTCTTGTTAGACATGGTGAGTATAAAGCAATCCCTCACTCAGAAAAGAGCACTTTCAAATTTTCCATGAAGAAGTCGTTTTAAAAGAAAATTTATTCTACATTTCTATGCTGACTTCTCCAAGGCCACTTAGGGTTATATATTGGTAGACCTTAACACATCAGGAGAGAAGAGCTTAGCAGCATCTTTGCAGCCTTTGGGCAATCAGAAAGATGGCTGAGAGGAGGAATGAGCCTGCAGAATGTTTGTGCTGTGGAGAATTAAGGACTGGAACAATAACATCAAAGACGTTCACTGCTTCATGTGCGCCCATAGCATCTTGTACATGTGTTTCAGTGGAAACAGCTGAGCACACATCCAGCGGATCAGGGCCCGTGCTGGCAGTCAGCAAGCAGACAAGCGTGGGAATCAGAAGAAACAGCGGCTCTCTTTGCCTGACTGGGGCACCTGGAAATGTCAGATGGAGACCTCTGTCAACACGCTGTACTCCTGCGCTCTTGTCAGCCAAGAGGGAGGGTGAGACAAGGGCAAAGCAGTACAATCCAGACAGACCTGACAAAACAGAGCAGCAGGTATTCCATACGCACACCCCAATGTGTTCCGACAGCATGGATCAGGGGAAGCTGCCCCACAAAGCAAACGCAAATGCCAGAGAAAGATCAACAACTCCACTCACAAGTGCAAAGTGCATTTTGGAAAAGACTCGATCCAGCACGGCACAGAAGAGGCTGAGGTACAGAGTGACAGACTGTGGGAGTTCAGCAGTTTGTTACTCATTCAGTAAGATGTTACCCAAAACAGAGGAATGAAAAAAGTGTCTGAAGAGCAATGTTTTGCTTTAGAGCTATGCAAGCGTGGGGTACTTTGCCTCTTATACTTCAGAACCCATAAATATACTAGAAGTCCTATAAATATATTTCCCTAACTAGATTTTATTAAAAGAAATAAAATTTTGATGAAGTATTAAAAAGCTTTCGCCACTCTCCTCTTCTTTCTGCTTGTCTGATATGTGAGTCTAATAAAGCTTCAGTGACAACTATTCCAACTCAGTTATAGACTGTACAGAAATAGGCCTAGTAATAAATCCAGCCGTTACAGATAAGGATGCACTAAAATGACAAGCTCCTACAAATCTGACATTTTCCCGTTGTTATTGGGGTAGTCAGCTTACACCCACCATCAACGGATAGACACTCCAGTGACTCCAATGTCCTCTACCATGATGTATTAGCCAGCAAGAAAGGTAAAAAAAAAAAGTGCTTGTCCTTTTGGAAAACAGTAAAAGGCAGATATACATTACCCAACAAAGTTGCACTTTTGAGAATTTTAGATTTTAAAATCAAAACCACTACTTCCAGAAAGTATTCCTTACCATAGAGTTGAGTTTGGGTTTCTTATCTCTTCTCTCTTGCTATGCATTTAATGTCTTACTGTTTTCTGCATTACTTTTGTCAAATGAAATATCTTTAAACTAAGTACACTAGAATTGCATCCATACAGCATATATGTGCACATATGTGTATGAAGATATACATGCCAAAATAAGGCTTTTCCTATATGATATCACATGCCCTAGAAAAGGCCCTATTCCTGACACTTCAGCAGGATAACATACCTCAAGAGCTACTGTCCAAGTTCTGCAGCACGCCTCTGCTGTGAGGATGGCAGAGCTGGCATGCAGAACCAAACGCTGTGCCAGGTCTGTCAAAGTCTGCCTCAAATGTAATTCAGCGACTTCTAAAAAATCATACATTTTTTGGAGCGAGAGCAAAATTATACCACAATGACCTGGTCTCATTTCATGGCTGTTCTTTCTGTGTCCTGAAACCTGTCTGTATGAATATGGTGTCATAACTTTCTGTGGAAGCAAGTCGGCTTTTTCCTGAAAAACAAACACACACACATACACACAAATATCTTCTCAGGTAATGATTTATTTGAAATATATTCTGTGGACAAATCTTAATATTTTTGTCCTGGCAAAGCCCATCTTTAGAAGAGTAAAAATAGCAAGAGAGGACATATAAGGCACACTTTCCCTTTCCTCATTCTTAATTTTTCTTCTAGATTAAAAACCCACAATATGTTGCAGCCTTCTATAGGGCACATGCAAACTTCAGTCACTAGGTAGTACTATCCAGTTATAAATTTTGCATAGCAAGCTCAGTAGATGCACTTAAAATAGCCTTGATTATTATCTTTATGTTAAATAACACCATTTGTAACTTCTCTGTTGTCCATCAGACAGCTAAATGAAATTGCAGATGACATATTTCTGTTTCTGCGGTAGTTCACTGAAATCCTAGTCCTGTTCAAGGGTTGTCTTTAAACTAATTTATCATCATCTGCTATTATAAGAGTCTCCAAAGCCACAAAGTTTCATCAATTTCCAGTGTACTTTAGGCAGGGAAAGACGCTATTTGATCTCTTGGTCTAATGTTACACCTAGTCAAAAGTCTCTTTAAACAACGCACTAGAATCAGGCAAACATTGCCACAGGCAATCAGCACACAGTAAAGTCCCCCAAAGCCCTAAAGGATCAAGGCTCTATCTGATGCTCTTCTATTTTAATATGTGGTAACAAAGGATGGCAAAATACCTCCAAGTCTCCCATTACCTACATCAGGAAAAAAATGGCAGCAGAGACATATTTTGCCCCTTCAAACCTGGTGATTTTTCCTTTCCTCACTGACTTTAGAGTCTCCAAGTCAAGTTATTGTATGAAGATGTAGGATCCCCTACCTTTGTTTTATCTCTTGTATTTTTCTCCCTTTAATGGTCTACTAGTGGTAACAAAACGCATCAGCACTCTTCTCTATTGCAGTCTTTAAATGGCCTTAAAATGCTGGACTTTAAACTTCTTGTGTCAGAAAGGTTACAGTATTGTAGCTTTTTGGCTTTGTCCCTGGTGTAAATGCTCACAGAATAGTCACCATAGAGTAAAAGTTCCAAAAAAAGCATCCACTAGACATACCTACCATAGATAAACCAAACTGACTGTCATAGTCCAAAATTTAAGTCTTGGAAGGGATGCCTCAAAAGCAATGATTAATACATACTGCTTAAAAACAAAGAAACAAAACTCCCAAACCAAACTCTCCAGGAAAGTGGTTACAGCACCAAATAAATCAAGAGTCCAAGAAGCATTTGGACAATGCTCTCTGACATATGGTGTGATTCTTGGAGTGTCCTGCACAGGGCCAGGAGTTGGACTCGATGATCCTGATGGGTCCTTTTGAACTCAGTATATTCCCTGATTCTATGAAAAAAAGTTGAGAGCCCAAAAGGTCTGTCAGGAAGTGTTATTTAAAAAAAATTAAAAATTTTGGATACTTAGCCAAACTTTTCTAATTCTAGCTATGTCAGGATTGCTGAGAAGAAACTAAAAATCTCTCACTGACCCTTTCAAGATTTGTTTATGTTTGTGGAACATCCCCTTTATCTTATTATGTTTTCCTTCTTTCATAAGAAACAAAACAAAACCAAACAAAC